>OX451740.1:617920652-618468903 GCA_948472305.1 Vicia faba | reverse complement strand
CAAAATCGAAATTAAAACTAAAATAAAAATACTCGGCTGAACATACACTAACGATTAAAAAAGATATTGCAAAATTGCACCGAACAAATAAAACAAGCATACCGACATGATACGTGCAACGTAGATTCATAAAACAGTCAGCTAAAGATGAAAACTCGAAATATTTTACCTATTAATTTTCTACACAGTGTCGAATCGCTTTTAACAATCTTCTTGTAGAAACGAAATAGAATATTACTGAAATATGATCAACTTGGTGTAATGCATGAAGCGATGTAAAGAAATAAAAATACATGAAATGAAATATCAGGTATTTTTTGAACTCTAAAATGATACAAATATTGATTTAAGTTGACTTTTGGTCAACCTAAATGCATGAATGACCGACTAATGACACAAATGTGATGAATGAATGATTGTTTATGCAAATGACCTAATGGAAGAATATGTAGATGAATGTAAAGCCTAATCCACGTAAGAGCCAAATCAGGAGGGCAAATTTTGGGGTGCAATAGTTGCCAATATTTAATCGTTTTAAGCCTGAAGATGAGATTGGTGATAGTGTTTCAAACATTCAAGGTAGAAGAGGATTAAATACTAAAAGAACCAAAAAATATGTGTTCCGAGGAACAGATGGATGATATATTGTTTTTGTGATTTATTTTGTGTACCTCCACTAACAAGCTTTTGTAGGTATTGGTGATATTCCTAGATGATTTCCACAAAGGAAAGAGAAATTATGTTTCCTATCTGCAAAAGGCAAATGAAAGATGGAAGGGATTCTTAACCAAGCGTTCTTGCAAAAAATGAATGCAGACTCTATTGGTGAATGATACTTCTCGTGCAAAAGGAAGATAACACAAATTATGGAGCTTCACGAATGAAATACGCCAGAAAAGATAACCATATGTTGAAAAACAATTGGGGGAATTATATGATAAACATCTACAACTCAGGAGTTGGAAACTCAAGACTCAGGGATTGGAGAAGCAAAAAACTGAACACAACTCGGATGTTGGAAACTCACAACTCGGAGATTAGAGAAGAAACAAACTGAACATAACTCTGGTGTTGGAAACTCACGACTCGGGGATCGGAGAAGAAAGGAATATAAGATGGGAAACTTATAACTCAGGGGTTGGAAACTGCCACTCAAAACTCAGGGGTCGGAAAAGGAAAACTCACAACTTAGGGGTTAGATTTAAGAGCAAAAATCCTAATGTAGAGAAAAATATCTCTAGAGGAAAATCCTAATGTGGAGGAAAATCTCTCTGGAGGAAAATCTCTCTGGGGTTGGATTTAAGGCATACTCACACTCACAACTAGTTGATTATCAAATATATCTGGAGGAAAATCCTAATGTGGAGGATTCTTGTGACCACATAAAGGTTTAAGAGCATAAATGTGGAATATCATATGTATGCGACTTTTCAGAGGTAACTGTAGCTTATATGCAACCGAACCAATGCATTCGAGTATCTGATAACACTACTACAAAACACATATAACAATAGTTGCGAAAGACCTATAATAATGGTTGAACAACTGTTGTTAGGTAGGGTGTGGTTGTAAGTGGGTATTTACAATCACAATTGTTGTCTGTGGTAGTAAGTTGGAAAGTATGCTACATACAACCACAATTGTAAACAATCATTATTGTTTGTCTTTTAATAAAATAAAAAAATGAAGCAGTAGATCAACAATAACAATAATAAGAAGAACAACAAGAATAACAAGAAGAAAATGAAGAACAACAACAAGAACAAAAAACAAGAACAACAACAACAACAAGAACAACAACAACAATAATAACAATAACAACAAGAACAATAATGAAACAACAATAATATTAAAAATAACAACAACAATAATAACAAAAAAAATAACAACAATAAACTAACACTGTTCACTTGAATCCATACTTTCATTGTCTCATTCAAGTTGGAGAAGAGATGATGGAGTTCTGAAATTTGTTAAAGAAAGAAATGATGTTTTCAAGTTTTGTTTATGGAAGAAATGATATTTTCGAGCTTTGTTTAGTGGAGAAATAGAGTGTAGTAAATGAAAGATGATGTTTGGAGGTAGAAGATGAAGTTCTTCTAAGTTGGAAGTTCGTCTAAGTTTTAGGTTTCATGCAGATCATTAATGGTACTATCTTGAGTGTTGATAATTACTAAATAGACGGCCAAGATTTGTTTAAGGGCAGTGAAGAAACTCAATAAACACACTTATATTTTCCCATGAACCTGAGTGACTTTCCACCACGGTTGGAATTCCATCCATTCTGAAAAGTGGCTTAAAAGTATATAAAAAAACAAAAATGTGGGTGCTAGATTCGAGTCCATGACCCTGAGTGACTTTTCACCACGGTTGGAACTTTTAACGGTAGTAGTAAAGTAAATAGCATGCTACATACAATAATGATTGTATTAAACAACTATTGTTGTATGTCTTATAATAAAATATAAAAAGTGGCTTAAAATGAAAATGCGTCACTTTTTATCACAGTTCAAACTTCCAATTATGGTGAAAAGTGGCTTAAAATGAAAATAAAAAGAAAGCGCCTAATTGAATATATTCTACCATAGTGGATTCTTTGGCCGTGGTAACATGGGCGTTATTCTATATCCTTTTTGTAGTCATGTAAGGACCATAATACTTCTTAGAGAGCTTATGTTAATGATGGAGATTGATCAATAATTATCGATAAGGCCAAAGGCGAACTATCACTTTATCACCCATAGTGAATGAGAAATCCTGATAGTGTGAATTGGCCTTTTGAGTCATGCAATTTTGATATTGTAACAGTTTAGACTTGATACTACGTGTCATACCCTAAATCTGACCGCCCTTTTATTTCTACAGTCAAAAATATTTTAAACATTATTTTTATAATATTATTTGATTTTTATAGATATTCATTCTCAAGTCCAGTCAAAAATATTTTAAACATTGTTTTTATAATTATCTTTTATTTTTATAAATATTCGCTTCCCAACCTATTTAAAAATATAATAATTTATTCCAAATTATTTGTATTTTTTAAAATAGCAAATATCTGCACACCTTTAATATACTTTCAAATTAAGTTTATTTATGAATCAGTAGCATAACACAATTGGTGAAGATTGATACTAGCAAGTGTGAGTTCAAATCTCTTGTGCCACACTTTTAACATTTTCTTTTTTCTGTTTTTTTTTTGTCACTAATTTTCCTTCCTTTTAAATAGAAGTTTCTTATTGGCCATTTGATGTCAATTTGTGTCACACCTTATTTTTGATTGGTCAAGTTTGTTTTATTTCCAATTTGGATGATTTTTTTATCTATAAATGGGACATGATTTTCACACTTCTAAATAATTCACAATATCCACAAAAACACAATTTCTCATAATTTCACTACACACTCTTCACAAATACATTCTCACACTTTCTTTTCAAATACTATTGTTTTTTTTTGTCGATGATTCAAATATGAGGCCCCCTCTTTTATTTTCAATGTTTAGTTTTTAATATATGATGAACATCTATGTGATATTATAAGTTTTTTAAAATTATTTACACATTATATTCACTAACATTCACCTATTTCACATAATTTCTAAAATATTAATTTTATAATATTTCTAACATAAGCAAAACCTTCCTCACATTTTATTTACACTGTTCACATACACACAACGACCTACACACACACACACACACACACACACACACACACACACACACACACACATACACACACCCACACACACACACCACACACACACACACACACACACACACACACACACACACACACACACACACACACACGCACACACACACACACACACACACTCACACACACACACACACACACACACACACACACACACACACACACACACACACACACACACACACACACACACACACACACACACACACACACACACACACACACACACACACACACACACACACACACACACACACACACACACACACACACACACACACACACACACACACACATATATATATATATATATATATATATATATATATATATATATATATATATATATATATATATATATATATATATATATATATATATATATATATATATATATATATATATATATATATATATATATATATATATATATATATATATATATATATCGTTTCTAGATTTTATTTCAAAAGACCATTGTTCACAAAATTTCTAACTATTTTATTCAAACCAAAATTCGTTAAAACAAACATCACCACCATAACCCTGAAATTACAATCACCATAATTTTAGATCTAGAAAAAATCAACAACATCACTTTTTCTATAACAATAACCTCAACACCATGTAAATTCAATATAACTATGAATCAAAATCTGGAAAAATTGTATGTTATTGTCTTTGTTTGTTTTTGTGCAGAAAAGAAGGAGAAGAAAATCATAGAAACAATAGCAAAATCTCAACAACACACCCATCAGATCTGCGTCACTCATCGCACCGTCAAAGAACTGCGAATCCGCGGCCTTCCTTATGCAATAGACGCGGCCATGATCCTTCAATCTCCTATTATGTTCACGTCCGCAACCTCCCCAACAATGCCACTCTAATCAGGTAAGTTTCTTCTATCGGTTTTGACTATGTTCCTTTATGTGATACTTTTTATATGTTGAGAAAGGAAAAAGTTTTTGATTTTGCGGATTAGAAGAAGAGAGAATGTTTAGTTTTAAATATGAGAAACAATGGAAAAAGCTTCTATCTATGTTTGGTTTTATATATCATTCTTGTTCTTAATTTTTTTATTAATATTTTTATTTAAAACATGCTATGTGTCGAAGCCTGGTTGGATAATTCCAATATTTGAAAAGTCAATTTAATCTCCTTTTAATACACGTGATCACATCAATTTTATTCTCACCCTTTAATATAATTATTATAACTAGTAGTATGATAATTATAAGGTTGATTTGCTCTTGCACAACATTGGGGTACTGGTTGTTTCAAACAACAAGAATTTTATTTAACATTATATCTCTAAGTTTTGATCCACCTTTTTATTTGGTAATTGAATGTATAGTTAGTGTTATGGTCAAAATACAAACAAATCACACCCCTTAGCCTTATGGACCAACTCTAATATCTGGATTTGAACCCTTACTCATGCGCACCCCTATTTTGCTAACCTATTCAAACCAACACCTCTCCCTGCATTAGGCCTGAATTCAATATCTGAATTCAGGGCCCTGCTACATACACCCCTCTATTTTGCTATCCCAACATTATTTGCACCCCCTGCATTTTTTAATCATTTTATTTTTATTATTTTACTTATAATTATTATTTACTATTATTATTATAAAATCAAATATATTTTCTCAACTCATCAAAATATTTTATTTATTCTATTGCATTAAAAATCATTTTTCATCATGCATTAATAAAGACATTTTTATAATTAGCACATTAAAAAATATTCAACCAACAATAAAATCATTTTCATAATAAAATTAAACAAATCAATCTATAGTAAAATAATTAGATTTATTAGGTTGGTTACATTATTATTTTAAAAATAATTAATTTAGTAAAATTATTTAAGATAATTGGTAAAATAACCTTGTACATAAATTCAAACACTTTTCAGAATTAAATTAATTCAATAATGGGATTGGTAGTTTTTTCATCCACCGTTGTCCTTGAATAAGTTATTGATTGACCCATCGTCTATCAATAAATTATTCAATAATCAAAATATTAAAATCCACACAACTCACCAACTATTCCATCTGCGAGCGACACATGGGCAATATCTGGCCACATGATGAGGAGACTATATCAGACTCCTTCGCTCTACGTCTTAAAAATACTCAAACAAACATCAAATTATTTTTCGTAATAAATTAACATTAATTTTCGAAAAAATAATATGAATATATTTGAATCAACCGTGCACTTGGTCTAACAAACTCCGCTTTTCACACTCTTAGACTTCGCATGTGGGAAATTCAAATATATTCCGCAATCCATAAAAAACATAAATCAACCACGAACTACGAAATGAGACTCTGATTCCTCCTAGGAGGATACGTAGGCATACGATCGAAAATTGTGGCGAGGTCCCCTAACTAAAATTAAAACCCTTTTTCTTCTAATAATAATAATTAAAACCTGATTTCCTAAAATTACACTTCTAAACCTAGTATCCTTGCGAACAAGGTAGATGAGGGATACCAAACACCTTTCCTTCGTCTAAAACCGAGTCCAAATCTAGAAACTATGAACTTTAGGGTTATTCCTTTATACTCCCTTACTTTAGGATAAAAATTAAGGGTGGCGACTCTATTTAGAAAAACCAATTGCAATAGATGGTGACTATGCTGGGGACTCAACCCTAGGTTTAGAAGCCTTATCTTTCAATTTTAGGGTTTTTAGGGTTTTTCTTATTTCTTTTGGGTTTTATTATTTCTTATTTAATTACTTTCTTGCTTATGTTGTTTTATTGTTCATTATATTTACTCCTTTATGGTGGGATTTAAATTTTGCAAAAATTATTATTCTCAAAACCCTTAGAAAAAAGGTTCATCTATTAGCCAAGGGGTTACATTAACCCTATGAGTTTATGTGACGACTTCGCCTAGAGTCCGTGGAATTCTGAAAAATGAATACCTCTCGAGACACATCCTCTTGGGAAGTAGGACTTTGGAATGTACCTATGACTCTTTGTACGACCTTTAAACCAAAATCTCGTGATGAGACCTTTCATGACCTAGAGACGAAAGTTTCGGTCTGTAAAGACTCCGCTTAAGGGAGGCCCCTGTGCCTTTCCCTCTAGTGTCATTCATGATACCCTTAAGGAAGCCACCTTATGGGGAGGGTAGAATATCCATAGGCCAATACTAAGAACCTACCTTTTAAGGATACCTTTCGCAAATCCCACTATAATCTTTAAACCCGAAAGGGTTATCTTTTCGTCTACTACTATCTTTATCCCGTAAGGCTTCCATCTTTATCATCTTCTATGTCCTGTAGGGACTCCTCATATTTTTTCATTGGCCGTAATCCTTAGGGAATTCCTGTCTATCTCAATCTCTGAGATAATGTAGGGTGTCATCAAAGCTATGTTTATTATCATATTCGTCTGTAAGGAGTCCCTGCATGTCTCAATTTCTGAGCCAGAGTAAGATATCATCTTTAAACTTGTATAGGGTATCCCTACGTCTACCATCATACTATGTCTACGCCGCATTGCATATCCATGAATTTTTTTTGCATACACATGCATTCACATACATTCATACATTTGCATCTCATGAATTTTCACCTTCGCCCTTATCCAACTATTATCCATATGCTAACTGATTTCTTGAAAGCCCGAAACTGTGAAAGATGGATATTATCTATTGGAGACACAATGGAGTTTGTTCCTACAAGTCATATTGAAGATATAATGCAACCCTTCACCATGACAACTACATGCCTACGCAGCGCCTCAAATGCCACTTCCATTGGTGATTCCCCTACATCAAGAGCAACTTCCCTATCAATAGAATTGGTATTCCCGAAGAGAAGTCAAGGGTCATCCCCATGATTTGACAAGTCCAAAAAATACGAAGCATACCTTAAAGATAGTAAAGCTCATCTCAAGGATCATTAGACTTTATCAATTTCAATTTGTAATTTTCTAGTTGCTAAGTTTCATTTGGTGTAAATTTGTAGTTTTTTATTAAGTAATTCAAATAAATAATCATGCATATTTTTGAAATCAATTCATTCGTTTCACTTTTCATCTTTCATCACTAATCAACAACTTTTCATTTTCAAAATAACAAACTTTGATGGAGAATGATGAAAATACAAAATAATCAAATTTTGTTGATGTATGCTTTTTAATAGTAAGGCTTAGCTGATGATGTAAGGCATTATTTCAATTCCTAAACAGTGGAGATATAAGAAGTTAATCCATAGTTAACCCCCTCGAGCCAGAAGTCGGAGTTCTTTCTATTCTCTAAGAAACCCTTAATCTTAACTAGGGCCTGGGTAGATTTCAATTAATTCGACGATTCATTCAAATCCTAGGAGAATCGAAACGACCTAAGCAAAGGTTAAAGCATATCTCTTTCCTCGATACATCATTGAGGGAAAGATCTAAGCAAATATTCGAGCAGTTCATCTTTCTCGCATTCATCATCCAAGGTTGATGAAACAACAAAGATAAAATCCATGACGTCTTCTTCCTCAGTACATCAATCAAGAACAAGGAAAGGATGAAGACAAAGCTTACAATAATCAAGCGCGGCAGTCACATTTTTTTTCAAAATCAAAAGCAAAAAAAAAAGAAATTAAAAAAAAAGTGAAATCCTGTCAAGTCAAAGAAAATCAACACTTGACATAGGCAAAAGTTAGGGCATCCCGATAAATTCAAAAAAATCGGTCCGTGCAAAAATAAGGGATTGAAAATGATAAATTGGAAAACAATCTTGTGACTGCCACCTCAAGAATCATCAAGGCTTATCATTAACGCTTGGATCTTATCCTTACTTGAATCTTATCAACACTCAGATCTTATCAATACTTTTCATAGGCGCCTGGATCTTTATCTATGGTTCTCACCATCTGCGGGACTACAAAACTTCTCTTGGGGATTAAACGCATTTGTTGGATTAATTGAACTAATAAAGGAAGAACATCAAGGAGGATGGGGTGGGCTAAATAATTTTGCGCTTTATATCTTTTGTTTCTTTAAACCACGAACCATGGCCATGTTATAACCTTCAAAAGTCCTAATTGAAGTTAGGTTCACTATGAAAGCATACTCAGCAAGATTTATGTTAAACCAACTCCTATGTTTGTTAAAATTATTTCTAACTACTTCGCTTCTTAGAATATTCATCTTCTAATCTTCCAGATTGTTGTACCCCAAAATTTGCCCTCTTATTTCTCAGGAAATCACCCTGGATTCTCAAGTTTTCTCTTAAACAGATCCAAGCCTTGAATTATTATCTCTTCCCAAGCAAGCCATTTATAAGGGAAAAATGGTCATTTACACGTTGAGAAGTCAAACTTTGGCTTTTGGATCAAAATCAAATCACAAAAATCATATTTCATCAAAACATGTTGGAATATGAAGTTTGTTTCATCAAGAAGTTCAAAAGTCAAATTTTACTTTGGAAAAGTTAAATTCTAAATACTTAGAATTTTTCTAAAGTATTTAAGAAAAATGACACTTCAGAACTTCTGAGCTAGCCTCCAGGAAGGAGCAGTCAGAAGTTGTAAGCGTGGTTCAGCACATAATCTTTAGTCAGAACATGGCTTTTCAGCATCTACGCAAGTTCAGTCAAAGTTTGCTAGAGTAATGCAAAGAAGGCAATAAAGTGTAGTACGAAGCCTGAAAGCTCCTTCAGAACATGCTAGAACCAGAAGGTAAGAGGGTCAGAAGATTGGGTGCTACGCTGAAGCAGAATCTCTAAGTTCAGAGTTTTCAAAGGCAAATCAAAGTACTGGAAAGCCTGAGGATCCTTCAGAGCTTGCTGAGGCAACATGATACAAAGTGAGAAGATTAGAAGTTGGATGTTTGTCCTAAATGGAATTTTTGACCCAGAGTTAAGCAATGATGCAAAATCTCACATTACAGGATTTCTGATTTTTGACAAATCTCATCATCATTTAATGCTCATTAATGCTCACAACCACTTTTGAGTCTTTGTCCAAAGGATCTCTCCACGTGTAGGGTAGAAATACTTTTGTGCAGGATTAGGTAAGGGCCCATGCGCTACATTTCGCTTATAGATTCACTTTTTCTTAATCCTTGCCTGCTAATCTAGCCTAGGCTAAAAGCTGTCAATCATCACAACCTTTTTGGACTTTCTTCAAGAGTAAGTCAGCATCTAGTTCATGATATTGGCTCCACTTGACATTTTAAAACCCACAAAGCTTTACCTATAAATAGAATGTCATTGGTCACTGAAAAAGCCCAGAAAAAATTGCTGAAAAGAGACAGAAAGTTTGAGCAAGAAAAAACCTTGAATCTCAGCCCAAAATTCCTAGAGTTTCAAAAATTGTAAACACAACATACAAACAATTAACTTTGGATCCCTTGCTTTCAAACTCCATTTGTTCTCAAAATATTTCTTGACTAAAAAACACCCGCACAGTTTTCTGACCCACGCGTTGGAAACTTCCATAACTTCTGTATTCATACTACTATATACCCTCCATCCATCCATTCAAAGAAGTTGTTCAGAACATCATCAGAGTTAAGGCTAACTCCAGTTCACAGAACTTCTTCCAGCTGCAAGGTAAGCATCTGCTGACTCTCACCATATTACTTAAGCATTGCATGCTCAAAAACACAATGTAGATATCATGCTTCTGATGTTGTACATGTTCTGATATTTTCACGCATTTGTATGCTTAAGTAGAGAATGAATTAGTTCAGAACTTTCTTGAAGAAACTGAAACTCGGAGCTAAGATTAGCAAAGGCATGTTTACCTCTGATTTATGGTTCTGATTCTCCTTATTTCTGAAGCGCTATGACACCTGCTGAAACTGTCCTAGGCATGTCTTCTGTTTTGAGGAGAAATAACCAAATTGTAGATGTTCTGACTAGCATAGAGAGAGACCAAGTTCTGACATTGGAACCAACGCTTCTGGAGCCTGCTTTGTTATAAGTAATGTCAGAACTTCTGAAAATTACTGTGTTCCCAGCAGGGCCAGAACCTCTGACCTCAAACATTTTCACTAACAGGTTTCTGTTTTGTAGCGTGTCAGGTTCAAAACCTCTGACCTATACATTTTCACTAACAGGTTTCTGTTCTGCAGCACGCCAGGGTCAGAACCTCTGACTTCCTTTCAGCAACGCGCTGATCCTTTTTTTTCTTCCCCTTGTTATTTTCTTTTTCTTTATTTTTATCGCCGGCACTCTCCATTTCATTAATCTGCAAAACACCAAAAAATATTTCATTCACACTTTATTTTATTCCTTAAAACAAAAGACAAAAATATTTTCTTAAAACAAAACAAGTTCATTTAATATTTTCTTGTATGTATTTCAATATGGTTGTAATAGTAATTTAGGACTAATTTTCACTTGCAATCCCCATTCATAAATTTATACCCCCACCCCCTAAATATTGTAATAGCATAGGACTTTACATTTATGAAATTTATTGCTTTCAAATATAAATGCTAGTAATTAGGCGTGTATGGCAAGATAAAATCAATAAATAGACCACCAAAAAAAAATCAAAGACAAAAGCATGCAACCAAACACACTTTGCACATAAATACCCTTAGGGTTTCTCCACTTGGTTACCTTATACAAAAATAGCCATATTACGCATGCGAAGTATCTTGGTAAAACAAATAAAATCAAAAGATCATAGTCCCTCGATGACGCTATTCTAAGTTTCCCTACAAAATAATCTTAGTCCCTCAAAATGCTAAGATACTTTGCAACATTGCTAATCATGGTTATACGATGACCCGCGCCCGTCCCGTTTACATCCAAAGATAGGGTTGTTTACCAAATCAATGGTAAGACAACAATGTCAAAGGAATAGGAAATACACAAGAAAGACATTTGAGTAGGTAGATTGCTTCTAGTTACTTGCTCTATTCTCAAACAAATATCCTTGCTATTTTCAAAACAAACACACACATTTCGAAACAACTTACAAACATTGAAAACATTTTAAAAAAGACAAACATCTTTGTATACATTCTTACGAACGAGAATCATTACAAAGATTGCCTAAACAAATGGCCTCTTTTACAAAATACTTTCAAAAACCACACAAAGCACAATTTCAAAACAAAAAGCAAGTGATCTAGCAAGTAACTAAGAGCCCATGGAAAACCATGGATGAAAAGGGTGCTAATACCTTCCCTTTTCATAATCTACCCCCGAACTCAAGAAACAATCTCAAAGGCCTTTCTTGTGCTTTTTCACCTTTCCTTTTGGATAAAAGAAAAGTCGGTGGCGACTCTAGCTAACCGCAACATTTGTGAACACAAACGCAAACCCTCAAGTCAGTTCCCCCACCGTATCACAGAACTGGCGACTCTGTTTGGGACTTATATAAAAGTGGGGTTACCTTAGGTTAGATCACCTTCACTTGCTTTCATTATTTGATTTGTATGCTTTACATTTTGTTCTCTGTTTGGGCTTGCTTTGATCCTCCATCCGGATTTGGGACACCTTTTTAGGTAAATAGCAATAGATTGTGGAGACTGTACAGCATAGACCGATATGGTTGAAACAATGGCTATGTTAGTGAAATGCATTTATGGGTACCGGTATCCCTCGTGGTGAATCAAGGAGAATACGGGGCCGCTGAGTGGCGTCATGAAGCACTAATTGACTTTAGAACCCTAATTGAACAAACTTGGCCATTAGGACATAGTGAGATAGCCGATTTCGGTGTAGAGCTGAAAATTGGTTGATACTCGATACTACACTCATTGAGGCTAGACTTTTGGGATATCTCGGCCGCAAGAAAAGATTGTTGTGCTGAGACAATGCCTAAGAGAAAGGTCGGTGATATTGAGATCCTTTAGAACCCGATCACTATTGCTAGGACAGGTTTAATCCAACTAAACTTCAAGAGGGTACTTACCTACAAAACTCATGCAAGCCTAAAACATAGGGACTTGTTTGTGGTGTGTATATATTCACTTGTACATAAACATCATAAACATCATAAACATCATAAACATCATGAACATCATATGCATGCTCACTAACCATTTCAAGGATTTAGAAATTTATCTTTGTTTTTTTTTTGTAGGACATGAATTCCCTCCAAAGAAACATCATCCTAATCAGCTTTGTAAAAGCACATCCCCAACTTCAAGAGTTAGCCTCAAGGGTGCCCGGGGGTTCTCCTTTTACCCAGAAATATGGTCGACTCCTCAGTTTGGCTACATCCAACTTCCAAGAAGAGATGATGTGTGTACTATTCCAATTCTTTGATCCCGTACATCATTGTTTCACTTTCCCAGACTATCAATTGGTACCTACCCTGGAAGAGTTCTCTCTATCTTAGGGGTGCCTGTGCTTGATCAAATACCGTTCACCGGTCTAGAAGGGATTCCAAAATCTGAAGTCATCGTCGAAGCTTTTCATATGAAGAGGGCCGGCATCATAACCAATTGGGAGACACGAAGCAGGGTTAAAGGCTTTCTAGCTAAGTTTCTATTGGAAAAGGCTCGTTCATTCTGGGACGACTTGGATTTTCAGGCTTTCGAAGACGTCCTGGCTCTTCTCATTTATGGTTTGGTCCTGTTTCCCAATTTAGACCAATTCATAGACGTTAACACCATCAAAGTCTTTCTCTCTCACAATCCTATACCTACCTTACTAGGAGATATCTTGCATTACCTTCATACCCGCACCATGAAGAAAAGAGGTACTCTTTTGTTTTGTATCCCCCTACTCTCTAAATGGTTTGCCTCGCACCTGCCTCAGTCAGCATTAAAGAATGAGAAAAGACTGATTTGGTCTCAAAGGATTATGTCTCTCACCCATTCTGATATCCGTTGGTGTTCGAGATCCTGGGAAAATGTCTCTATAATTTACCGCTATGGAGATTTCCCTAACGTACCTCTACTTGGTGTTAGGGGAGGTATCACCTATAACTCATGCTTATCTCTTCGACAGTTTTGGTATGCCCAAAGAGACGGCCCTCATGAGATGCTCATCCAAGGTCTGGTGTTCGACTACGACAAAGAAGATCAAGGTTATCGCCAGAGGTTTACACGTGCTTGGGGGATGGTGAACATGGTGGACAGTAGAACTTTGGGACATAAAAACTTTATCCCTCTCGAGCCTTACCTTAAGTGGGTACGGGCTCGTGCCCAGAGTCTCTTGATGCCTTACCCTCCCATCCTTCCTGTCATCATTGAGCCTGTTATTGAAGGAAACGTCCCATACACCGTTCTTCATCCCGACATGCCTACCTCTCTCGAAGACCTGTAGAAAGCTTGGGTTCAGTTGAAGGAAGAGCGAGACACCTTTGAAGCCCAGTATTACGCTAGTGAGAAGAAGGTTCTGGAGCTCACCAAACTGCTTCATGAAGAGAAAAACCTAAATGCCTACATTACTCTAAAGAGGAAGCATTCAGTCTTTTTGTATTAGGAGTTCGGTTGTATTTTGAAAGCCCAAGGAGGCATGATGTATTCAAACTTGGATTTTTAATATGACGTGTGTTCCTTTTTGGTTTGAACAAATTTAAATCTCTAAATTTCCTTGAAATCATTTTCATATTGCATCTTCATTCATCATAACATAAACAGGTCTTTTGCAACGAGTTTCCTCGTCTCTCTACTGTTTATTTCAGTAAGATGGATCTCGAACAGACAGTCAAAGATCTTCAAGTTCAAAACATGCAGTTTCAACAGTTACTCATGACCCTGGCCAAAGGGCAAGAGGAGTTGAAGACTCTGTTGGCCAAAGAGAAGAAGAAGAAAGAGAAAAAACCAATCGGTGTTGTAATCACGGGGAGAAGGTTTCAAGGACATACTATAAGAACCTTGAATTTTGCAACAACATCTGATGAAGGAAAAGGAAAGGAAACAGCGGTTCCGTCAGAATCTGAAGAGGAGGAAGAAGAGGAAGACTACTCCGAAGAACAGTATCCACCAGCTGATGATAAGTACAGACATCTTGAAGAGCGTTTAAACGCTATGAAAATACAAAGGGTACCAGGTCTAGACTTTGAAGAATTGGGACTAGTGTCGGGAATTGTGATCCCACTGAAGTTCAAAGTGCCGTTGTTTGCAAAATATGATGGGGTGTCATGTCCTAAGATGCACCTCCGATCATATGTGAGAAAGATCCAACCGCACTCCGCCGATAAAGATCTATGGGTTCATTTTTTCCAAGATAGTCTATCTGGAACACAACTCGATTGGTTTTACCAATTGGAAAGGGAAGACGTCCACAACTGGGAAGATCTTGCCGCAGCTTTCTATAAGCAATACCAATATAATGCAGATTTGGCGCCTACCCATACTCAACTTTAGAGTATGGCTATGGCTTCCAATGAGGGTTTCAAGGATTACGCGCAGAAGTGGAGAGATGTAGCTGGGAGAGTCCAACCCCCTCTGTCTGAAATGGAATTGGTGGACATGTTCTTAGGCACTTTATCAGGCCCTTTCTTCAACCATCTGATTGGAAGCTCATCTGCAGGATTTACCGAGTTAATACTAACCGGCGAGAGGGTGGAAGCTAGCATAAAAAGTGGAAAGATTCAGAAGGATTCATCTACCTCTACAGCTGTGAGAAAGCCTTTCACTGGGAAAAAGGAGGTTTCTGCTGTTTACCCATAAAGGAATCAAAGGAGAGCTGAACGTCAAACAATGGTAGGAGTTGTTATGATGCCAAAGCCTACATCTGATTAACCAAGAGGTAATCAACCGAGGGTGGAAAGGCCAGTCCGGCAATTCACCAAAATCAATATGACTCTAGCCCAGGTTTTACCACATCTTCTGAAATCTAATTTGACAACTCTGAAGGAAGCTCCAAAGAACCCCAACACTGCGTCCCCTTATTATCACCCAAATGCCTGTTGCGCATATCATTCTGAAATTCCGGGTCATGACATCAACAACTGTTGGGCCCTGAAAAACAAGATTCAAGACCTTATAGAGGCAAAAGAGATTGAGTTTGAAGCACCCGAGAAACCAAATGTCATTTATGCTCCTATGCCCAGACATGGTCACAACACCAATGCAATATAAGAATATTTGTTTGTTACCACAGTTGATGAACTCTTGACTCCGCTCCCAATCATTAAGATAAACTTGTCGAAAGCCGGTATATTCCCGGGTTGTAATGAAGAATACCATCTCTGCTTATCCTCACCAACTGCTTGCCCTTTGTTGAAGACAGGCATTCAACGCTTGATAGACAACAAAGAGATTTTGTTTGAAAGTACTCATGTTTCACCTGCTCCTGTTGAAGATGTTTCAATCATAACCATCTCCGCCAATTCTTCTAGGGTCCCCAAAAGACCCGTTAGGATTACATCGGTTCCAAAAACCACTCCTCTTATAATCACAATGTCCGGGACGATCCCGTATGAATCAGACAAAACAGTGTCGTGGAATTACGGTGGAGACATCTACTACCATGGTATCAAATAAGATGGGTTGGCCGCCGAAGAGATGAGCTCCGAAGAAGAAAACTCTGACATTAGCAATATTGCCGGAACCAGTAAGATTACTCGTAGCGGTAGAATCTTCTCTCCAGAAATTTCCCCTCCAAAGGCAGTTTTTGGACCCGTGGCTATTCCAAAGGTTACTTCCGTACCAATAATCATATTTGCAAGTGCTCCTATCAACAAAGACGACATAACCCCTGCTGTTATCCCTACCAATGCCCCTACTGCTGAAATTCGAGGAAAAAGTATTCAAGAAGAGCCTGTCCGGATGAAGGCTCAACCACTGACTATCCTCGAAACCTCCAAAAAGGAAATGGAGGAGATCCTGAGAATAATAAAGAAGAGCGACTACGACGTAGTTGAACCGTTGGGGCAAACTCCCTCCAAAATGTCCATGCTAGCTTTGTTACTGTGCTCGGAGGCACATGCGAAAGCTCTGGTGAAGTTTCTGAAGACAACCCATGTGCCTCAAGAGACATCGGTTGACCAATTTCAAGATTGTGTGGCCAGTTTGATGGTAGACAACAGTCTAGGCTTCTCGGATGCTGATCTGACACCAAGGGGAAGAAAGCATAACGAGGCATTGCATGTCTCTGTGGAATGTAGAGGAACAACTCTGGCCCATGTCTTGGTGGACACCGGCTCATCTTTGAATGTTTTACCGAAGAAAGCTCTCAACAGACTGAACTGCGAAGGATTAACGCTGAAACCCGGTAACATAGTCGTGAGAGCATTTGATGGCTCAAAGAGGATGGTGCACGGGGAAGTGGATATCCCCATAAAGGTTAGGACTTAAACTTTCAACTCAACCTTCTATGTAATGGACATCCGCCCCTCTTATTCTTGTCTGCTAGGACGACCGTGGATCCATAATGTCGGTGCTGTCACCTCTACACTACACCAGATGCTGAAATATCCGGTCCATGGAAAGATTATCACTGTCCATGGAGAGGAAGAGTATATGATTAGCCACCTCAATTCCTTCCGGTATGTGGAATTAGATGGCGAGTTCGTTGAAACTCCTTTTCAACATTTCGAAGAAGTCCCTCAAGAGGTAGCGGTAACCAAGACTATGCCACAAATTCCCAAAATTACAAAACCTCTGCTCCAGATGTCATCTCTAAAGGACGCCAAAGCAGTAATAGAGGAGGGTGGATGCACCATCTGGGGGAAACTTCCGGATATTCCTTACAAATCTGACAAGTTTGGCTTAGGGTTTACTTCAAGTGCTTAGAAGTTTGTGCGACGTGCCCATGCTGGAGGGACACCCTTGAATATTAGCAACTGAGAGGTCAATGCAGTGGAAGATGGTGAAGAGGATTGCAGCTTGGAGGATTGGATCTTTCCTACTGTCAACGGAGGACTCCGCAATTGGGAAGCCAGAGACTTTGTCCCAATAACTTTCATCCCTCAGTAATTTATCTTTTACATTTCTGTTGGACTTGTAATATTCACAAACAATTCGCACATTTAAAATCTTGCATATTTCCCGAGGCACAATGGTCCGTTTGTAAGGGTTTTTATTTCATCTTCATATGACATTCAATGAATCATGGACGTTTTTCACATACAAACTTTTTGTGCTCATTATTTTTCTTTTACACTTATTTTTTAAAGATGGCTATACCCTTACACACACCCACACTCACAAATGCAGGTACCCCTCCATCCCGGATCCCATGGGTAATGATACTGCTATGGCCTTTAGTGACTTTGAAGATCTAATCTACCAAGCCGAAGACGAAGGTGAGGAAGATTGTGAAGTACCAGGGGAACTGGCCAGGCTACTACAACAAGAGGAAAGATTTATTCGTCCCCATGAGGAACCTGTGGATACGGTCAATCTGGGTACCAAAGAGTACATAAAAGAGGTCAAGGTGGGTACCAATCTAGAGCTTAGTGTCAAGGAACGTCTGATTCAACTGTTGTGTGATTATGTTGAGATCTTTGCCTGGTCACATGAAGACATGTCGGGACTTGATACAGACATCGTGGTACATCGTCTACCAATAAGAGAAGACTGCCCACTAATAAAACAAAAAGTCTTCCGCATGAGACCTGACATGTCAGAGAAGATCAAAGCGGAAGTCGTGAAACAATTTAATGATAGATTCTTGGCTGTCACTTCCTATCCCCAATGGGTTGCCAACATTGTTCCCGTGCCTAAAAAGGACGGCAAAGTACGAATGTGCGTGGACTATAGAGATTTGAATAGGGTCAGCCCTAAAGATGATTTTCCACTTCCTCACATAGATATCTTGGTTGACAATACAGCCCAGCACAAGGTGTTTTCCTTCATGGACAGTTTTTCAGGCTACAACCAAATCAAAATGGCACCTGAGGACATGGAGAAAACCATGTTTGTCACACAGTGGGGGACATTCTGCTACAAAGTGATGCCATTCGGACTAAAGAATGCTGGAGCAACCTATCAGCGCGCCATGGTAGCTTTGTTTCATGACATGATACATCATGAAATAGAGTTCTACGTAGATGACATGATAGCTCGATCACAAACAGAAGAAGAGCACTTGGATCACTTGCAAAAGTTGTTTGAAAGATTGGAGAAGTATAAGCTAAGATTGAATCCAAACAAGTGCACATTCGGAGTACGATCCGGTAAACTCCTAGGTTTTGTCATCAGTAACAAAGGCATCGAGGTTGATCCTACCAAAGTTAAAGAAATACTAGAAATGTCTGCTCCTCATAATGAGAAGGAAGTCAGAGGATTCTTGGGACGCCAGAACTATATTGCCAGATTCATTTCTCACCTAACAGCTACTTGTGATCCAATCTTCAAACTACTGAAGAAAGATCAAGTAGTCAAGTGGAATGATGAATGCCAGACTGCCTTCGACAAAATCAATGATTACTTACAAGAGCCTCCTGTTTTGATGCCACCAGTCGAGGGAAGAGCATTGATCATGTATCTGACCGTTTTAGAAAACTCAATGGGGTGTGTATTGGGGCAGCATGACGAGTCTGTCCGAAAAGAGCACGCTATTTACTACCTGAGAAAAAAGTTTAGCGATTGTGAAACCAGATATTCACTGCTCTAGAAAACTTGTTACGCTCTGGCATGGGCTGCTCGCCGGCTAAGACAATATATGCTGACTCATACTACCTTGTTGATATCTAAGATGGATCCGGTAAAATACATCTTCGAAAAGCCTTCTCTGACTAGGAGAATAGCTAGATGGCAGATGATCCTAACAGAATATGACATACAGTACACTACCCAAAAGGCTATAAAGGGCAGTGTGTTAGCTAATCATCTTGCTCATCAAGCTGTAGAAGATTATCAGTCCATGAAGTTTGAATTCCCAGATGAAGACATCATGACATTAGACAACTGTGAAGAAATCAGACCATATGACGGACCTGAACAAGGATCCCGATGGACCCTATTCTTTGATGGGGCCTCCAATGCACTTGGTAATGGTATCAGAGCTATACTCATATCTCTGAAAGAGTGTCATACTCCCTTTACCGCCAGAATTTGCTTCAATTGTACAAACAACATGGCAGAGTACGAAGCATGCATCTTGGGCCTCAAGACTGCCATAGATCTGGGAATCAAATCTTTAGATGTGTTCGGAGATTCAGCTTTGGTCATCAGTCAGATCAAAGGGGAATGGGACACTAAGCACCCAAACCTTATCCCTTACAAAGAACATGTTTTGACATTGTTACCACATTTTGAGGAGATTACCTTTGAGCATTTCCCGCGAGAAGAAAATCAGCTAGCAGATGCTCTAGCCACAATGTCATCTATGTTTAAACTTAATTGGGATAACGAAGCTCCCCAGATCACCATCGAGCGAATGGATGAACCAGTACACTGTCACGATATTAATACTTAAGAGGTAGTGGACCAGCCTTGGTTTCATGAAGTCAAGAGGTATCTCGAGGCTCAAGAATATCCAGAAGGAGCCTTAATCAACGATAATAAGTTCTTAGGGAAACTCTCTGCTAAATTCTTTCTTAATAATGGCATCCTGTACAAGCACAATTGTGACTCTATTCTGCTTCGGTGTGTGGATAAGATTGAGGCGGAAAAGATCATGGCTGAATTACATGAAGGTACTTTTGGAACTCACTCCAGTGGGCATACGATGGCGAAGAAAATCCTTCAGGCGGGCTATTATTGGGCTACCGTGGAAGCAGATTGCTATCAACACTCTCGGACCTGTCATAAGTGTCAAATTTATGCTGACAAGGTGCACGTACCTCCGGTCCCTCTGAATGTCTTGACGGCTCCTTGGCCTTTCGCTATGTGGGGAATTGATATGATTGGAGAAATCAAGCCTACAGCCTCCAATGGACACTGCTTCATCCTGGTAGCCATTGACTATTTTACCAAGTGGATTGAAGCAGCTTCCTTCGCTTCTGTTACCAAGAATGTCGTTACCCACTTCATCAAGAAAAATCTCATTTGCCGGTACGGTATCCCAGAAAGAATCATCACTGACAATGGTACAAATGTTAACAATACTATGATCACTGCCTTGTGCGAGCAATTCAAGATTCAGCATCACAATTCTTCCCCCTACCGGCCAAAGATGAATGGTGTTGTCGAGGCTGCAAATAAGAATATTAAGAAGATCATACAGAAAATGACAGTCACATACAAAGACTGGCATGAGATGTTACCATTCTCTCTCCATGGGTATCGTACCACGGCTCGCACCTCAACCGGGGCAACACCCTATTCTTTGGTTTACGGCATGGAGGCTGTTTTGCCTATTGAGGTTCAGATCCCCTCTCTGAGGATTATGAAAGATGCGGGGTTGAATGAAGACGGTTGGATCCAAACTCGACTTGATCAACTGAATTTAATCGATGATAAAAGACTTACTGCTGTTTGTCATTGTTATATGTATCAAAAGCGGATGATCAAAGCCTTCAACAAGAAAGTCAGACGTCAAGTATATCAAGTTGGGAATCTAGTGATCAAACGTATCATCCTGCCACAAAGTGATCCCAGGGGCAAATGGACTCCTACCTATGAAGGACCATTTCTAATCAAGAACATATTCTCCGATGGGGCGATGATCTTGACCACCATGGATGGCTACGACCTGCCATACCCTGCGAACACGGACATAGTCAAAAGATACTACGCATAAAAGACCCGCTAGGTTGACACACCTAGGCAAGACAAGGGCATCCCGGCGAACCAAAAGGGTTCGGGAAAAAATTAGGGATAAAAATAGAAAAATCTTTACACCCGGCAAGTTGAAAACCCGAAAGGGCGACTTGTCCAAAAAAGGGTTTCCCGGTGGACTGAAAACCCGAAAGGGTGGTCCAGGAAAAATTTAGGGAATTAAAGCGTATGACTATGTCCCGTCGGATCACTTTACGGATAACCTTTGGCTTCCACTGAAACTCGGAGTTTCTGATCAATTTAATCATCTTCAGACGAAGCAACAAATAGAAAAGATACTCAGAGATACGAGGGCTATAGTAGAATGGGAACCCCATGGGACTATCACACATAGTTGTCTTTCTTTATATAAATTTTTCTTGTTTTTATGGCACCATTCTCTTACTACAATGTTTGTCTCCTTTGTACAAAATGTTTATTCAAAGTCAGTACAAAGATACCTCTTTGAAAGTACAAAAAACTATTTGTCTTTTCTTTACAATTGTGTTTTGTTCGCAAAAACTTCCAATGATTCATTGATGAACATATGCATTTGAACACAATCACTGTTTACAAATAATCAAGATGAGAAAAACAATTACTGATAGGTTGAAAGGACGGGAAAACATTCCTAGACCACTCCATATTCCCCACAGAGTTTTCAATAATCCCCAGCGGAACAAAACTCCCAACTACCCGGCAGAACGAAGCTTCTAGTTTATCAATCCCCGGTGGAAATCGCCCAATTTCTCCAAATTCCCCAGCAGGTTGTTGTGAAGTCTGGAATCCGACCAGATAACAGCTAACTTTTGATTCTCTCCAGCCAAGGATAATTCCCCAGTAAAGCAACGGACAACTGAGACTCCTGAATTCTTTTTCCAAGCAGGAACAAAACATTCTCCCCACAGGGTTTTCACTAATCCCCAAGTGGAACAAAATTTCAAATGATTAATCCCCAGTAGAATTCGTCAAGATTCTTAAGTTTCCCCAAGCAGATCTTACAGGCAATACATGGCGTTGCCCTCACAACATAATTTGTTTCTCTCAACAAGAGTTCGTCAGTACTTCAACTTCAAGACACGAAAATTCAACATATCCTCAGCAGCATTCAGGGATTTATTTTCCTCGATCAGAAAACAATATAGCAAATCAGCTCACATGTGTATACATTGCATCTACATATCATAAACATGGATAAAGCAAATATACTACATCATACATTTCATGCAACATAACTTTGTGTTTCAGCTAACATTTTACCCTTTTCAGGATAAGATTAACAGCTACCATTGACAATATGCAATCATGATATAGTTCGGATACGCTCTAGACACGGAAGCCATTCTGATACTCATTCAGATTCAACTCCTGATACCGTTCAGATATGCTCCAGACCCGGAAGCCATTATGATACTCATTTAGATTCAACACTCCTAATACAATGCGGATACGCTCCAGACCCGGAAGCCACTCTGATACTCATTCAAATTTCAACACTCCTGATACAGTTCGGATACGCTCCAGACACGGAAGCCATTATGATACTCATTCAGATTCAACTCCTGATACAGTTCGGATACGCTCTAGATTCGGAAGCCATTCTGATACTCATTCAGATTTTAACACTCCTGATACAGTTCGGATACGCTCCAGACCCGGAAGCCATTCTGATACTCATTCAGATTCAACTCCTGATACAGTTCGGATACGCTCCAGACACGGAAGCCATTCTGATACTCATTCAGATTCAAATCCTGATACAGTTCAGATACGCTCCAGACCCGGAAGCCATTTTGATACTTATAGCGGTGAAAATCGGAGATCAAGCTATTAATTAACTTGACTCACAAAAGCAAGAGTCGCCACTGCGCTTTATTATTTCCAAGGGAAAAGGGAAAAGAGCGAAATAAAACCCTAAAGTATGCAATGTAAAATAATACTTAAAAGTAAAAAAAATACAATGCGTTTTTGAAAGAGATCGAGAGTTCGAGGGTTGGTTATACAATGGGAAGGTATTAGCACCCAATGCATCTACGGTACTCCGCAGGAACCTTTTGAAATATCTGTTTTTTGGTTAAAAATTGTTTGTTTGATTAAAATGGTTCGTTTGGCTAAAAAATGGGTATGAACGAGATTTTGAAGATGCGACGACTTAGTGTCGAAGTTTTGACTTAAAAGGTGTGAGTTTTAAAATTGAGTCTTTTGGAAAATTATCTTAGGTTTGGAAAAATATTTAAACGAACAAAAAAATGAATGAAGGGGTTCGCGCAATCGGATGAGATGTGTTTGATGACGTGAAGTCAACAGAGTTAAAAAACGTTTCCCTTGGATTAAATCGAGCAAATAAAATAAGATGAATCCACAAAGTATAAACATTCAAAAATTCACAAGAAAAACAAATCTAATGAAACAGATTAATGACCAAAAGCATCGAGAAATTAAAATGACAAAGATATTTAAATAGAATAAAAGAGAATGTAACTAATTATCTAAAGAAGTTATTCGAACTAAATTAAAAATTTCTTACTAAAATAATTCTAAACTAATTACAAATTCTAAGGTTATAAAAAAATCTAGTATTATTGAATTTGATCTAAAACTAAACTAAAGCTTTAAAATTTAGTAAGTTAAATCTAGATTAAATTAAAATCCTAAGGTTACTAAATTAAATCTAAAACAAATGAAAATTCTAAAACTACTAAACTAAATTTAAATCAAATAAAAACTCTAAAGTTATTAAACTAAATAAAAATTATAAACTTATTAAGCTAATTCTAAATCAAATAAAAATTATAAATTTATTAAACTAATTCTAAATCAAATAAAAATCCTAAAGTCACTAAACTAAAACCAAACAAATAAAATTCTAAAGTTAACTTAAATAAAATCAAATAAAATTCTAAAGTTTACTAAATTAAAACTAAAACAAATAAAATTCTAAAATTTACTAAGTCAAATCTAAATGGAATAAAATCCTAAAATTACTAAAATAAAACTAAAACAAAATAAAATTCTAAAGTTTACTAAGTCAAAAACTAAAACAAATAAAACTCTAAAATTTACTAAGTCAAATCTAAATGAAATAAAATCCTAAAGTTACTAAAACAAAATAAAATTCTAAACTTTACTAAATTAAAGCTAAAACAAAAAGTTATAAAATAAATCTAAATTAATACTAAACTAAATTAATTCTAAACTAAAGATTAAAATTCTAAGACTAAATTAAAATTCTAAAGTTATCAAAATGTATCTAAACTAATCAAAGGTTCTAAAATTACTAATTTTAATCTAGCTAAATTAAAATTCTAAAATTATTAAGTTTAAAACTAATCTAAATAATTAAAATTATATGATTAAATAAAACATAGTTATTTGATTAACTTTCACTAACTAAGCTAAATTTAAAAAATAAGACTAACTTAATTAGACAGACATGTCGAACAAAACAGTGGGGTGAAGTAACAAGTTTCGTTGGGCTGCACATACATGGTCCGATAATATCTCAGCAATGGAATAAGAAATAAAGAAACTAGGCTTATTGAACATATTTGGATGGGCAAGCTGATAAGGTCCAAAACCAAAATATTAGAACTTAGAGAAACCCTAAACATCTAATGATTCAGCCGCTAACCCTCACTTCCAATTTTCTTAACACGCTCAAATCTCCACCAATATCTCCAAACCGATTGACGAAAATGGAAAGAAAAAACTTACCTCGCTGTAATACCTTCTTCATTCTTATTATCGGACGACATCAACAACACGACCTCTCAGTTTTTAACTAAATACTCCAAGCATTCTGTTTCCGATTCGCTTCAGATCCGTTTCTATGAAACTTGTTCTTACTTGAAGTTTGCTCACTTCACTGCCAATCAAGCTATTCTTGAAGCTTTTCAAGGAAAATCGCGTGTTCATGTTGTTGATTTCTCGATCAATCAAGGGATGCAGTGGCCGGCGCTTATGCAGGCACTTGCCTTGCGTCCTGGTGGTCCTCCTGCTTTTCGTCTCACCGGAATCGGGCCTCCGGCGTCGGATAAATCTGATCATCTACAACAGGTTGGTTGGAATTGGTACGGCGGGATTAATGAGGGATGACGGAATCGGTGATGGTGTTGATTGCGTGTTGTACATTTTTCTTTGACAGAAGGTGAAGGTGATGATGATGGAAGGTGGGCGAAGTGGGTGTTGTTACGGAAAAAGGGGAGAGTTGACTGAGATATCTGGTGAAGACACGTGGCTAAGCAAACCAACACTCGGCCTGCAAGGAGGCTCATGAATACCACTCCTTGTTGACAATGGAAATAATACTCTGCGATTTGTATGAGCAGATTTTGAGACGCTTTGTGAAATAGGAAGAGTTTGCTTTACCACCTTGTGATTGTTTGAGGGTTCAACATTGGGTCAGGTTTTCCTCTTGTCTTCTGCTTATTTTATTGACAGAATATGTTGAACCTTGTTTTGTTATTCTGAATTTGCAGGCATTGTTGATCTTTGGATGTGGTTGTGGTAGTTGTTGGTTGTGTTACGGATTTGTGGGTTAAAGCTGGAGGTTTAACTCAGGCCATTATAGTTTAAATATGAAGCTCTAATTTTCGTGGTGCTTGGGCAGAATTTTTGAGAGGATTGGTGGTGTTTTCTGTGTAACTTTTATGTATGTTTCTGGATGTTTTTTTTGTGAAATTTCCTCCTCTGTTTTCTCTACTGCCCTCCCATTGTTTTGTAGAAGATGGGAGATGAAATTGGAGGGAGTTTTGGGGGGGAAATTCTAGTGAGTTTTTGGACAAAATGTGATATGCTGATTTTTCCTTTTTGATGCAGGATTTGCATTTCCTATTTTTGTGAAAGTTTAGACTGTTTTTGGACAGGTTTGACAGGAGCTTTTTGGCATTATTATGCAGTTTTTTACAGCATTGCAGCATGGATGATGCAGAGTTTGGAGCAGCTGATTTACGGACAACATTGGTACAAGTTATGGAGCAATTTTGATGCATCATGAAGCAAGGAAAACGGGCTTGAAAATAATAGCATAGACTTAGACTTGGTACTTTGAAGATTGATGAAGGATAGTTTAAAATAGGCTTCAGGATTTGCAATGTTTTTCATGTGATTTTGTGGCTATAGTATTTGTAATGGGATATGAAATTTGTAACAAGTCTTGAATTTGGATGTAACTTTAAATATTTCATTTGAGTTTGGAATGGATTTGTCTTGAGATTTTTTTGAAATTGCAAACTTGAAATATGCCTAAAAATTAACATGATGCATTCTCCACTAAACATGAGAAATATCCTTGAATCAATGATCTTGAAATTTTCTTTAAAGTTTGTATCAAATTCTTGAATTGAATAAGAACTTTTCCTTAGAAATAGTCCTTGTAGAATTGATGGACTTTTGTGAACTTCTCTTGAAGAAAATTTGCAAACTTGTCATTAGTACTTGAGTGAACAAATAGTATCTTAAGAGCCTTGGTAAAAAATTCATCATAATTTGACAATCACTTATGCTCAAATGCAAGTGACTTGAAACAAGCGCCAAACAATTTAAAGAATCCTTAAACTCATCATCATGTGTCATGAACAAACTCATCATAAAATTCAATATCTTTAGAGAACAATTATGGCGTGAATTGTGGCTTGGAGGTTAAGAATATTCTAGGTTATGAAAATGACCTATAACGTTTCAATAAATTCCATAGCCTTCAAAGCATAATATGACAACATGCAAAAAGAACTGTCTCAAAATATTGGAAATTTATGATCCTTTGAACTTGATCTTGAAAAGGTTGGCTTTTTTTGGTCGAAGTGCTTTAAATCATCTCACATAGCCTGATCTTTCTTCGCATTCTAAAGCATCTTGATACACATGTAAACCAGTGATGATGAAATCCTGATTGTGCTCTGAGGAAGTTGTGGAGAAGTTTGAGAGGTTAAAACCGGCCATATTTCGTGCCCTTAATTTCTTTGAATAAAAATGCCAATGAAGATGGGATCTTAGGTCAAAAATTGGGGTACAACAATACTCATTCAGATTTCAACACTCTTGATACAGTTCAGATACGCTCCAGACCCGAAAGCCATTCTGATACTCATTCAGATTCAACTCTTGATACAATTCAAATACGCTCCAGACCCGGAAGCCATTCTGATACTCATTCAGATTCAACTCCTGATACAGTTCGGATACGCTCCAGACCCGGAAGCCATTCTGATACTCATTCAGATTCAACTCTTGATACAGTTTGGATATGCTCCAGACCCGGAAGCCATTCTGATACTCATTCAGATTCAACTCCTGATACAATGAGGATATGCTCCAGACCTGGAAGCCATTTTGATACTCATTCAAAGACGCCTTCAGGTACGCTCCAGACACGGACGCCATTCTGAGGTTCGACTTACAGATTACATCTCAACAAGCATTCTTGTATGGCATCTACAAGCCCATCCCCAGCAAGATTTTATTACCTCTCCAAATGGAATCTTTAAGCCCATTCCTCCTATCATCGTCGAGTGAAAATTTCTGAGCACTCTAGTGTCCAATCATCTTCCACCTTCGAGTCGCGAATGGCAAATCTCGCCAATCTAACTCCTCAGGTTAAAGAAGATTGAACAGGGGCAACTGTTGGACCCTAAAATTTGCCCTCTTATTTCTCAGGAAATCACCCTGGATTCTCAAGTTCTCTCTTAAACAGATCCAAGCCTTGAATTATCATCTCTTCCCAAGCAAGCCATTTACAAGGGTAAAATGGTAATTTACACGCTAAGAAATCAAACTTTGGCTTTTGGATCAAAATCAAATCACAAAAATCATATTTCATCAAAACATGTTGGAATATGAAGTTTGTTTCATCAAGAAGTTCAAAAGTCAAATTTTACCTTGGAAAAGTTAAATTTTAAATACTTAGAATTTTTCTAAAGTATTTAAGAAAAAATGAAACTTCAGATCTGAGCCAGCCTCCAGGCAGGAGCAGTCAGAAGTTGTAAGCGTGGTTCAGCATATAATCTTTAGTCAGAGCATGACTTTTCAGCATCTACGCAAGTTCAGTCAGAGTTTTCTAGAGTAATGCAAAGAAGGAAATAAAGTGTAGTACGAAGCTTGAAAGCTCTTTCAGAACATGTTGGAACCAGAAGGTAAGAGGGTCAGAAGATTGGGTGCTACGATGAAGCAGAATCTCTAAGTTCAGAGTTTTCAGAGGCAAATCAAAGAAATTTACTAGAAAGCCTGAGGATCCTTCAGAGCTTTCTGAGGCAACAGGATACAAAGTGAGAAGACTAGAAGTTGGATGTTTGACCTAAATGGAATTTCTGACCTAGAGTTAAGCAATGATGCAAAATCTCACATTACATGATTTTTGATTTTTGACAAATCTCATCATCATTTAATGCTCATTAATGCTCACAACCACTTTTGAGTCTTTGTCCAAAGGATCTCTCCACGTGTAGGGTAGAAATACTTTTGTGCAGGATTAGGTAAGGGCACATGCGCTACATTTCGCTTATAGGTTCACTTTTGCTTAATCCTTGCCTGCTAATCCAGCCTAGGCTAAAAGCTGTCAATCATCACAACCTTTTTGGACTTTCTTCAAGAGTAAGTCAGCATCTAGTTCATGATATTGGCGCCACTTGACATTTTAAAACCCACAAAGCTTTACCTATAAATAGAATGCCATTGGTCACTAAAAAATCCCTAAAAAAATTGCTGAAAAGAGACAGAAAGTTTGAGCAAGAAAAAACCTTGAATCTCAGCCCAAAATTCCTAGAGTTTCAAAAACTGTAAACATAACATACAAACCATTAACTTTGGATCCCTTGCTTTCAAACTCCATTTGTTCTCAAAATATTTCTTGACTAAAAACACCCACACAATTTTCTGACCCACACGTTGGAAACTGCCATAACTTCTGTATTCATACTACTATATACCCTTCATCCATCCATTCAAAGAAGCTATTCAGAACATCATCAGAGTTGAGGCTAACTCCAGTTCACAGAACTTCTTCCAGCTGCAAGGTAAGCATCTGCTGACTCTCACCACATTGCTTAAGCATCACCAGATTTGCATGATCAAAAACACAATGTAGATATCATGATTCTGATGTTGTACATGTTCTGAGATTTTCACGCATCTGTATGCTTAAGTAGAGAATGAAATAGTTCAAAACTTTCTTGAAGAAACTGAAACTCAGATCTAAGATTAGCAAAGGCATGTTTGCCTCTGATTTATGATTCTGATTCTCCTTATTTCTGAAGCGCTATGACACCTGCTGAAACTGTCCTAGGCATGTCTTCTGTTTTGAGGAGAAATAACCAAATTGCAGATGTTCTGACTAGCATAGAGAGAGACCAAGTTCGGACATTGGCACCAGCACTTCTGGAGCCTGTTTTGTTATCAATAATGTCAGAACTTCTAAAAATTATTGTGTTCCTAGCAGGGCCAAAACCTCTGACCTCATACATTTTCACTAACATGTTTCTGTTTTGCAGCGTGCCAGGGTCAGAACCTATGACCTATACATTTTCACTAACAGGTTTTTGTTCTGCAGCACGCCAGGGTCAGAACCTCTAACTTCCTTTCAGCAACGCGCTGATCCTTTTTTTTCGTCCCCTTGCTATGTTCTTTTTCTTTATTTTTCTCGCTGGCACTCTCCATTTCATTAATCAACAAAACACCAAAAAATATTACATTCACACTTTATTTTATTCCTTAAAACAAAAGACAAAAAATATTTTCTTAAAACAAAACAAGTTCATTTAATATTTTCTTGTATGTATTTCAATATGGTTGTAATAGTAATTTAGGACTTTATTTTCACTTGCAATCCCCATTCATAAATTTGTACCCCCACCCCCTAAATATTGTAATAGCATAGGACTTTATATTTCTGCAATTTATCACTTTCAAATATAAATGCTAGTAATTAGGCATGTATGGCAAGATAAAATCAATAAATAGACCATAAAAAAACAAAGACAAAAGCATGCAATCAAACACACTTTACACATAAACACCCTTAGGGTTTCTCCACTTGGTTTCCTTATACACAAATAGCCATATTACGCATGCGAAGTATCTTGGTAAAACAAACAAAATCAAAAGATCATAGTCCCTCGATGACACTATTCTAAGTTGCCCTACAAAATGATCTTAGTCCCTCAAAATGCTAAGATACTTTGCAACATTGCTAATCATGGTTATACGATGACTCGCGCCCGTCCCGTTTACATCCAAAGAGGGGGTTGTTTACCAAATCAATTGTAAGACAACAATGTCAAAGGAATAGGAAATACACAAGAAAGAAATTTGAGTAGGTATATTGCTTCTAGTTACTTGCTCTATTTTCAAACAAATATCCTTGCTATTTTCAAAACAAACACACACATTTCCAAACAACTTACAAACCATGAAAACATTTTCAAAAAGACAAACATCTTTGTATACATTCTTACGAACAAGAATCATTACAAAGATTGCCTAAACAAATGGCCTCTTTTACAAAATACTTTCAAAAACCACACAAAGCACAATTTCAAAACAAAAAGCAAGTGATCTAGCAAGTAACTAAGATCCCATGGAAAACCATGGATAAAAAGGGTGCTAATACCTTCCCTTTTCATAATCTATCCCCCGAACTCAAGAAACAATCTCAAAGGTCTTTCCTGTGCTTTTTCACCTTTCCTTTTGGATAAAAGAAAAGTCGGTGGCGACTCTTGCTAACCGTAACATTTGCAAACACAAATGCAACCCCTCAAGTCAGTTCTCCCATCGTATCACACATATCTTTTCAAATAATCAATTTCAATTTCAAGAACTTTCATGTGCACCAAATGGAATTGCTTTTTCAAAATTTACAATTTTATCTACGAATCAATAATTAGCATCAAGGAGATCTCAAAATTAGTTTGATTAAAAGCCAGAATTTCCAAGAAGCTCCTAACAAGGGGAAAAGCATCTAGAGGAGATCCCTATGAACAGGCGCAAATACTAATGATTGTAGGGTATATCGCATGAAGATACTATTGACAAGGGGTGATCATTCTAAGGTTCAGTCAACTTGGATCATATTTCATAGCACTGTTCAACAAGGGGCATACCTTTCGAAGGAGAATTCATGTCACAATAGGGTGTGACTCGGTTTCCTTATTTTAATAAACCTCTCAAGGCCTAGAAGCAGGGGAAATCTCCCATGATTCAAATACTGGGGCAGTACGTACCAAGTTCACCATACTGCGTAGGGTCCAAATTCCTCAAGCAACTTCTAGTAAAAACTTTTCAAAGCTTCAAATACTTTGGGCAATCTATGTCAAGTTCGTGGTAAAGTCTAAGTTCTTTTTGAGGGTACTTCCTCCATATCCTGGAGAATGAGGGGTACATCTTTCAAAATTCAAATGATAGAGCAATCAACTGCGAGGCTCGTGTAGAAACTGGTTTTTTATCAAGACTCGCCACTATTAGTTTTTATCCTAGGGAAGGGAACCTAACAGAAAACCCTAATTCGCAGACAGAGATTCTAGGTTTTGGACTCAACTAGACAAAAGGAAGGTGTTAGGCACCTTTCATCTACCTTGTTCACAAGGATATTAGCCATAGGTTTAGGTTTGAGGTAAACAGGGGTTTTAAGTTTTAATTAGCAAGACTCGCCACGATTTTAGATCGCATGTCCATGTATCCTCTTATGAGGAATCAGAGTCCCAATTCGTAGATCGTATGGGTTGGTGTCTTTTAGGGGTTTGCAAACATATTTTGAATCACTTCGCACTCGGCCGGGAGTAGTAATTGCGGGGATTTTGACTGAGTATGCAGTAAGCCAAAATTAGTTTGAAACCTATTTGCGAAAAAGACTGTTGATTAGCTTAATTTGTTCGCGAAAATAGTTTGATATTTGTTTGTGTTTTTTTATTTGTATTAATTGCAAAACATCTTGATTAATGCACGAGTGAAAAAGATTTAATACAAAATAGTATAAAAAATAATATATGCAACTTTTTACATGAAAATAATTTATTTTATCATATAGTAATATTTACATATAATAAATAATAATTAATATTTAAAATATGGTAATAAAAATTAACAGTAATAATTATAATTATTAATAAAAAGGAGTAAATAATTAAAAAATATAATATAAATAAAAAATATAAAAGAAATAAAAAATAATAATAATTTTGAATAAACCTGGGGGGGGGGGGGTTGTACTTCTTAGTTAACCAGTAAATAAGAGGGTGTTAAAAGGAATATAGGCTAAGCCCATTATGGTCCAGCCAGGGGGGTATGTTGCATTTGGGGATTGTAGCAATTGTTGCTAGAGGGAGGGGTGAATAAAAACGGGCCTGAGCCCAATCCGTTTGCAAGGCTTGCTGTGAAATCTAGTGTGGTGAGAGCATACAAAGCCTAAGGTGGACCTGGCCTTATGGCCTTCCAATCAAGATCCAACGGTCATAATTAAGGGGTGCATTATAATTATGGTAGGCGCACGGGTATAAGATAAAAACAGAATACAAATTGTTTGTTTTCAATTTTCATCTCTCTTTCATTCAGACTTCCTCGTTTCTTCTCTCTCCGCCAGCGAAATGAAACCCCCTATCTTATCCTACCCCAAGCCCTAACTCCATAAAAACGCTTATCATGGCGATGCCTTAAGCCGGCCTAACCCGTTATCTCACAAACACCCCGACAAATACAAGAAAAGTTGAGTTCCTTACGCTATCGCGACCTTGCTTTCTTTGAGTTCTTCTAGATTTGGAACTAATACTCCTCCGTGTTCTCTGATTTATAGGTCACATGGAGTTTCGAAGTTGTGGTTGATGAGACGGTGATGTATTAGTTGAAAGCGCGACGGACAGTGTGATGGTCAGTGGCGGCGGCGCTCGAAGGTGATTAGGGTTTCCGATCTGGAAACTCTAATCACTTTCTCTTCTAGATCTTCAGTGTGAGGGTTTGTGCAAACTTTTGCCTCCGTATCTCAGCTTCTAACTTCATTTTTTCCCTGTAAAAAATCATCGACCCCCTCTCTGACTTTCTCCCTTTTCTTATATAGCTAGGGTTTTTTTGTCGTTACCAATTTGGTTCCCCTCGATTTAGGTTTTAGCCCATTATTTTAATGTAATTGATTGGATTTTATTCTATAATATATTGAATCTTCAGATTTTGTTCAGACTTGGATTGCTTTCATCTTGTATAATCTAAGATTTGATTTGGATTTAATCTGAATTTTCTGTATATTACTGATTCAGGTTGTTAATTAGATTTGATTCTGCGATTTCCCTTGTAGCCTTCTGAGTTAGAAGTTTTGTTCTGTATTATTAATGGTTTAGATTTGAAATTGATTCAATAAGATTCTGTGATGTTCTAGATATGGCCCTTTTTAGCAGATTTTCTTTTATGTTAATTTGATTCTGAGATCTGATAGTCTTCTGATTCTGTGATGTGACTGATTGAATACAGTTCTGAGATTTGATAAAGATTCTATTTAATTCCTACAGTACATGTAATAGCAGCAAAAGGTGCATTAATTTAGGTGGATTTCTACAATACTCGTTGCTGCCACAAATCCTGCATATCTCTTCTATTGGTTCAGACAATAGTAGATTTTTTTTAATTCAGTTTGGGCATGCATTATAAAACCTCTGCTCAGCCCAACAACGTCCTTTTTTCTTTACAACAACAAAATTTAGTACAGTTGGCCCAATTGGCCTTTCTGTACCGTTTGAATTTTTTTTTATAAGTACAATTTATAAATCAAACTCAATGTTTTAATAATAAAAATAATCTTTTAACAATAATACTATCTTATACGTCCTTTTCCCTATAAAACAAACATCCTTTAAAAATAATAAATGAAAAAGTTTACCAGCAGTAGAATTGTCTATTTCTTATTTTTTTTCTTAAAATAATAACATCATTTTTAACAATAATACTTTTTCCTTAAAAAAAAAACAACAACCAACTTTAAATGGGCTGCTAAGCTCCAATGGACTTTGTAACTGGTAAACATACCCCATTTTTGTTATTCAAACCCCAAAATGAATGGGCCAAACGAAGTCTAATGGACTTCAAATTTAATGTTTTCACTTCTCCTTTCTACCAATAACAATAATACCTAATGAACCCTTACGTAGCACTTATTAATTAATAGTAACTTAAATTTAAATAGAGTTTATAATTTAATAACCTAGTAATAATTTTATTATTCCTTTTGAATTGCATAGACTATTTTGAATTGCATGGGCCATGGGCCAACATGCGTCGCGAACAGATTTATGAGTCTTTCCGATTTAGAAAGCCCCCCTTTTGAAATATACCCCCTTTTAAAGATAAAAATGTGTCATCAGATACTGATGTACCATCCTTAATGTTTCTTTTATTTTAATCTCGAAGAACGGAATTATCGAGGTAGCACAAATTTGGGGTCCGACAAACATAAGATTACGCTGATGTAGCATACCCTTATAAGTCTGAAGGGAGTAGGAAAAAATGATGATATATCGTTTACCCCGGGTTTGATAATGAGGTTGACAATGCAACTTCGCATGTCTTGGCTTACTCAACCATTCGGAGCGTGAGTATAGCAGTAATTGATGATGCATGGCTTCTTGGAGACTGAGGCCATGGATTACATTTGCGAGTTGTTGCCTGATGTCTAAGTTTGGGTAATGCATTGCGGCTTAAAGGCAATGTGCTGGTTCAGATGATATACTGCGGCTTAGCGGCAATATGTTGATATGGAAAGATACATTGCGGCTTAGAGGCAATGTATTTGAATTGGATGGTATATTGTGGCTTAGAGGCAATACGTTGATCTGGAAAGATACCTTGCGGCTTATAGGCAACGTATTTGAATTGAATGGTATATTGCGGCTTATAAGCAATATACTTAGCTTTGACAATACATTGCAACATGATAAGTGAGAAAAGTGACAACTTTCGAGCGTTCAGAGTTGAAGATGATTGAATACAAAAGAACCCGAAAATTTACACTCTTGAAGAAGAAAGAAAAATAAGCAGAAAAAACCCCAAGACATGCGTCAGAATGAAGCTGTAACGCAGGTTGAAACAGAACAAAAACAAAGAAGAGTAGACGTAACTAAAATTCCGGACAAATGTGCCAGGGCAAAACTGGGCTTCAAAAGAAGAGGTGAGATAAAACTCAAACCACAGAGTATAGGAGAAACTAAGCTCTGGAAAAGAAAACGTACGCGGGTGAGGAGATGAAACTCTAGGCTCGACCCAAAGCAAAGTGGCTAGAGTGCGTGATTCTAGGAACACTTGCTAATCTCAACTAAGATAGACAGTATGAAGGAACTGAAAGAATCCCAGAAATGAGGAACAAAAGCGAGACGAAACTCGAATCAATAACTTGTTAGGCAAAACTAAACTAGATGAGTACCAGGACGAAACTGGATTTCACGCACGGGTAACAAGGTGAAACTCGACCCATAGCAAAATGATGTGAGTGAATGTTTCTCAGAGCACCTGCTGGTCTCAGATCAATGGATAAACAGTGACGAAAACTGATAGAAGAATCTAAGAAATAAAAGAGACTGATTTCAAACCAGGGACGCAGTACAAAAACTGCACTCGATAAACGAACACCGTCAAAGGTTCCAAGGTATGAAAGTAAAAACGAGATGAAACTCGACTCAATAACTAGTTAGGCGAAACTAAACTAGATGAGTACCGGGACGAAACTGGATTTCATGCACAGGCGACAAGGAAAAACTCGACCCAAAGCAAGAGTGATGAGAGCGCATGTTTCTCAGAGCACCTGCTGGTCTCAGGTCAATGGATAAACAGTAACAAAAACTGACAGAAGGATCCAAGGAACAAAAGAGACTAATTTCAAACCAGGGACGCAGTATGAACACTGCACTCGGTAAATGAACACCATCAAAGGGTCTAAGGTATGAAAGAAAAAACGAGACAAAACTCGACTCAATAACTAGTTAGGCGAAACTAAACTAGATGAGTACCAGGCCGAAACTGGATTTCATGCGCAAGGTGAGGAGACGAAACTCTGAGCTCAACCCAAAGCAAGGAGATTAGGGCGTACACCCAAAAACCTGTTGAAAGCGAATATTAGGATGAAACTGGTATTCGAAAGGTGCATCAATAGACATTGGAATGAACCGGAGAGGGTAGTGAAGACTAAACCCAAGAAGACCGCGCTAGGGAGAAACTGAACTACAGTCAAGAGTAGACACTCAAACAAACAAATGATTGACATCAAAAGGATATTGGTATGGGGAGGATACTGAGATAATGAGGACGAAGACCTCACTAGGGATTTAATCCGAAGTATTAGCAAATTCACTGGGGATAACAGAAACAATAATGGCTCATGTTCCGATGAATGTTTGAATTCTTTCTATATAGCACAATGCTCCATATAATGGAAATGCTACGCGTTTTGGTAGATGCAATGTAATGATGCATGTTTAAAAGTTTCACTAGGGAATGGCCAATTGAGAAGCCAATAACCAAGAAGTCAGAATCTGACATGACTTGCAAAAATAAATTGTAAAATCCAAAGGAGAGGAGGAAATATGGGGAACCGCTAGAGAGGGAACCTCGAAGAGATGAAAATTTACGGGGAATAACAATCGAGCAACAAGTAGAAATGGGCCACAAACATTGAGAGGAGCTGAAAAAATAAATAGCAAATTCCTAGAGAAGATCAGATCGACACTGTAGCTTCTGGAGAGGGACGCTCTTTGAAGATCAGACATTGAGGGAGAAGATCAGGGCAAGACTGTAATCTCTAGAAAAGACAGCGTGCGGCCGTGTTGAGGATGACACCAAGACAACAAACCCGACGTGAGGGGTGAAAAACCTTTGATGGGGGGACAAAGCTCTGCTGAGGAAACGGGACTTCACCGGGGATACAGAACTTTGTTGAAGATTTTTGTTGGACAGAGATTTTTTTGGAATGCAACCATTGGATGGATCATGCAGATAATCACACAGTATTTACCTTACTGGGGATAAGGAAAGATCTTAACATAAGGATTCCCCAATCAACAGACTGGCTAGGAAATGAGAGGTCATGGCGAGGGATCTTTGTTGGCAATTCCGTTGGGGATATGCGGTATTCCTCAAATCTGGAGTCTTAGAATGAAGCCTTTAAAAGAAGATTCTTGGGGCAACAAAACTTCGTTGCGGAAACGAAACTTCATTGGGGATAGGTAAAGTCCTACTCATACATGGGCTCTGTCTAGAAAAAGAAAACAAAATATTCCCTTCCTGGCAATCATTAAGCTCTTTACAGGTGTTCAACGTGTAAACTCTTTTTTTGATGTCAAACAAATGTTTTGCATGCAGAAAGATATTTATTTTGGGAATGACAGATCTGATGTGACGATTATTTAAGCCTTGAAGTTGAAAACCTTAACAAAGTGCCGCATCTCTGTTGTGAATGAATCACTGGCTAGAGTGCAATTTTCAAAAATTTTCTTCCCCCCTCTTTTTATTTTAAAGAAAAAACGAGTCAAGATGCGGGTGATAAGATACCAACATGGATATGCAACACATATTTGGGAGTTTAGGAAACGTTATCCTGTTGTAGTATGCTTTAGATTTAAACCCTTGTTTCAGTTAGGACTTTTAGAAGTTGTAACGTGGCCTGGTTCGAGGTTTTTTTTAGAAAAAAGTTTTTCAAGGCTCAAGTTATTTGGTGCCCACCCCCTTCGTGATATTCTCCTGTCCTAAGTTCAGTTGACTTATCACAAGCATTCATCTTTCAAAAGGATTTATAATGGTTGAGTGATCACGACAAATTCTTCAACATGATTGTCACTTAACTTTTGCTGCTTTTGTTTTTGATATTATTGTTCCTCTTCTTTTGATGAAAATTTTATTGAATAATCCCTTTTTTTTTGCCTTTTAGGCTCCCTTTTCCCTAACTTTTGCCTGGACAAAATCTTTTGAATTTCAATTTTAGGAGTCCAACCGGACGCCCTAACTTTTGCCTAAGCGGCTTTTTTTTCAAGTTTTGACTTAGCGGGGGCTTTTTGTTTCTTTCTTATTCATACTTTCCACTTTGAACGAGTCAACGTGACTTTAGGTCTTTGAACTTTTTCTCTTTTTTTTCCTTTTCTCTTTTTTTTGAAGAAAACAAATGCCTTATTCCTTGGTCGGCGAGGGATAGCCATTATTGTATCGATTCGATCTCGACCTCAGGACTTTGTGAGGAAATGAACATCGTGGTTTAGACATTTTTCCTGATCTCATGATGCGAAAGATAAAATGTGGTGATCCTCAGATGGGACATTCCTTCTGAAATTTGAATGCTTGGTCAAATTAACTGAACATCTACCTGCCCCTGGTTTAAAAAAATAAGGTTTTTTTTAACGGAAAAGAAACTCCTACTTTGAAGGCTCGGAGGGGTTAACGAGGGTCTAACTCCCTTATATCTCCGGTGTTTGGGGATTGAAACAATGCCTGTACATCGTCAACGGGGTTATACTCAAAAGCATACCACTACAGTCATTGTTTTTAGCTAAACTCCTTCCTCCAAACTCTTGGCTAAGCAAAAGAATTGGCACAGTTGGTATCAAAATGCCCGAAAAATCGATTAAAGAGTGATACCGGATGGATTAAGTAAAATGAAACAATTCCTTCAAGGCAAAAATATTCAACGCATCAAGACTGACATTCGGCCATAAACAAAATCCTATATACAGACAAATGCTAAAACAATCAATCAAGATAACACATGAAAGTGCAGAAAACAAACGTAATAAAAGCCATTATGGGGAAGAGATATTTCCAACTAGGTTCACCGATCTTGGCGACCTTCCGCAATCTTGATATTACCCTGACCCATGACCTTTACCAACAGCACGAGGCTGTGAAACAAAATGGCAAGGCATCCGCCAGTAAAGTGAATGAGAAATCCATCCATCATAGAACTAAACACGCCTCTTGCACAGTAGTAGTTGTGTTTGTTATCCGTATTTCAAGTGATCAACTAACCATGACTTAAATTACCATTTCTGTGTAAGGTCCACGAAGTTTATATGCACATGGTTATCAAAATATTGGACGTTTTTTGCAAACAAAATAGTAAAAAGGGAGAAAAGAAACGTATACGTATACTTGAAAGAAGATATTCTATTGATTTTGAGAAATCAGCCTGTGAAAAAGGCCTTTACATTTGAAAGCAAGTAATTGCAAAATCAAAGAAACAAGTGTTTACAAATGGCAATGTGAATGTTAATATCCATCAAGTCCCGACTCTACTATGACTCTTATGACTCTCACGCTTTCATCTTCCTGCTTTCAGACAGATCATTCTTGGATTAGCTTCGAGCTTATGCCAGGTGACGGAATGAAGGAAAAAAACAAAGGATCTCATGCCGAGCGTAGTCATTTTCTTTAAGTCCCTAACTTTTGCCTGAATCGTCCTTTCGGGTTTTCGATTCACCAGGACACCCTCTTTCTTCCTAAACCGCCCTTTCGGGTTTTCAGTTTAGCGGGTTTTTATTATTTTTTATGCAAAGTATTTTTTAACTACGTCAGCATTCACAGGGAGAGAGAAGTACTCTCCATCCATAGTCGTGAGCATCATCGCTCCTCCAGAGAAAATTTTTCTTACCACGAAAGGACCTTCATAAGCCAGAACCCACTTGCCCCTGGGGTCTCCCTGGGGGAGAATTATTCTTTTTAGCACAAGGTCACCTGGCTTGTAACACTGAGGCCGTACCCTCTTATCAAAAGCTTTCCTCATCCTTTGTTGATATACCTGACCATGACATACAGCCGTCAACCTCTTCTCATCAATAAGTTCCAATTGATCCATCTGATTCTGTACCCATTCACTTTCATCCAGCTCAACATCCCTCATGATCCTAAGAGAAGGAATCTCGACTTCTACCGGCAATACTGCTTCCATGCCGTAAACCAATGAAAATGGGGTTTCCCCATTCGAAGTACGCACAGTGGTGCGATAACCATGCAAAGCAAAAGGAAACATCTCATGCCAATATTTATAGGTTACCACCATCTTCTGTACGATCTTTTTAATATTCTTATTGGCCGCTTCGGCAGCACCGTTCATCTTTGGTCGGTATGGGGAAGAGTTATGATGCTTGATTTTGAAGGACTCACAAAGCTCCTTCATCATTTTGTTGTTCAAATTAGACCCATTATCGGTAATGATCTTTTCAGGCACTCCGTAGCGACAGATAATATTGTGCTTAATGAGCCGAGTTACCACCTGCTTGGTGACATTGGCATAGGATGCAGCTTCGACCCATTTTGTAAAATAATCGATGGCAACTAGAATGAAACGGTGCCCGTTGGATGCAGTCGGTTCAATTTTGCCGATCATATCAATTCCCCACATCGCAAATGGCCAAGGGGAAGTCAAGAAATTCAAAGGTACTGGCAACACATGCACCTTATCAGCATAGACTTGACATTTGTGGCAAACCCGCGCATGATTGTAACAGTCAGTCTCCATGGTGGACCAATAATAACCTGCTCACAAAATCTTTTTAGCCATGGTATGCTCGTTGGAATGGGTCACAAAATCACCTTCATGTATCTCTTCAATCATTCTAGCTGCTTCTTTCTTGTCAACACATCTGAGCAGTAAACCGTCATGATGCCTTCTATACAACACACCACCACTGAGAAAGAACTTGGCTGAGAATCTTCTCAAGAACTTCTTATCTGTGACGGATACCTCTTCAGGGTACTCTTGTGTTTCAAGATATCGTTTAACATCATAAAACCAAGGATTACCATCTGATTCCAAACTAGCCTCAAAACAGAAAGCTAGCTCACTCAAACTTCTGATGGTAATGGAAGGTGCCTCATTAGCCCACTTAACCTTGAACATGGAGGACAAAGTTTCCAGTGCATCAGCTAGATTGTTTTCTTCTCTAGGAATGTGCCTGAACGTGATCTCTTCGAAGTATGGAATCATCTTCATAACATGCTCACGATAGGGAATTAGGTTCTGATGGAGAGTCTCCCAATCTCCATTAATCTGGATGATAACAAGATTGGAATCCCTGTAAACTTTCAAAAATTTGATGCGCAGGTCGATCGCCGCTTCAATTCCATAAATGCAAGCCTCATATTCGGCCATGTTGTTAGTGCAATCGAAGAAAATACGAGCCGTGAAAGGAATGTGGTATCCCTCAAGGGAAGTGATAATAGCTCCGACACCGTTGCCCATGGCATTGGAGGCACCATAAAAAACAAGCGTCCAACGTGATCCCAGCTCGGGTTCTTCGTCTGGGTCGGGCATGTTACAATCCCGAATATACACAATTTCCTCATCTGGAAAATCAAACTTCATCGGTTCATAATCGTTCACGGGCTGATGAGCAAGATGGTCGGCCAATACACTACCCTTAATTGCTTTTTGAGTAGTGTATTGGATATCATATTCGGTGAGTATCATATGCCAGCGGGCTACCCTGCCTGTAAGAGCCGGCTTCTTGAAAACGTACTTGATTGGATCCATTTTGGATATCAAGTAGGTGGTGTGAGTTAAAATGTACTGCCTCAAACGTTTGGCGGCCCAGGAAAACGCACAACAAGCCTTTTCCAGCAATGAGTACCTCGACTCGCATTCCGTAAACTTCTTACTCAAGTAGTAAATAGCCTGCTCTTTCTTCCCTGTCTCATCGTGCTGACCGAGGACACAACCCATCGAGCTCTCCAACACAGTTAGATACATGATTAGTGGCCTTCCTTCCACTGGAGGCATGAGTATCGGAGGTTCCTGCAAATACTCCTTTATTTTGTCAAAGGCCTTCTGACAATCCTCATTCCAATTCACTGTCTGACTTTTCTTCAACAATTTGAACAAAGGTTCACAGGTGGTTGTGAGATGAGAAATAAATCTAGAAATGTAGTTTAACCTTCCCAAGAAACCACGTACTTCCTTCTCTGTCCTTGGTTCAGGCATTTCCTGTATCGCTTTTACCTTAGCTGGGTCCACCTCCATACCTTTTTCACTTACAATAAAACCCAACAGCTTGCCGGATCTCACCCCGAAGGTGCACTTATTCGGATTCAACCTCAGCAAGAACTGCCTCAGTCTCTCGAACAATTTTTCCAAATGAACAAGATGTTCCTCTTTCGTGTCAGACTTATAAATAATATCATCCACATAAACCTCAATCTCTTTGTGAATCAAATCATGAAAGAGAGTGACCATGGCACGCTGATATGTTACCCCGACATTTTTCAAACCAAACGGCATCACTTTGTAGCAGAAAGTTCCCCAAGGCGTGATAAATGTTGTCTTCTCCATATCCTCCGGAGCCATCTTAATTTGATTGTAACCCGAAAAACCATCCATGAACGAAAACACTTTGGAATGAGCAGTATTATCGACCAACACGTAAATATGCGGAAGAAGGAAATCATCTTTAGGGCTGGCCCTATTCAAATCCCTATAATCCACACACATCGTGACCTTACCATCCTTCTTGGGCACAGGCACAATATTTGCAATCCATGGCGGATAATTGATGACCTTTAAGAAATTTGCGTCCAACTGCTTCTGGACCTCCTCCTTGTTCTTCTTGGACATCTCAAGATGAGTTCTTCGGAGCTTTTTCTTGACAGGGGAACAACCTTCTTTGAGCGGTAATTAATGCATCACTATGTCTGTATCCAATCCAGGCATATCCTCATAAGACCAAGTGAAGATATCATAATACTCACGGAGTAGCTCAACCAATCTGACCTTTATACTTTCTTCGAGATTTGCCCCTATCTTGACTTCTCTTCTTACTTATTTTGTGCCAATATTCACCACCTCAATCGAATCCTGATTCAGCTGGATAACCTTCTCCTCTTGTTTTAACAATCTCGCTAATTCCTCAGGAAGATCACAGTCCTCATATGCTTCTTCTTCAGCTTGATAAATAGGAGTATCAAAGTCATAATAAGCCATAGAAGAGTCGTTATCAATATAATCGGTGGTGGAAGTGCATCTGCATGAATGACATTTTGGCGTTTTTTAGTGACAGTGTGTGAAAAGAGAAACATTGCCATTCAAAATATATAAAAAAATGGAGCAAAATTTTGAATGCAAAAACGTCCTTTATTTCATGATAAACTTTTGAAAATAAACATGGTGGCCCTACACAAATGATCCACCACGCCTTGGGCAGAGCGTAGGGTTTATGATATGATAATAAAAGAAAACAAGAAAATTACTCCTCAACGCTTGAAACTTGGATAACATCCACAGAAGTCAAATTGTTGAGTGTCTGGCCTGGAATACTCGGACGAATCCAATCTTCGATATTGTAGCCATCAACCCTATCGTCACCAACTGCATTGAAGTGTCCTTCTTGAGCAGCACAAGGACGGGAAAACTTCACAGGAGTAGATAAACTGGATGCTCTGGTAGTTGTACTCTGCTGACCTGGGCTAAAACCAAGACCAAATTTATTAAATTTTGGGGTAACTTCCAGCACCTGACCCCAACCTTCAGGGTTACCATTTTCCACCACAGCTCTCGCATCTTTGAGAGAAGACATAACAGTTTCAGGCTTCCTTTTCTGCTCTGGAGGAGGAAAATTTACAGCATGAACTGTCTCAAACGCCTGAAACGGAGTCTCATGTATCTCGCCTTCAACTTCAACATAGCGGAATGATGTCAAATGACTTACGATGTACTCTTCCTTGCCGAATACAATTATCACCTTTCCCTCTGCAGGATACTTGAGTTTTTGATGAAGAGTAGAAGTGACTGCCCCTGCTCTATGAATCCACGGCCGCCCCAACAAACAACAATACGCTGGTTGTATATCCATCACAAAAAAGTAGCCGTGAAGGTGCGAGGACCAACCTTGATTGGTAACTCCACCTGCCCAAACACTGACCTTCGAGACCCATCAAACGCCTTCACCATCAAATCACTAGGGTGCAGCTCCAATCCAGAATAATCAATCTTCGTCAATGCTGACTTAGGCAATACATTCAAAGATGACCCTGTGTCCACCAAAAACCAGGATCAAGTAGTTCCCCTGCACTCCATCGAAATATGAAACACTTTGTTATGGTCTCGCCCCTTCGGAGGAAGATCAAAATCTGTGAAGCCCAGACCGTTCCCGTCAGATATGTTAGCACAAACATTCTCAAACTGATTGACTGTTATCTCATATGGCACAAACGAATTCTTTAACAACTTCATCAAAGCATTTCTGTGAGGTTCTGAATAAATCAACAGAGACAAGATAGACATCTTAGAAGGAGTATGGCTCAGATGGTCAATTATGCTATAATCACTCTTTCTGATAATTCGCATTAACTCTTCAACCTCATCGGGAACTGAAGAAGCTTCTGGTATCGAAATTGGTTGAGTCACATTGGCTGGAATAACCCTTGGATTACCCATCACCGCCTGATGTTTTCCTTTTTCTCTTGCAGAAGCATCTGCCGCATCTTGCACATTGGAAGGACCAAATAATCTCCCGCTTCTAGTCATTCGACCCACACCAGAAAAATTATGAACTTCCTCTTCATTACCTTCAGCATGTTCTTCCTCAGACGAACGGGTACTTACTTTCTGCTTCACCCTGTGGTAATAAACATCAGCACCGTAATGCCATGGGATGGCCTTCTCACTGGTATACAACATGGGACCAGGTACCGTAATCATCAAAGGGGGTGCCCTAGATGGGGTAGGAATGTGCACAGGGGTGTAAGGAATAGATACCACAATAACATCCTCTTCGGTAACATTATGGTAGCTCGGTTTTCTATCGAACTGTAGGGAACCCTCCTTTATCAACAACTGGATATCGGATTTTAAATCATCACATCCCTTCGGTTGCTCTCTACACTTGGCACACTCTGAAGTACAACCCAGGAAAATAGAATTGTCAAGCAAATACCTCTTAACATACCACAACGGAGTAGTTACTTCTTCCACATTCATGATTAAATTCAACACTTCACCATTATCATCAATCATATTAACAATACCCCCTCCATGCCTAGGCATTGTGTTTTGAGTAACATTCGGACCAGTCACTGGAGTAAACTCAATTTCCTTAGCATCCAACAAGTCTTGTATTTATCACTTCAACGCAAAGCAATTGTCAGTAGAATGACTAACTCCGCATGAATGGAATTCACATCTTGCGTTAGCATCATAGTTAGGAGGAAGTCTTGTGGGTGGTGGTGGCATATTTCTTAAATCGATCAACTTCAAATTGAGCAAATGGTGGAGTGCTTCAGTAAGAGATACCGGCAAGGGATCGAATTTTCTCAACTGTCTCTGCTGTTGATTATTATACTGACGAGGAGCATCTTGCTGTCTTTATTGTTGAGGCACTATATTCGGTCTCTGCTGCGGAGGAGCGTTAACAGGAATAGAAACAACATTGATTTGTTGGTGCTGACGATCCTCTCTTCTTCATCTATGAGAGTAAACCGCGCTTGCGTCGCCTTCCCTTTTCTTAGGGTAAGTATTGAATGGTTTCTTACTGCCCCCTGATGAGCCACTAGAACCTCCAATCTGAATTTTCCCCAATTTCAAACCTACCTCAATTCTTTCACTAGCAATAACCAAGATCTGCAAATCCTGCTGAAGTACTTCCTATCATGTGCTCATAGAATGGCCCTTGCAGGGTACTCATAAACATATCAATGAGTTCTATCTCCATGAGTGGAGGTTAAACCCTTGCAGCCAACTCACGCCACTTCTGAGCATATTCCTTGAAAGATTCTCTTGGTCCTTGTGACAAATTCTGTAACTGAGTGCGATTAGGCACCATATCCACATTGTACTGATAATGTTTGACAAAAGCCTGAGCAAGATCATTCCAACAACGAATATGGGTTTTCTCCAACTTCATGTACCACTCCAGGGATGCCCCAGATAGGCTATCCTGGAAAAGTGAATCAAAAGCCCCTGATCCTCAGTATGCACCGACATCTTTCGGAAATAAGCAGTTGCATGAGTAATAGGACATGACGTTCCGTTGTAATTTTCAAATATAGGAGGCTTGAAATTTGGATTAACTTTCACCCCAGACACAAACCCGAGATCATTATCATCCATACCAAGGGCTCCTTGCCCTTCCACAGCCTTCAAACTTTCTTCCAACAACCGATACTTCTTATCTTCAACCTGAACTTCCGGCTCTAAACGCCGAACAGAAAACTGATCTTCATCCTGGTCAAAGTCATAATCCTGCTTCTGATAGTTCCTTACACCGCCCTGATTATCTCTTTTGTTCCCCACAAGACGAGGTCCCGGAGATGGGGGAAACTGCCCTACGTTACGCACAAAAGGGTTTTCGGGCATCCCGTGAAAATTTCCAACAGATTGATCTTGCACATCCCCCAATCCTACAGAAATGTCCTGATAGAGCCCTTGATTTCCACCATCCCCTGGATAGCGGCGCTGGTTGTTGACAATGGCAGCCAGTTCCTCCTATCGGCGATTCACATTGGTGATGACCTCCATGAATTGGGTCATCTGAGTAGCCATCTGGGCCCTCATTTCAGCGAGTTCATCTTGAACTTGTTCCATCTGTCTTGGCAAATTGTTTCTGGTGGAATACCAATGAGTAGTGATCTTGAATTCTTAATAAGAAAAGCAGAAGAATAAGAACATCATCTTGAGATAACCTGTAATGTTATGAAATGCATGATGTGCATGATATGTTTGCCATTTCCCGGTATTCAAGAGTCCTTTTATTCATCAATCACGGCGTGCAACCAATAATCAAGCATACAATCAAAGGGGAAAAAAAGAAAGGATAAAAAGACAAACACTTCAATTATTTACAAATAAAAGAAACGATGTTCGAGTGACTTCGGACATTTAAGAGTGTAATGATAAACAACAAAATATGTGTTTCAAAGTAAACTTAACAAAAAACTGAATAATAAACAAACAATGGTCCCTTCCAACAATCTTGGGGGTGACCAAATACACCAAAGGTAAGTAACAAAACTAAATCTCCGGAACAAGACACGCTTCAAGGTGTTGACAATACTCTTCAAGCCTGGCTTTCTCCTTCAAAAGTTGTGATGCTACTACTTTACTTTCTTGAAACCGATCCTCTACGACACGCTTCTGGGCTACTTCCTTCTTAATCTGAGCATCTTTGTCTTTCAGTTGTTTCTCCAAGTTTTGAATCTTCTTCCTGTAGCTATTCTCAGATGCCTGAAGCTTCCGGCACTCTTGTTGGGTCTTACTCAACTCTTCTTCCATTTCAGCATGAGACCTCTTCCTAAAATTGGTTGCATCAGAAGTTTCCCCTTGAGCTTCTTTGAGTTTGCGAGCTAAGTCGGGCCTCTCTTGATCTACCCAATGAAGTTTCATCCCTGCCTCACGGTCTTTTTCACGAAGTTGAATGTTCTCAACATGAACCTGGGTGAACACCTCGGTAGGCACCGTGTTACTCAGAACAGTAGGAGGTTGCTCACATATAGGAGCCGACCTTGCAAATGGTAACCGTAAAATCTTAACCCTGGCTCTAATCCATTCCAAGTAAAGAACCCTAGCAATAGGAACCTTCTTGCCCAAAGTAGTTCTATCCTTCTTGTGAATTCCCTTCCAAGCACTTGTCACTCGTTTTAACATCACAGGATCACTTCCTCTAACAAAATACACTGATTCAGACACCTCCTCAACCTTTGGAGGTCCACCCATTGCATATCCCAATTGACGATAAGCAAGCACGTGATTATAGTTGATACACCCCTTAGTTCCTATGAGGAGAACATTAGGGAAATATCTACAGTTAGTGATAATACTTCGTACTTCTCCCATGTCATAATTCCATCGGATATCAAATGAAGTAAGGTTGATAAGTCTTGATGACCATCGGAGAGAATGTCTAGTATCCACGAAAGGGCCACTTACCGGTAGGTGCAACTTAAACCATTGATACAACATCGAATGACATAAACTTACATTACTTCCTTTTCCATGCCTGAAATGAATGGTGTAAAGAGTATCTGTCAAAAGTGTCGGTACCAGGTTCTTATTTCTAAAAACACAAATAGCCGTCAAGTCCACAAAATTTCTCTTGTGAGGGAAGAGGATGGTCCCGTATATCATGAGAGCGAACAGAGAGCTGAAGTCACTCCAAATCCCTTTCTTTGCCCAGTCTTCAGCTTTCTTCACTAAGAAATCCAAATAAAATCCTGTAGTATCCTCACTTGATTTCCAATTGTCTTTCACCTCTTTCCAATTCAAATGAAAAATTTCAGCAATAACTTCGAACTTCTGCTTCTCCGGTACTTGGACAAAAGGAACTTCATCAGACAACTTGATATTAAGTAAGTACGCGTACTCTTCTAGTGTGGGAACCAGTTGATAATCTTGAAAAGTAAAACACGGTAATTCCTTGTCATAGAACTGGAAGAGGGTGATCAAATCCATTGGGTCAACTGGAGTGTTAAGGATTAGTAACAAATTGCCATAATTTTTGTTGAAATTTTTCAGAACATCACCCTTCAGATAATAACTCAACCTCTTCAATTCGAACACATCAATAGTAGGAATATGATAAGCGAATGTATGTCTGGTGGGCTCTTTAACACAAACTGAATCAAACTCATCTGACGGGAGGCCATCCATTTCTGATGGAAAGAAGACTCTTGAATGTCCCTGGAAGATGACATGCGCATGCTAGTTATTTTTTTATACATCATTTTTTAGAAATAAATATGCTATGATGCAACATGACAGGATCAAAGTTTCACACTGGATAATGGCTGGACCATTATAGAACAGCACCACTCAAGATCAAAAGAAAATCCCAAAGCTTCAAAACTATCATGGGAACCTGAGTCACCTTCGCAACACAAAGTCACCAACAGTACCTGTACCTATAAGAAAAGTTTTCCCGCCCCTCTCATGGGTGTAGTCTAGGTCAAGGTAAGGTTAAAAGTCAAATCAGAGTACAAGAGCTCGACTGTCGGTATCATCATACGATAACACCTATCCGAACTACCTCTGAAGTCATGGGTCTCATGGTCAGGTCTACAAAGCATCCGCCTCATAGCTGCCATGGCCACTCTATTCCTAGTTCCTATGGAATTCACTCATAGCCTGGGTATGAGGCCTTTTACCTCATGGAACAACCCACCCACTAAGAAATCCAGAATCCAAATAGTCCAGCCAAATCTAGTATGCAGAAAGTAAAGCGCATATAGGATGCAATTCAAATAGATAAATATGCAAAGTCGTAAAATAAACACCCAAAAAGAAAACAAACAAGAGCTAGGATCGACTCCGGGATGGACCAGCAAGAGGTCAATCTGTCCCCAGTGAAGTCGCCAGCTGAAAACACCTGTCCGAACCGTCATCTTGTAATGAAACATCAATGAAGTCGCCACCGAACGTCTTTTATCCTGCCAAAAGGGAAAGGTAAACATCGAGAAAACCTGAAAAGGGAGAATCATAGTCTTCTGACCGAGAGATCAGGTAAGGGAGTCTGTTATATGAGGGGAAGGTATTAGCACCCCACACGCCCGTAGTACTCTACGGTATCCACTCTTGTCATCTAATCTAATGGGTGTGGTCAAAACCTATGTCTATGGCTTAAAACTAAAAAGGGAATGCATGCGGAAAAAAAAAGAAAACAATGTAGGGAAAATAAAAATTGTGCTCGGTTGGGCCCTACCCCTTTGCCTACGTATCCCTTTTAAGGAATCAGAGCAGTCGTAGTTCGGCTCATATATTTTGGTTGGTTTGTGTTTTTTAGTTAAGACAACAAAAACAGTCAAGATGGAAAAACATCAAATGAAACAACAAACAAATGAGATGGTAAAACATCGACTAAATAATAACATAGTAACATGTCAAAGATGGCGAAACATCTAATGATAAAACATCACACCTAACAATGACATTGAGAGTCAAAGTAGGATAACCAACATGTGTGGTGGCGAAACATCGGCTTCAAACAAGTATGCGATGGCGAAACATAGGCTAAAAGATAACAAAGTATCATGGCAAAGATGGCGAAACATCAAATAATAAAACATCACACCTAACAATGACATTGAGAATCAAAGTAGCATAACAAACATGTGCGATGGCGAAACATCAGCTTCAAACAAGTGTGCAATGGCGAAACATCGGCTATAAGATAACAATGTATCATGGCAAGGATGGCGAAACATCAATAAACCGGGTGACAAAATATCACACCTAACAATGATATTGAGAATCAAAGTAGGATAACAAACATGTGTGATGGCGAAACATCGACTTCAAACAAATATGTGATGGCGAAACATCGACTATAAGATAACAAGATATCATGGAAAGGATGGCGAAACATCAATAAACTGGATGACAAAACATCACACCTAACAATTATATTGAGAATCAAAGTAGGATAACAAACATGTGTGATGGCGAAACATCAACTTCAAACAAATATGCGATGGCGAAACATTGGTAAACCAGGTTTAAAAACAAAGCCAAGAGGCGCACAAACAAATAAGATTGGTTTGTATCTTTTACCTTGAAGAAGGGTTTGAGTTTATTAGAGGTGTTTTATGATTTGCCAAGAAAAAAAATTTTGTTTTAAGATGCAAAATGCAAAGGAAGAAAAAAAACAACTAAGGGAAATTAGCCTAGCACTATCCCTAGTGTTATCATACAACGATTGACCCTAAGGTTGAGGGTAAAGGAAAATCCTACCCTATGCTAGCATATATGGATTCCTACCTTAATCAACATGTCAAAGGAAGCTTACCAAAACTATCATATAGGGAACAGGCAATGAGAGCGAAGTCGTGATCTCAATTTCTAAATTGAGTGACTCATCGATCAACAATTAAAGAAAAAGAACAATAGACATCCTATAGGGAACATGCACTAAGAGCGAAGTCGTGATCTCAATTTCTAAATTGAGTGACTCACCGATCAACAATTGAAGAAAAAAGAACAATAAACATCCTATAGGGAACATGCACTGAGAGCGAAGTTGTGATCTCAATTTCTAAATTGAGTGACTCATCGATCAATAGTTAAAGAAACAAACACAAACACAACACATGTATCAAACAAAACAGAGGGCCTCCTGACATATATCAGCAACAGAGGTCCCATCATGCAACATAGAACTATACAAAATGAAAATAGAAGAAAGGAGATAGTGCAATACCAATCGGATAACTATCCGTAGCAACTGAACAAGAATAAAAGAAACCCAGAGAACTTCAAGCAAGCTGGTATCAGCAGACAAATCAAGTCAGAAATTACGCCATCAGGATGTAAGTATTGAGATTTTCATATATGAACAGATCCCATGGGCAGTGTATAGCATTCATAATCTCATACATATATCCTGCATAGACTATCAAATGTTCCAAGCACAAGAGTAGTACCAATATAATAAATTGTGTTCCACAAATAAAGTGAAATACAGTAGCCTCAAGTCAAAAATGGAAAACTTTTCTCAGAGTACCTCGCACATTCAATAGCCAAGTTAGTATTCCCATAAATTGAATGATGACTCACATAAGGGATGGATGATGAAACCATAATGAAGTAAGAGAACATGATAGCAACTGTCAAAACATTAGATATGATAGACAAAGAGAAACATGCATATGCACCATTTGGTCAAAAGTTAGAGGAATGTTGCTCCTTTCTATCACCATATTGAATTGACAATTGAATATCAATCAAGAAACATGGGAGCTTGAGAAGAATACAATAAAATACCATGAAGGTCAGTAGCAACCACAATTCAATCATACTCAATTACTTCATCACAACTCACAAGCATAATAGGAGAGGAATCCCACACAATGCATCAAGGACTTAGATTTCAAGATAACCATGGAAGAAAGTCAAACAAGTACAAAATTAGAGAGCTTGTAACAATCAAAGATTTGAAGTAAAGCTTCCAAAACATGATTAGGACATGATCAAAAGGTTAAAGTGTTGATTCTAAAACAAGCTACACAAGTGCATTCAAAATGCCTCAAAAAATTCAACAAGGATAAAAGAAAGAAGCCAAACTCCATTCATGATTAGGACTAACTTAAGTAATAGGGATCAATTACTATCAAGTCCACATGAGACTATCATTGAAGTACCATTTCCCTTCATGTTATCACTGGCCATCTAATGACCTCAAACTCAAATTGAAAACTCAAGTTTCAAAGTGAAGATCAACAAGAAAACAAAAAGTCATAAAACAAGCATCAAAGGGTTCAATCATTCAAACATGGGGCATTAAGTGAAATGACTTAAGTTTATGTGGATAAACAGAACCAACATGATCATTATGTGCCCAATTATAGGCCTCACTTAAGTTCATTGGCCATCAAGCAAATTGCAACAAGATATGCAACATTAATTGGGTACCTTCACTTTAAAAATACATCAAAGATAGAAAAAGATTTCAATAATTCAAACCAAAATTTCCATAACATATTTGAGATGTGTATAGGTCAGAAAACAAGTTTGAAGTTCACAGATAGTAGAGGAGAGGGTCTAATGAGGCCCAAAGATCAAAACTAGTTGGCAAAACTACCAAACTAGACAAGCTTTCAAAATAATTTGTGGAAATATATCCAATCAAGTCAAATAATTCAATAAAAATGGTTTTCATATCCTCAATACATCCATGAACCTTAAACAAGATCCAAATTCCAATGGAAACCCAAGGAATAATGGTTTTTGAGTTGAAACTTACACAATAAGCAACAATACCCTAATTATTTGACTTTTAATCTTAAATATTAATTAGATAAGATCAAAATTAAAAAAAAAATCAGAAAAAATATACATCAAACATGAAAAAACTCAAGAGGTCAGAAGACCTATTTTTCCATATTTTTTGAATTAAAGAAAAGTCAAAAATAAAATCAATTTCAAACAATTAATCAATTAAACAATCAATTACATCCCAAAATAAAATTACAATCAAAAGTCAGAAGAAAATCATCCCAAAATTAATATTCAAATATTAGAATTAAAAACAAACTTCTATAATTTTTTTGTGGATTTTTGGATTAAGAAAAATATTAAAATAAAATTGTGAAACAAAAAAAAAATCAAATAAAACTCCAAAATTAATCTTCTAATCAAAAATAGGAAAAAATACCAAACAAATTTCAGAATCAAATTCTAAATAATTTTAAGAGTTCGGAACATTTTTTGTGGAATTTTTTGATCATAGAAATATTAAAACAAAAATAAACATTAAACAAATAATTAAATAATAACACAAATTTTTAAACCAATCAAAACATTTTCAAAAATTATTTAAAAAATGCACAAGGTCAGAAATATTATTTTTAGGTTTCCTGAATTTTTTCACAATTTTTCAACCATTTTTGAGCAAGAAATAAAATCATGAAAATCAAGTTATGAAACAAAATTCAAATAAATTAAAAAAAATCAAATCAGCCAACCAGAGGAGGCCACGCCATCATCTTCAACCTCTGGATAGGGCAAAGATGCGCGCAAGACCAGATCCACCACCTCATGTTCTAATCAACATAACATGCTCAATTCTACACCATTTTTCATGAAATTTTGTGCAAAGCAAAGCTAGAAACGACATCTACATTATGCTATTCGAATCACATCAAATAATTAACCATAGATCAAGAACGGATCTCATGAAATGACAAAAACTCACTGAGCAGAAAATTTCAGATGCATCATACATGCACATCTCATCAAATCAAAAGCTCTAAAGCTATAGAAACACTTAATGAACCTCAAACAACATGATTACGAGCTCAAATCACACAATGCACAACTAGAAATAAAGATCCAAAGTTAAGAATTCTAACCTTTGAGGCAAAAACGAATCTACTATCTCCTTTTCACTCCAGTTGCAAATCAAGCCTCGATCTACAATCTTTATCACTTGGAGAAGAGAATGCAAGAAGAAATACTCAAAACACGCGAGTAAATTGAGAGAATCAAAGAAATTTGCAGAACAAGTGGCTATGGAGTTTTTTGAGCTCAGGGATGAAATGAAGCACCAATGAGGCTCAACGAAGCTTGCCACTCAATATATAGAGCATGAAGAAGAGGGTAGGATAGGCTTTTCACACTGAAAACCGTTAGAAAGAATGAATCCCCCATTTTTGAAAAAGTGAAGTGTGCACATGAAGCACTAAAATCCCTCGTGCATTCTCCATCCTTTCACGTGCATTTCAGTTATTTTTATCTCAGGAAGAGGTTAACAAAAGATCAAGGCTTAATTCCTTGTATTAACCAAGTGTTGGTGATTAGGCATTTCCATGCCACTTTTTGCAAAACCACGATTGCCCTTGAATTTGCCCATGTGCAGCTCAAACTTTGGCATGATGGGCCTTATTACATTGCAAATGAGCCATGGGCCAAGTTTGAAGTGAAACAAAGTGCCACAAATCAGATTATCAAGAATTTGCAAATTGCTTGCTTGGTCAAAATTCAATGAAATGCCTCAAAATTCCAAAGCTCATAACTTGCTCATATTTAAGAATTTGGACACAAATGAGCATAATTTAGAAAGGTATTGAAAAGCTATACAATCCATTAGTTTTTAGTTTTTGCAATTGAATCCATTAAGGTCCTCAAAATTTGACATGAAATTCACTAAATTTGGAAAATGACCTATAATTTTAACTTGAGGCATGAACTTCCAAAGACCACAACTCTTGACTCTTTGACAATTTGCACATGAGACCAAAAGGATATGAAATATCACCCTCTTATATTTCCAAGCATATTTCATTTGCATTTTTTTGATCAAAAGTGAATAAAATATAAATTTTTGAAGTTAAGTCCTCATTTTCCAAAATTAGAAACTTTTAGGGTTTCTTCATGAACAAGTTTCAACCCAAACCTCAATCTCTTTGATCCAATGATAAAAATGGACTTGAAATATGAAAATTAAACCCTTTAATTGATGGTTGACCAAAATTTCACTTGGTCAACCTTGACTTTGACTGATTTTGACCAAAATGACCATTTTGCCCCTTTGAATCAATTGATCCACTTCCCTTCAAAATTGATGATCAAGACTTCAAACATATGATCTTCTAAATAAATAGAGGCCATGTACAAAGTTTCACTTCAAAATTCTCAAGAAATCTTGATGAAATCCCAAACCCTAGTTTTGGTTAACACCTTAGGAGACTGATGAATCATCTCCAAAATTTCAAATCCTCTGGGCATCTTGACCAATTTCTTGTACAAAGACTTTTCAAATACTAATGAGATGTTGTAGCTTCCAAATCAAGAGTTGTACATTAATCAATATCCTTGATCAAACAAAACCCTAATTTTGACTGGTGAATCAAAAGAGTGATTCCTCTTATAATCAATCACAAACTTCAATCCTCTGATGATCCAAAGAGATGGATAAAATATCTTGAGATATGCAATAACTTTTGAGCTTGAAAGATACAGAGGTTTAGATGATAAGGTTTTACTTGAGCAACTTGTCAATGCAATCAACCTTCAAAGCTTGAGGAAGACTTGATAACCAAAGTATTTTGATCTCATCACAATGTATGAATGCAATGCAATATAATATTCATGATGAAACATAAGCCTAAATCAAGAGGGTAAATTTTGGGGTGCAATAACAATGCAATGGGTTTTGAGAATATGATTCGGCTTAGAGGCACCATGTTGAGTTGGAGGATACATTGCGTCTTAGAAGCAATATACCGAGTTTTCAAAAACGCATTGCGGCTTAGGGGCAATGTAATGGGTCTTGAGGATATGTTGCGGCTTAGAGGAAACATAATGGGATTTGAAGATATGTTACAGATTAGGGGCAATGCAATGGGTCTTGAGGATATGTTGCGGCTTAGAGGAAACATAATGGGATTTGAAGATATGTTGCGGCTTAGGGGAAATGCATGGGTCTTGAGGATATGATGCGGCTTAGAGGCAACATAATGGGCTTTGAAGATATGTTGCGGCTTAGGGGAAACACACTGAGCTTGTAAGGAACTCATCACTGCGGGAAGACTTGAGTGATGGGCTGAGTGTGTCACAGCACAAAGGCTGAGGTGACGAGTTGAACTGTAGGAGGAGTATTGTATGGATTGACCCTTAGATGGTTGCATCGAGGGTAAAATTATTTGTTTGTTTGTCAGGCAATATGTGTGTGCATGTGCATTGAATGTTGTGGGTAAGAAAAATGTATGATGTTTGACCCTGACATGGGACCCTGACTATATGCGCATTTTATGCAAGAGTGCATAGTGTATGTATGCTTGAGATATGCGATATGTATGTATAAGACGCGTGTGTGCCTTGGAATGTTATGGAAATTTTTTTTTGCATTCTCCTTTAAACCATTGGCTTAGAATTTTCCAATTCCTTGATGTGGTATGTTGTGTCGTCATAGCATTGTTAAACTTGAGTGTTAGCAAAATTTGGAACATATGTAGGCGTAGACGTAAATGATGACGTATGCGTAGATTTTTAGGCGCAGACGTAAGCGTAGACCTTGTGTCGTAAGTTTATGCATAGATGTTGACATGGATGTAGACTTGGCGTAGGGACGTGTATATATATAATGTATCTTCGAGTGCAGACGTAGGCGCAAACATGTGCGTGGTTGTAGACTTCGTGTATGAATACATGGATATGAATAGGTACAAACGTAGGCCAGTGTATATATTTTTGTGTTGCAAGACGTAAGAGTAGCCATGTGCGTGGACGTATACGTGGATTTTCCTTCGTTATTTTTCTAACCCAAGTGTTTTTTGATATTTGTCAGATGCTTTTATTCTGTTAATTCCCCGAAATTATTTCAAGACAATATTCATGAGTAATAATCGTAGTATTCTATAAACAAATATGAGGAAGTAAAAATATGATTTGACAGATATAATGAAAACAAATGTTTTATTGATATGCCCCGGAGTGGGCGAGAATACAAGATGCAATTCCTAGAAAGAGGTAATTACATAAAGTCTTAAAACGGTAAATGGCAATGAAAAAATGATAATCGCTACTATTGTTTCCCCCCATATCTTTTGATGTTCTTATCTCCCTTGCCTCAGAGTTTTATGATTCCAATCTATCCTTCCCTTCATGGTTCATAGTCGTAGCTCTTAGATTGCAGTCTTTTTGTCCTTTATTTCTTTGTATGAAATCCCTAACTTTTGCGTGGATTTCCCTTTCGGGTTTTCAATCCACCGGGATAAAAAAATTTTGTATGCCCCTAATTTTTTCCTGGATCTCCCTTTAGGGTTTTTGATCCACCGGGGCGCTCCTTTTTTTGCTTAAGTCGCACCTTTTGGAGATTCGATCTTAGAGAGATTTTTATACCTAGTATTTGTTGACTGCGTCCAAGTTGGTTGGATGCGGTAGTTATTCCCCATCCATTATTGTGAGGATGAGACCCCCTCTAGAGAATGTTGTTTTAATTACGAATAAACCTTCTTAGTTGGGTGTCCATTTACCACGTGAATTGAGGCGTGGTAGTAGAATCTTTTTGAGTAAAAGATCCCCTTCTTTGAATATTTGAGGGCATACCTTCTTGTCGAAGGCCTTCTGTAATACCCCAAATTTGTCCTACCCCTTGTTCTTTTATCTGGCTTACACGTCTCGCATTTTTCTCATATACATAACTCCCATTAGGTCATTTGACAACACCATTCATTCATTAATCAATAAAATGTGTCATGTGATCAAAGATTCCGAAGAATTAGGATTTCGCTCAGGCATTAGTGTTTCATCTCTTTGCAACCTTATCTTAATTAAAGACTCAAGGGCTACAAACAAGAGCGTCGAAGGTCATCTTCATGTGCTCATCATCTCCATAGGGATTAGAGTTATTTTTCTAATCACGTGGAATCCAGGAGGGATCCATGAAGTTTGTTCATCAGTTCATCTCATTATTAAAGAGTTTCCATTAGTGCTTAAGGTACGAGATTACGGAAGAGATCTTGGTGTATTCATGGCATCTTAAAGTTTTTCTTCATTATGAAACACGGGGAAGCTATCATTGAAGAATTCTTATTCATTGGAATATAAGTCTTCTATTGGTTTTTATTAAGGGAAGTTTGCTTATTGGTATTGAATCATAGAGCGTATGGCTAGGGTGTTCATACAAGAAGATGGAAAGATAGTTTCACTTGGGTTTTATTCATAATTCAGGGTTTGTGGACATCAATGTGAGATATGATCTCATCGGAACACTTGAGTTTATTTATGGCCTAAACTTTCCTTGAGGCTCTATTTCGAGTGCTTTGAGATTAAAACCTAGTGTTGTCTTGTGAAACACCAAAGTTTTAGATTAAAAGTCCTAGAAATAGTCAAGCCCATTCAATTACTTGAGGATACTTAAAGGCGGTGATTCATTCCATTGTTGAAAAGTCAAGGCGTGGAAATACGTAATTGTCTATTCAAGTGCAATTATAAGAGAAGACATTAGGAATTCACGATAAATCTGAAAGGAATATCACTTTTAATATTTTGAAGAATGTATCATTTGGATTCAAGGGTTTGTAAAGTATGCTTCTTTTACAAAATCCAGCACCTTGTTCATTATGACTTCAAGTTCTTTTCACTACGAGAAATTTAGTCTTATCAACATTCCGATTACATCTCATACATCAATATTTCAAAAGAATGTAATCATATTCCAAATCCCTTAAACCAGTACAAGATCAATACCATTACATATTTCCATCTCCTTTACATAAGCTACATAGAAACTACTAAGAGTTACAAATTATACCCTATGTTAAAGCTATCCTAAATCTTCAAGCCTCGCTTCATCTCACAAGCTTCCGTGGCTCCATTTTTGGGTCATTATTCAAATTCCAGTTATGCCTCATGTGTCCAAGCTGCTATGATATAAACGAAACCTGCAAAAATATTGAATAAACTGCCATAACCACTCCATAACCTATAACAGAAAATAAATAAAAAACCAATTCCAACAAACTTTCCAAACGGAATTACACTTCCCTAACTGCTAACCAAAAAAAAAGAATCCCAACCTTCCCAAGTAACCTGTAAACTGTCGTAACAAGAAAACCAAAACAGAATTATCTAACGGTCTTTTTAAAAACAGAAACAGATCCGAACTAGCAGCAAGCACCAAACAAACTTTCTTAACTTCTAACCAACTTACAGCAACTAACCTGCAAACTAAATTGTAACAGAAAATAACCAATAATAGAACATAAAAGAACTTCTCACAAACCTCTCCATAACCAACTGTAATTGTATCCTAACCAATTTCATAACAAACTTCTAACAAAATCACCAAACGGAAATTAACTAACTGACAAAAGATATAACTAAACTTCCTAACAGCACTGCATAACTTCTAACCTATAACTAACTTTCAACTTCCAAGAACCATAAGAGAACCAGATCATAACAAAAAAACTAACTCTAATCCTCACCTTCTATATTCTCTAACAAATTTTTAATCAAAGGCGGAGATCCATTATAATCAGTAACTAACTTTCACAATCCTAACCAACTATATAATGTAAACTCACCAGATTCTTCTTTGTTGGGCATTCTCTAAGAAATCATCAGAAAACTTCACTCTTCTCTCTCTCTGAAATCTCTGAAAATTCATCTGTAACCTCTAACAAACTCTCTCAAAATTCTTCATCTTCCACCTTCACGCTCCAGCCTTCATCAACCTCTAACATCTTCAATCTCTTTTATGCAAAATCTCCATCACCTTCCTCACCATGCATACACCTTCTCTACTTCTCAGAATAACAAAATCGCAACTACAAAAAATTTAGGAAAAGCAGGGATTCATAGAAGAAAACAAAAAGGACGAAGAAGAAGGCCATGAAGAGGAAGTGTACCTGGACGATACCTCGAAGAACATCTGGATTTATCTCTGGACTTCTATCTTCGTCGATGTCAATCACCATCGGTAAATCTCGACTCCTCTAAATCTTGAATTTTTTTATTTCTCCTAGCTTGGCGACGGTTTAAATCTGCAGAAGTTTAACGGAGCCGACAGAGAATTTGCGGATTAAAACTAGAATTAAAGTGTTAGAATGTTGATTCTCGAAAGAGGAAGAGATTGAGCGCGGTGGGGTTGATTGATGATTGGCGGCCACAGAGGAAGTTGAATGGAGGATGAAGGAGGAGTGAAGAAACGGAAGCGAGGGAGAGTGAGGCGATTTGAGTGACAGCAGAATTTTCCCCGACGGTGCTGGTACGTAGGGCCACCAACAGTGGCGACATTGGGAAAAAGGAGAAGAGGATTGACTGAGAGAAGAAGCTTGAACTGTCACATGCATTGTGAACCCTAATTACGTTCTCACAAGTCACTAGTGTGTACTATTGGGCTTGACCAAACCGAGTCACCCAGTCCCATAAGCCCATTGCTGATTTTTTTGAGAATACTGAAGCCTGTGCACAAAAAGATCATTGGACTGAGTTTACTTTGGGCTTAATTCCTATTTAAATTTCTTCAGCGTACCACATGGAGTTCGGCCTGCACCCATTAGGCTTGTTTTTTTTGGCTATTTGCAATTCCTTTGAATAAATTTGTTAAATATTTAGATTTTTATTAACTTTTCCTATGATAAAACTTTTCCAATCAATAAAATTTGTTAGATCTATTTAATTTATTTTAGGGTTTAATTCTTTAGTTTTTTGATAGAATTTTCCTTACATAAAAAACTAATAAAAACACTTCTTTTTCTTTTTAGTCGTCATCCGTATTTTCATGACGCTTTGCCATATTATTTTTGACGCGTTTGTTCAATGTGTGGGGAATTTCTGATTATGCGCCGCATTCGCGACACGCGTTTGCCTTTATCTTAGTTGGATATTACTTCTGACTCTGTTTGTTTCTTGGTGAAGCTTGCTCGACGCGTACTCCCTGCTTTTTCAGTGCTTGCATCTGCTCTTAACGACTTGCTCACTTTGGTAGCCTCCGCTACTACTCTTGTACCTCATTTCACACTTTATTGCATTTCTTTACTGCATGCTAATATTAGATAGAATTACCTCGAGAACCCGAATCTTAGGACCACCAGTGTATGATAACATTAGGTTTAAAAATAGGCTAGTCTCCCTGTGACTTTTCTTCCCCGTTTGCATTCGCACTAAAACTAAAACTTCTTTTTCTTTCAAAATTCAAAACACTTTAAAAATACTAATGAGAATCATGCCTTTGCTTAGTATGGGAAATGATAAGCGGGTCTCTTCTCGATCTTATTGCTCTTCATCTCAAGTCTAGGTGTGGTTCAATTCTCAAAGATTCATTTCATGGCTAAGTAGAAAGGTGGCTAATATCTCTCTCTTGAGGTCGACTAGTCATTATCTGCAACAAAATACAAACCAACTCAAACCATTTTGTACGTTCAAGCACCCTTTCTAAGAAACCCTTTTCAGGTAAGGACACGATTAATTTACTTCTGTGCCAACGCATAAGTCTCCAAAGGCCAAGCTGCGGCATAAGGCGGAATTAACTTCGTCCATAAAAAACACAAACAAAAAAAAACATATAAGCCGAACTACGGTAGTTCTGATTCCTCAAAACGGATACGTAGGCATTGGGGTAGGGCCCAAGCGAGCACAATTTTATTTTCCCTACATTCTTTTCCCCTTTCTTTTGCATGCATTCTCCCTTTTAGTAATAAATAGTAAGCATAGATTAAACACACCCATAAGATAGATAACAAGAGTGGATACCGTAGAGTACTACAGGCGTGTGGGGTGCTAATACCTTCCCCTCGCGTAACAGACTCCCTTACCCGATCTCTCGGTTGCAAGACCGTGACTTCTCCCTTCTCAGGTTTTCTCGATGTTTAACTTTCCCTACATGTGGGATAAAAGACGTTCGATGGCGACTTCATTGTTTTGATGATTTTCAGCCGGTTGTTTCAGCTGGCGACTTCACTGGGGACAGGTCGACCAAATGCTGGTCCATCCCGGAGTCGCTCCTAGCTCTTTCTTTCTTTTCTTTAGGTGTTTATCTTCACACTTCCAGTGTATTCATTCATTTTGTATATACTTGAGCATACGTATGCATTGCATTTTACTATTTTCCATATACCACTGTTGTACTGGATTTGCTTCTTGTTTGGGTGGGGATGTTACTATTGAGGTAAAAGGCCCAGTACCCAGGCCAGAGTGCACCAGGACACTAGGAATAGAGTGGGGGCATGACGATTATAGGACGTGGTCCGATTAGTGCAGTCATGTCATATACCACGCTCGGATGAGGTTCAATTGGAGGTACTTTCATCATGCACGTCTGTGTTGCGATGGTTTTACTTTCAGGAGAACCCATGATTTTTGAGTTACCATTGTCTTACCCTAACCTAGTTTTCACCCGTGAGTGGGAAGGGAATTTTTATCACAGGTACAGATGGTGACTATGTTCAGATGGTTACTCATGCTCGGATGGTGACTACGCTCAGACGGTAACTATTGGTTTTAATGGTTATGTTCTGGATTTCTGTTGGTGACTTTATGCAGAGGCTATATTCTGTTGGTGCATATGATTCTCAGATTTATTTTCTGAGTTCCTGACTTGTTTACTTGGAGGTTCATTCAAGCCTTCAATCTTGGTATTCCCAGCATGTTCAGAAATTCTCAACAGTATCCGATGTTCCAAAAGCATTAATCTCGTACAATGAGAGATCTACATGGTACTTGGTTCTTATATATGCAGAAGCTATGTCGGAGCTTTGATCTGATGATACTCACATGATTCAGAATAGTGCAGCAATCATATTCAGGAATGATGGAACCTTGATCCTCTTTGATCTCATGCCTTTGCATACATAACATGGCTAACCACATGCTTAACATACATGTTCTATTATTTCCAAGGAATCATATTTGGAAGTCTTGTGCTAAACTCTTCCATCCCATACTTGCGCAAAATCAAAATCAAAGCACGCAAATTCCTTGGAAATGACAGAACATGACATGGCATTCATTCATGCACCCCATGCATATTCATGCATTCATAACAGGTACCCGAAGATTGGGTATTCTTATTCAGACCTGGGGATTTCTTCAGAGGTTCTACTTGATTCTTACTGTCACCAGAGATCAATTATGGAATAAATCCGAGCGATATACATGCAAGCTTTGGCTCGTAGTCAGAAACTTCTTCAAGCAGGAAGATAATGGATTAAAGACTCAGATAAGCCAGGTCATGGAAACTCTGATGATAATGTCTATTATTTCTTTAAGACATGATGTGCTTGGTGGTGCAGTTTATACCGATTCGTTGGGTAAATCATTCATTCTTTCTCCTGAAAGAATCTTCTATGCATATTATACTGGGGCACCTGGCCAATCGATTAAAGAAGGTATATCTTCCAGAGACAATGTCCAAGACATGCTCAATCCAGAGACTATTGTGTTCATATTAGATCAAAGGGGAATTCTCTCGCACACTCGAGCATCAAGACTACAGAAAGTCGTCAGAATCAGCAAGTCCATACGGAGTCAAGTCTCCTCAACAATGGCAATCATTGGTTTCTTTACTACATTTTCATTTGCGTTCTTGCTTGTTTGTTTAAACATTGCTTGTATATAGAAACTTGTCTATTTTTGAACGAAAATCTTAATGCAATAAGTATGCTTGTCTTGAAGTGTTCCTTTCATTTTTACTCATCCATTCATTATCACTCTTTAAATATTTTACTTGCATATTGATGCAAAATTTCCTGGTTTTATGCTTAGGTAAAGATTCAAAGGAGGATGACGACAACCTAAAACTCAAAAATCTCTGGTTGGTACGCTTTTGAATAAGACCCTGCTGACGATGTACAGGCCTTGTTTCAATTCCTAAACACCAGAGATATAAGGGAGATAAACCCTCGTTAACCCCTCTGAGCCTTCGAAGTAGGAGTTTCCTTTCTGTTTAGAAAAAACCCTCATTTCAACCCTGGGGCGGGTAGTGTTCAGCTAATCTGATCAAGCATTCAGAACTCATCAAGAGTGTGCATCCAAGGATACAACAATGGTTATCCAAAGATACAACAATGGTTATCCATCAAAAGGTTGAGAAAAGTCAAAACCACAATGGTTAACCCTCATCTAACAACAATGTGTGTCTATTTGACTATATCCCAATGGGTATCTCTCGCACATCAGGAGGTCAACAAATGACGATACTATAATGGCTATCCATCATTTACTGAAGACTCGGGCAGTCACGATCACTTCCGACAAATCAAAAACAAGGCAAAGATCAACGACTTGTTCAAAATGAAAAATACAAATAAGAAAGAAACAAAAATCCCCGCTAAGTCGAAACATGAAAACAAGTCGCTTAGGCAAAAGTTGGGGCATCCCGCTGGACTTCCAAATCTAAATTCAAAAGAATTTGTCCAGGCAAAAGTTAGGGACGGCAGGAAAGATTTTTGAAAAGCCTAAAAGGCGAGAAAAGGATTACCAATGAAAATCCTCATCAAAGAATAAAGTCATCTGATCAGACACCAAAATCAGAAGGTGAAGCGACTGTTGTGTCCAAGAAACCACAGTGGTTCCTCAATCATCACAGACCCTTCTCGAGAGATGAACGCTTGTATTGGGTCAACTGAACGTAGGAATGGAGAACATCATGGAGAACGGGTGGGAACCAAATAAATTTTGAGCCTTAAATCCTTTTTTCTAAAACAGTGAACCAGGCCATGTTACAACCCATAAAAGTCCTAACTGAAGCATGGGTCAATTTGAAAGCACGCTACAACGAGATAGCGTTTAACTGACTCCTAAGAGGTATGTTTGAATATCTGTGTTGGCATCATATGCTTACATTATCTTTCATAAAAAAGAATTTGCAAATGTTTCTTTCTAGCTAGCGACTCGTTCACAACAGAGTTGTGACGTCATTTCATTCAAAGTTTTTCAAACTTCAAGACTTACATATGTGTTGCATTAGAATTATCATTCTCATAATAAACATTCTTCTGCATACAAAACAACTGATTGACATCAAGTAAGTTTACACAATGAACAACCGGTAAAGAGCTCAATCTTGTCAGAGAAGAGAGGCTTGAATACCCTGTTGAAGAAAGAGTCAGCTGCCACAAGAGAAATGACTAATCCAGAGGCATGTTAAATAGTGATTTTGTCAAGCGAAAGCATATCTTGACACTTCACAATCTGAGTATCCTTCAAGGATGAAGTTGGCAGAGTCTGCCAATCTGGGGCAATCAAGTCGAGAATCGATCTCTCCAAGCTCAGCCAAATCTGGTGCATTCCCTCAAAGCTATCAATCAGAGGTTATCACGTCGATTAATCTCTTCAAGCTGTCAATTAGAAGCTATCACGTCAATAAATCCCTTCAAGCTCAACCAATCAGAGGCTATCACGTCGAGGAATCTATTCAGAATTCATTCAACCTGGGGCAGTTACGTCGAGATTCAACAAATCTCTCCAAGAAAGCTGTAATCAAGAGCAGTTTATTTCGTGGCTCAAGACATTGGGGCAGGTCACCTCATATCGTATTATGGCATGAATATTTTGGTCTTCTATTCAACATAGATCTTCTCAGAGATCCTCCGGGCAGGGGCATTCCTCATTCGTACTTAGTTGCTCAAGTCAATTATGTTGTACAAGACTACGATCAAGCTAAAAGCACCATAACGGTCACCCTGACCTAGCCAACACACGAAGCTACCTTCATATGCTACAGACAATTTCAAACCTGATTCCCCAAGTGAATTCAGAAAATTCAGAGTCATCGTTTGACTCACCACGCGCAAGTGCATCCTCAGTGGAGTTAATTAAGAACATCCCCAGTGAAGCTAAAATGGGGCATTCACAAAGCTAAACCGGGGCATTCACAGAGTTCAACTGGGGCACTTGTAGGTGTCCATGCCCATTTCATCCCCAAGTGATTCAAGAGATAATTCCCCAATGTGCGTAAACTTGGGGCATGTATTCAAAGAGATCCACATGTGTTCGGTATCCATTATTCAGCATATTCAGTTCTATCAAACTCTTCTTCAGTTCAGGATGTATAGAAGTCTGACCAGATTATCTCTTCCTAACAGTACGATTCAGAATCCAGCAGCGTACCTGAAGACTCGCTTCGTCAGCAATTCAACTCTCAGCAGAGTTATCAACAATCTTTGGTATAAGGGGCTCCCCAGGGCAAATTCTTATCAGTATCCCCAACAACCTTTGATGCTGCAGGCTTCCAACGTCGATATATATTGACATCCCCAGTGATGAGAAATGGTTCCCAGCAAGCCTTCTCTTATCCCCATGAAGTTTATTTCTTCGCACTGCATATAGTTATCACTGTATAACATTACATCCTCAAAAGCGCGTAGCTGATCCATCATAATGGATCTTTGTGGCAAAAGAAATTCAAACATGCATACGAAGCATAACCCAGATCAGGTACCTTACATGAAAGACCTGAATTATTCAAGGACAATAATACATCCCTACAAAAGGATATCATCCCCAGAATCCCCAGTCGATGACCTTCACCTTTTCGATACCCAACAAAATCAATACACTTTGTCATTCTAAACCCAGTTCTTGTCTAGTAGTCAGTTCCCTAAACACTCGTCCGTGTCCCTAAACACTCATCTGCGCCAGTCTCTCAAACACTCGTCCGTGTTTAACCTTTTGATACTCGCCTGTATCTCCTTTCAATACTCGTCCGTATTTATTCAAACACTCGTCCGGGTTTAACCTTTTGATACTCGCCTATATCTCTTTTCAATACTCGTCCGTATTGATTTAAACACTCGTCGTGTCAACTTCTAAACACCCGTCCGTGTAAATTTCCAAACACCCGTCCATGTAAATTCCCAAACACTCATCGTGTTAGCTTCTGAACACTCGTCCGTATTTAAACTTTTAATACTCGTCTGTATCTTCTTTCAATACTCGTCCGTATTGATTCAAACACTTGTTCGTGTTTAACCTTTTCAATACTCGTCCGTATTGATTCAAACACTCGTCCATGTTTACCCTTTGATACTCGTCCGTATCTTCTTTCAATACTCGTCCGTATTGATTTGAACATTCATTCGTGTTTAGCCTTGGATACTCATCTATATCTTCTTTCAATACTCGTCCGTATTGATTCAAACACTTGTCTGTGTTTAACCTTTGATACTCGCCTGTATCTTCTTTCAATACTCGTCCGTATTGATTCAAACACTCGTCCGTGTTTAACCTTTCTTGATGCTCGTCCATGTCACTTATCTAAACAATCGTCATGTCGTAACCCATGTTTCCATCTTAGAACCTGAGATCGCCCATAGACTAGGTTCTTCCCATAGATCACCATCGAACCTTAGATCGCCCGTAGGCTAGGTTCTTCCTTAGATTATCTTAGAACCTGAGATCTCCTGTAGGCTAGGTTCTTCCCATAAATCATCGTCGAACCTGAGATCGCCCGTAGGCTAGGTTCTACCCATAAATCAGCGTCGAACCTGAGACCGCCCGTAGGCTAGGTTCTTCCTTAGACCATCTTAGAACCTGATATCGCCCATAGGCTAGATTCTTCCTATAAATCATCGTCGAACCTGAGATCTCCCATAGGCTAGGTTCTTCCCATAAATCTTCGTCAAACCTGAGATCGCCCGTAGGCTAGGTTCTTCCTTAGATTATCTTAGAACCTGAGATCGCTCGTAGGCTAGGTTCTTCCCATAGATTATCGTCGAACCTGAGATTGCCCGTAGGCTAGGTTCTTCCTTAGATCATCTTAGAACCTGAGATCTCCTCTTGGCTAGGTTATTCCCAATACCGTCATCATCGAACCTGAGATCGCCTCCTGGCTAGGTTCTTTCCATATATTTTGTTTTAGAACCTGAGACCGCCCTTAGGCTAGGTTCTCTGTCGAATCACTCTCATGTTTCTCCTTAGGATCGTAGGTCTCCCGTAGACCTTGTCCGCTATCTTTTCGTACCAACCTTTGTCTTGTATTGGCATCACGCCACGTTACAAGTCCAATCTCCGTCTCTTCACTGAAAAGACAAAAAAATTCTTTCCCCCAGCGGATAACACATAAATAAATAAAAACACTTACTCTCTCTCCCAGGACAAATTTTTGGCATTGATATTTAATCATCTTCTACCTTGAACTCCCGAAAGGCATGTGCCAATCATACTTTCAAGTATAAGACGATTAAATAGGGGCAGCTGTAATACCCCAAAATTTTCCTACCCCTTGTTCTTTTATCTGGCTTACGTGTCTCACATTTTTCTAATATACATAACTCCCATTAGGTCATTTGACAACACCATTCATTCATTAATCAATAAAATGTGGCATGTGATCAAAGATTCTGAAGAATTAGGGTTTCGCTCAGGCATCAGTGTTTCATCTCTTTGCAACCTTATCTTAACTAAAGAATCAAGGGCTACAAACAAGAGCGTCGAAGGTCATCTTCATGTGCTCATCATCTCCATAGGGATTAGAGTTATTTTTCTAATCACGTGGAATCCAGGAGGGATCCATGAAGTTTGTTCATCAGTTTATCTCATTATTAAAGAGTTTCCATCAGTGCTTAAGGTACGAGATTACGGAAGAGATCTTGGTGTATTCATGGCATCTTAAAGTTTTTCTTCAGTATGCAACACGAGGAAGCTATCATTGAAGAATTCTTATCCATTAGAATCTAAGTCTTCTATTGGTTTTTATTAAGGGAAGTTTGCTTATTGGTATTGAATCATAAAGCGTATGGCTAGGGTGTTCATACAAGAAGATGGAAAGATAGTTTCACTTGGGTTTTATTCATAATTCAGGGTTTGTGGACATCAATGTGAGATATGATCTCATCGGAACACTAGAGTTTAATTATGGCCTAAACTTTCCTTTGAGGCTCCATTTCGAGTGCTTTGAGATTAAAACCTAGTGTTGTCTTGTGAAACATCAGAGTTTTAGATTAAAAGTCCTATAAATAGTCAAGCCCATTCAATTACTTGAGGATACTTAAAGGCGGTGATTCATTCCATTGCTGAAAAGTCAAGGTGTGGAAATACGTAATTGTCTATTCAAGTGCAATTATAAGAGAAGACATCAGGAATTCACGATAAATCTGAAAGGAATATCACTTTTAATATTTTGAAGAATGTATCATTTGGATTCAAGGGTTTGTAAAGTACGCTTCTTTTACAAAATCCAGCACCTTGTTCATTATGACTTCAAGTTCTTTTCACTACGAGAAATTTAGTCTTATCAACATTCCGATTACATCTCATACATCAATATTTCAAGAGAATGTAATCATATTCCAAATCCCTTAAACCAGTACAAGATCAATACCATTACATATTTCCATCTCCTTTACATAAGCTACATAGAAACTACTAAGAGTTACAAATTATACCCTATGCTAAAGCTATCATAAATCTTCAAGCCTCGCTTCATCTCACAAGCTTCTGTGGCTCCATTTTTGGGTCATTCTTCAAATTCCAGTTATGCCTCATGTGTCCAAGCTGCTATGATATAAACGAAACTTGCAAAAATATTGAATAAACTGCCATAACCACTCCATAACCTGTAACAGAAAATAAAATAAAAACCAATTCCAACAAACTGTCCAAACAGAATTACACTTCCCTAACTGCTAACCAAAAAAAGAATCCCATCCTTCCAAAGTAACCTGTAAATTGTCATAACAAGAAAACCAAAAACAGAATTATCTAACGGTCTTTTTCAAAATAGAAACAGATCCGAACTAGCAGCAAGCACCAAACAAACTTTCCTAACTTCTAACCAACTTACAGCAACTAACCTGCAAACTGAATTGTAACAGAAAAAACCAATAATAGAACATAACAGAACCTCTCACAAACCTCTCCATAACCAACTGTAATTGTATCCTAACCACCTAACCAATTTCATAAAAAACTTCTAACGAAATCACCAAACGGAAATTAACTAACTGACAAAAGATATAACTAAAGTTCCTAACAGCACTGCATAACTTCTAACCTATAACTAACTTTCAACTTTCAAGAATCAGAAGAGAACCAGATCATAACAGAAAAACTAACTCTAATCCTCACCTTCTATATTCTCTAACCAATTTTTAATCAAACGCGGAGATACATTCTAATCAGTAACTAACTTTCACAGTCCTAACCAACTATATAATGTAAACCCACCAGATTCTTCTTCGTTGGGCACTCTCTGAGAAATCATCAGAAAACTTCACTCTTCTCTCTCTCTGAAATCTCTGAAAATTCATCTGTAACCTCTAACAAACTCTCTCAAAAATCTTCATCTTCCACCTTCACGCTTCAGCCTTCATCAACCTCTAACATCTTCAATCTCTTTTCTGCAAAATCTCCATCACCTTCCTCACCACGCATACACCTTCTCTACTTCTCAGAATAATAAAATCGCAACTACAAAAAATCTAGGAAAAGCAGGGATTCATAGAAGAAAACAAAAAGAACGTAGAAGAAGGCCATGAATAGGAAGTGTACCTGGACGATACCTCGAAGAACATCTGGATTTATCTCTGGACTTCTATCTTCGTCGATGTCAATCACCATCGGTAAATTTCGACTCCTCTAAATCTTGCGTCTTTTTATTTCTCCTAGCTTGGCGACGGTTTAAATCCGCAGAAGTTTAACGGAGCCGATAGAGAATTTGCGCATTAAAACTCGAATTGAAGTGTTAGAATGTTGATTCTCAAAAGAGGAAGAGATTGAGCGCGGTGGGGTTGATTGATGATTGGCGGCCACAGAGGAAGTTGAATGGAGGATGAAGGCGGAGTGAAGAAACGGAAGCGAGGGAGAGTGAGGCGATTTGAGTGACAGCAGAATTTTCCCCGACGGTGCTGGTACGTAGGGCCACCGACGGTGGAGACATTAGGAAAAAGGAGAAGAGGATTGACTGAGCGAAGAATCTTGAACGGTCACATGCGTTGTGAACCCTAATTCCGTTCTCACAAGTCACTAGTGTGTACTATTGGGCTTGACCAAACCGAGTCACCCAGTCCCATAAGCCCATTGCTGATTTTTTTGAGAAGACTGAAGCCTGTGCACAAAAAGATCATTGGATTGGGTTTAGTTTGGGCTTAATGTCTATTTAAAGTGCTTCAGCGTACCACATGGAGTCCGGCCTGCACCCATTAGGCTTGTTTTTTTTTGGCTATTTGCAATTCCTTTGAATAAATTTGTTAAATATTTAGATTTTTATTAACTTTTCCTATGATAAAACTTTTCCAATCAATAAAATTTTTTAGATCTATTTATTTGATTTTAGGGTTTAATTCTTTAGTTTTTTTGATAGAATTTTCCTTACATAAAAAATTAATAAAAACACTTCTTTTTCTTTTTAGTCGTCATCCCTATTTTCATGACGCTTTGCCATATTATTTTTGACGCGTTTGTTCATTATGCGAGGAATTTCTGATTATGCGCCGCATTCGCGACACGCGTTTGCCTTTATCTTAGTTGGATATTACTTCTGACTCTGTTTGTTTCTTGGTGAAGCTTGCTCGACGCGTACTCCCTGCTTTTTCAGTGCTTGCGTCTGCTCTTAACGACTTGCTCGCTTTGGTAGCCTCCTCTACTACTCTTGTACCTCATTTCGCACTTTATTGCATTTCTTTACTGCATGCTAATATTAGATAGGATTCCCTCGAGAACTCGAATCTTAGGACCACCAGTGTATGATAACATTAGGTTTAGAAATAGGCTAGTCTCCCTGTGACTTTTCTTCCCCGTTTGCATTTGCACTAAAACTAAAACTTCTTTTTCCTTCAAAATTCAAAACACTTTAAAAATACTAATGAGAATCATGCCTTTTCTTAGTATGGGAAATGATAAGCGGGTCTCTTATCGATCTTATTGTTCTTCATCTCAAGTCTAGGTGTGGTTCAATTCTCAAAGACTCCTTTCATGGCTAAGTAGAAAGGTGGCTAATATCTCTCTCTTGAGGTCGACTAGTCATTATCTGCAAAAAATACAAACCAACTCAAACCATTTTGTGTGTTCAAGCACCCTTTCTAAGAAACCCTTTTCAGGTAAGGACACAATTAATTTACTTATGTGCCAACGCATAAGTCTCCAAAGGTCGAGCTGCGGCAGAAGGCGGAATTAACTTCGTCCATAAAAAACACAAACAAACAAAAACTTATGAGCCGAACTACGGTAGCTCTGATTCCTAAAAACGGATACGTAGGCATTGGGGTAGGACCCAAGCAAGCATAATTTTATTTTCCCTGTATTCTTTTCCCCTTTCCTTTACATGCATTCTCCCATTAGCAGTAATAAACAGTAAGCATAGATTAAACACACCCATAAGATAGATAACAAGAGTGGATACCGTAGAGTACTACGGGCGTGTGGGGTGCTAATACCTTCCCCTCACGTAATATACTCCCTTACCCGATCTCTCAGTCGCAAGACCGTGACTTCTCCCTTCTCAGGTTTTCTCGATGTTTAACTTTCCCTACATGTGGGATAAAAGACGTTCGATGGAGACTTCATTGTTTTGATGATTTTCATCTGGTTGTTTCACCTTCTTCATTCTATTTTGATGTAACTGACTATGACACAGAGCCGTTAATCGTTTTTCTTCAATGAGGTTGAGCTGGTCGAGTCGAGCCTGTACCCATTCTGCCTCTTCCAGTTTTGTTTCCCTCAGGACTCGAAGTGATGGTATCTTAATTTCCACCAGGAGTATTGCCTCCATGCTATATACAAGTGAGAAAGGAGTCGCGCCTGTTGATGTGCATACAGAAGTGTGATAGGCGTGCAAAGAGAAGCGGAGCATTTCGTGCCAATCTTTGTATGTCTTCACCATTTTCTAGATGATTTTATTAATATTTTTGTTGGCTGCTTCGACGGCCCCGTTCATCTTTGGTCTGTATGGTGAGGAATTATGATGCTCGATTTTGAAGTCGTCACATAATTCCTTCATCATCTTGCTGTTTAAATTAGACCCGTTATCTGTAATTATCCGACTTGGGACACCATATCTGCATATGATATTCTGTTTGATAAAGTGTGTAACCACTTGACTTGTTACGTTGGCTTAGGATGCTGCTTCTACCCATTTGGTAAAGTAGTCGATGGCTACCAATATAAAGCAGTGTCTATTGGATGCTTTTGGCTCTATCATACCAATCATGTCAATTCCCCACATCGAAAATGGCCAAGGGGAGCTCATGACGTTCAGAGGAGTCGGTGGTACATTTATCCTGCCAGTGTAGATCTGACACTTATGGCATGTTTTCGTGTAGTGATAGCAATCAGCTTCCATTGTTAACCAATAATATCCTGCCCGCAGAATCTTTCTGGCCATGTCGTGCCTGTTTGTATGAGTCCCGAAGGTGCCTTCATGGATTTTTCTCATGAGTGTATCTGCTTCTTGCTTTTCCACACATCTAAGTAGTACCATGTCGTAATTTCTTTTGTATACCACTCCATTACTTAGAAAGAATTTGGAAGCTAACCTACGCAAGGTTCGCTTGTCAATGATAGAGGCATTTTTCGGGTACTCCTGCCTTTCCAAGTACTTCTTGATGCCATAAAACCAAGGTTTATTTTTTGGTCCTTCCTCAATAGCAAGGTAGTGTATAGGTTCTTCAAAATGTCTAATCGTTATACGCGGTTCGTGATTCGGCCAAGTCACTTTGAACATAGCTGATAGGGTTTCCAGAGCGTCTGCCATTTGATTTTCTTCTCTTGGGATATTACTGAAAGTGATTTCTGTAAATTCTACAGCTAACTTTAAAACATGATCCCGATATGGAATCAGTTTAGGGTGTTTAGTATCCCATTCGCCATTAACCTGGTATATGATTAATGCAGAATCCCCGAACACTTCCAGGTGCTTTATTCTTAAATCGATGGCAGCTTCTAGCCCTAGTATATAAGCTTCATATTCGGCAATGTTGTTGGTGCAGTCAAAACATAACCTAGAAATGTAGGGGAGGTGGTGATTCTTGGGAGATGTTAACACTTCCCCTACATCGTGACCTAGTGCATTTGAAGCCTCGTCGAACGTGAGTGTCCAACGTGCCCCTGGCTCGGGCCCTTTATCAGGTCCTGGTATTTCGTAGTCAGCTATAAATATGACATCTTCGTCGGGAAAGTCGAACATCATGGGCTAATATTCCGATAGCGGTTGGTGAGCTAGATGATCAGCTAGTACACTACCTTTGATGGCTTTCTGTGTGACATATTGGATGTCATATTCTAATAGTAACATCTGCCATCGTGTAATTCTTTCGGTAAGAGTTGGATTTTCGAACACGTATACTAGAGGATCCATTCTTGCTATTAACCATGTAGTATGGGTTAACATATATTGTCTCAACCTCTTGGTAGCCCAAGCCAATGCACAACAAGTTTTCTCAAGGAGTGAGTACCTGGTTTCGCAGTCAGTGAATTTCTTACTGAGGTAATAGATTGCATGCTCCTTTCTACCGGTTTCATCTTGTTGTCCCAAAACACAACCCATTGACCCTTCGAGCACTGTCACGTACATGATGAGCGGCCTTCTGGGAACTGGTGTTATTTAGACTGGTGGCTCTTGCAGATATTGTTTTATTGTTTCGAAGGCACTTTAATAATCGTCATTCCATACTACCGTCTGATCCTTCCATAATAACTTTAATATTGGTTCGCACGTAGCTGTTAGATGCGATATGAACCTTGGGATGTAGTTCAATTGCCCTAAGAAACCACGTACTTCTTTTTCTGTCCTTGGAGCGGGCATCTCTTGTATAGCTTTTACTTTGTCTGGATCTACCTCGATGCCCCGTTGGCTTACGATAAAACCTAACAATTTTCTTGATATGACGCCAAATGTGCATTTATTCGGGTTCAACCTTAGTCTGAACTTACGTATCCGCTCAAATAACTTTTGTAGATGTGTGATATGTTCCTCCTCCGTATGGGATTTGGAAATCATATCATCGACGTATACTTCAACCTCCTTGAGGATCATATCATGGAATAACATGACCATTTCCTTCTAATAAGTTGCCCCTGTGTTCTTGAGACCGAATGGAATTACTTTGTAGCAGAAAGTTCCCCAAGGTGTCATGAAGGTAGTCTTTTCCATGTCCTCAGGCGCCATTTTGATTTGGTTATAGCCCGAGAAACCGTCCATAAATGAGAATACTGAGGCTTGAGCTGTATTATCCACTAGGATATCTATATGGGGTAACAGAATGTCGTCTTTGAGGCTCACCTTGTTTATGTCTCAATAGTCTACGCACATGCGTACTTTGCCATCCTTCTTGGGTACTGGTATAATGTTAGCTATCCAGGGTGGATAATCTACCACTGCTAGGAACCCTGCATAAAATTGTTTGAGAACCTCTTATCTGATTTTGCTAGACATATCCGAACGAGTTCTTTTGAGTTTTTCCTGACTGGAGAACACCCTCCTTTGAGAGGTAGTCTATGCACCACAATTTCTGTATCCAACCCTGGCATGTCCCTGTAGGACTAAGCGAATATATCCACATACTCATGTAATAACTTGATTAGCCTGTCTTTGACGCTCTATTCCAACATTGCCCTTAGCTTTATTTCTTTTGGATCTTCTTTTGTGCCCAGGTTAATGGTCTCAATAGGCTCTTGATATGGTTGTATATTGTTGGCCTTTCGCTCTATTTCCCTCGTCATTTCCTCGGAGAGTTCATGATCTTCGTCATCTTCCTCTTTGGCTTGGTGGATAGGAACATCAAAATCGTATTGGGTCATAGCAGTAGCGTTATCAGTAATTTTGGGCATGGATCTGCACATTTATTATGTTTTGGTGCATATTTTAGTGCTTGGCATTTGAAAATATGTATGCAATGAAGGTATTGCCATTTTTATATTTAATAGATAAATGCAAAAGAAAGACAAGGATCTTAATTGAAAACAGAATATAACTTTTATTAATTATAAATACTGTCTGAAATAAGAACAAGGAAAACCCTTACAAACAACCCCTGTGCCTCGGGTTTGACATAGGTTCTTTTAAAACAAGAAATATTACTTAGAAAAGAAAAATATCTCGGGAATCTCCACAGCGGTCCATCCTTTAAGCTCTTCTCCTGAGACGCCCTCTTTGATGAAGTAGATTGCCCTTTTAGTATTGATTTTGCTTGATATCATTTCCACGTGCCCGCCATGCTCCGTTCCTTTGCTGACGAACATCTCCCAAATTGGAGGAAAACATGCTTTGCCTTTTAGAGTAGCCTTTGACGATTCGTAACCAGAACCAAAACAATTTTTTTCAAAGGATTTTCTGGGAGCTTTCCCCAGCGTTTTGAGGCATCACCTCCCATAGTCATTTGCATATCTCTCCACGATGTCACTTTAGTCTTGTTACACTTCTCAACTGGTAATGTTACCATTGAATAAATTTCCAAAGCCTGGAACGGGGTAGCTATGCAATCTTCGTCGGTACTGATATATCTGTATGATTCAATATGGCTTACAAAAATGTCTTCTTCACCGTCAATTATGATCAACTTCCCTTCTACTAGGAACTTCAACTTTTGATGCAGGGTCAAGGTTACCTCCCCTGCCGCATGGATCCAAGGTCTCCCCAGTAAACAAGTGTATGCTGGTTCGATGTCCATGACCTGAAAAGTGATATTGAAGATATGCCACCCAATCTTGACTGGAAGGTCCACCTCTCCTAGTACCGAGCTTCGAGAATCTTCAAATTCCTTTACTATCGTAGAACTTGGTCTCATTGTCACGTCGTCTATTGTTAACTTTACGAGACTTGACTTTGGCAACAGGTTAAGAGCAGAACCGGTGTCAGTAAGAACCCTGGACAAATGGGTAGTACCTATCTGCATAATAATATGGAGTGCTTTGTTATGGGCCCGACCCTGTGGCGGTAGTTCATTGTTGATGAAACCCAGGTAGGATCCAGACGTGAGATTTGCTACGACATTGTCAAATTGATTTATTGAAATTTCTTTTGCGACATGAGCTAAACTTAACACCTTCATCAAAGAATACCGGTGTGCTTAAGAATTGATTAGCAATGAGAGTATGGAGATTTTTTCCGGAGTTTGATGGAGCTGATCCACCACTCTGTAGTCACTCTTTTTTATTATTTTCAGAAACTCCTCTGCCTCTTGATCAGTAAAGTCTTTCTTTGGAGATTCTATTTCCTGACTCGTATCAACCACTATTTTTCCTTTGTCCTTCATCGGAACCAAATATGTCTATTTTGATGGTTCAGCTCTATAGATTCGCCCACTTCGGGTCATACCTCCTGTTCCTGCTATGTTCGAGATTGCGGGTCCTTGACTTGCGGATGGCCTGCTTTCCTGCTTCACTTCATTGATGTATACGACTGAGTCATAATTCCAAGGTACCGTTTTATTATTCTCGTAAGGGATAGGTGACGGTCCCTTAATTACCATTGTAGCTTTTGGAGTAGTGGGTATTAAGAGGGTCTTCTTAGGTACCCCTCTGGTGACTTCTGCTGATTCTCCCTATGGAATGACTAGAGTCTTCTTCGTAAGGCTTGAATCTTGGAAAGGGATTACCAGTGGCTTTTTTCATCCGATTGTGGCTACATATTTTTCTCCAGGGTACAGTCTGAATTGGACTATCCCCTGATCTACCAGATTTTCCAAAGTTGTTTCAAAAGCTTTATTGTGCTCTAACAGGAATCCAAATTCAAACAGATATTCCTTCAACAAATTGATAGGGATTTTTTCCTTTATGGTTTCCACAAAGTCGGTGACCACCTCGATTGAATTTATTGTCGGTCCACCATGCGGAGGCATAGGGTTTAACTTGATATTAGGCATGTCGAAGGTGATGTCTTAAGACTCTAGCAAATCCTGAACCTTATGCTTGAAGGCTCAACATTGGTCTATGGTGTGCCCTGGTGAATTTGCATGATACTCACACCTAGCGTTGGCATGTATCTTTGCGGGAGTGGCCCGACTGGAGGAGCTAAAGGCTTGATTTCCACCAGCGATGCCTTAACCAAGTGTTGTAATAATTGGCTTGGCAGCATGGGCAGTGGATCAAAATTTCTAGGTGGCTTTTTAAACCTGTCTTGCCTTTGTCTTTGCGGGATCATCAATGGTTGTGAGGTCCTTTGTTGTGAGGCCACCACATTGACTTCTCCCTTCTTCCTTCTTGGGAATTTTGAAGCCGGTCTTTTTGAATTGTAAGGAGTGCTTGACGACCCCTCTGATATCTTTCTGCTTTTCAAACCAGTTTCGATTCTTTCACCAATAGTCACTAAATCTGAAAATCCTGATGTGACACTTCCCACAATTTTATCAAAATAAAGCCCTTGTAGGGTTCCCATGAACATGTCTACGAGTTCCTTTTCCAGCAGTAGGGGTTGTACACGGGATGCCATCTCCCTCCAACTTTGAGCATATTCTTTGAATGACTCTTCCTTCTTTTGGGACAAATTTTGGAGTTGCAAACGAGTAGGCGCCATGTCCAAGTTATACTTGTAATGCTTCAAGAAAGCATTAGCAAGATCCACCTAAGTTCGGATGTGCGTTTGTTCTAACTGCATGTACCAGTCCAAAGATGCCCCCACTTAGATTGTCTTGGAAACAGTGAATCATCAATTTCTGATCATGGGCGTGGGCATGCATCTTTCTGCAGTACATACGAAGATGATTCCTAGGACAAGTGATCCCTTTATACTTGCCAAAGTCGGGTACTTTGAATTTTAGAGGTATCACCACATCAGGGACTAAACCCATTTCCAGAGCGTCTACTTAGAAAGCGTCGAAGTCCTCCACAACCTTCAGTCTTTCTTCAAAGGCTTTATACCGATTCATTACCAGTGGGTTGTCCGCAGAATGAGCACCAGTTATCTTCAAGGGTGCCTGGGGAGCATCCTCTGGGTCATGATCTCCGTATCGCAACCCTAGGTAATTATCTGCGTTATTGGTTGGAATTTGTAGGGTATGTGATGCCTCTAATTTTGACGGTGGTGGGACGAATCCTTCAGTTTCAACCTCTTGTTGGTCCATGGCGGACTTTTGGGGTCCTGCTTCTGGCTCTTTCCTCATTTGGTGACCGCTTGATGCACCAACGATTTGAGCTACCTCTTCAAAAGCTACCTTCGGAATTTGATCCTTCCAGTCGATAATGTTCTTCAAAGCTAGAAGAACTTGGCTTAAATCTCCTTTCATTGAGCTTACGACACCCTTCACCTGATCAAGATCCTCTTTGAACACAGCTTGAGTCTCCTCGATCTGTTCCATTGCTTTTTGTTGATGGGCCCTTGTTTGGTATGGAGGCCAAGGAGGTGGAGGTCTTCTTTTACCAATGACTTAACTGGAGAGATTTTTAAAGCAAATGAGTTTTTTTTATATATGATATGCGAGTGTTTTATAAATGCATGCGTGCAGATGGATGTGCATGATTATGAAATGATTCTTATTTTAACTATCTTATTTACTTGGGTACATATTTGTATCCACTTATTATTTTATTTGGTGACCAGCTTAAAAACAGACACGCCTTTGAGATAGGTGTGATACGGTGGGAAAGAACTGACTGTTTTTGGAATGCTGGTTTATGTTTTGCATTTGTTTTCGCAAAATGTCGCGGTAAGCAAGAGTCACCACCATCTTTTATTTTATCCAACAAGGAAAGGAAAAAAGCACAGAAAAATTCCTTTTTCGAGATGTTTCTCGGGTCCGGGGGGTAGATTATAGAAAGGGAAGGTGTTAGCACCCTTTCTATCTGTGGTTATCTACGGGCTCTTAGGTATTTGCTCAAAGTGTTTTCAAAATTTGCTTTTCTTTGTGTTTGTGGGTTTGAAAAAGTCTTTGTTTGAAAAGGACTGTAAGTGTGAAAATTTTGTTTTGTTTTGAAAGAGCAAGTATCTAAGAACCATCTACCTACTCGAAAAAGGAATCGTTCTATGCAAATGTCCTTTAGACAATGCTATCCCACTATGAATGAGTAGGTAGCACCGTCGTTGGAGTTTAAGGGTCAATTCGATTAAGGGACATGTGGTCACCAAAGCAATGTTAGGACGCCTTAGCGGTAACCCTAATGTCTTAGATCATTTTTCCGAGGCAACTATGATCTTTGGACAAGAGGGCAACCTCTAAAACTTCCTATACTCAATGACCGCGTTACGAAGGCAACCAAGTGAGGCGTACCCTAAGAGTGCGCATGTGCGAGTGTGTTGTTTTCAGTTTATTTTATCTTTGTACATGATAGTGGTTATCTATGTTGATTTTAGGTTTAAACGTTCAATCTTGTCATGCATTCCCTATTATCAAACATCTAGCAGTTATATTTTGCGGAAATTAAATTGCGGAAATTAAACTAACTATTACAAGGCGTAGGGTATTTACATCTCCAAAAGCAACCCTTGAAATTAAAATGCGGAAAATAAATAAAGCGATAAAGATAGACCTAATTATCTATTACATTCCGGAAACAAATACAATATTGCAATAAAATGGATCGCGTGCGGGAAATTAAATCGGGCGAGTTCTAGGGTTTTGACCCTTTGTTATTCAAGAAAAGATTTTTTTTGGTTATTTTTTAATTAAGAAAGAAATCAAACTAAATTAATTATTAAATTAATAAACTAATTAATTAATTAATGAAAATAAATATTTTTGGATTTTTGATATTTAAAGAAATAAAAATAAATTTAATCAATGTTAATAAACCTAATTGTCTAAGTTAATTTTAATTATTGCAAAATATATTAAAAGTTATTCCTAATTAAAACTAAATTAATTAAATTAATATTGTTAACAAAAATAAAATACTGAAATTTAATTTAATAAATAAAATATTTTTTGGTTTTTAATTTTATGAAGAAAAAGATTTAATTGGTTAGTTAATAATAAAAATAATAACAATAAATAATTAAAGGAAATAATAATAAAAATAGAAAGAGTTAGGAGGTGGGCCTGATTAGGGGGTCTGATTAGCAATTTTATGGCCCAATAATCCACTGGCCTGGTTGACTTTGCTGATTCCCTATGGCACTTTGACTTGATCCCACCATAGGCCATCATCCCTGGATTGCCAGATTTGGCCTTGGGCCATCTGGCGCTTGATATCTGATGGTGTATGGTGTACCCCTAACCTGGATCTGCACTTGATTACATGAACATAAAAAATAACAAGGAATATGGGGACCTGGGATTCGAACCCAGGTCCTGTTGGATTTTGAACACCCGCCTCTACCACTCAACCATCACGCTTCAACTGTTAGTATAATGGACAATAATAATTATAAGGGAAAACATATTAATATGCCAGAAATAAAAAAAAAAAGTGCGCGAATTGTTTGAATGGTCCAATCAGAGGGAGACACGCCATCGTCCCTGGCCTTCAAACCCTGCAACTTTACCTGCGGATTTATATTCGCAGCTAAATGCGTAGGCTCACTCTAAAATCCATCCCAGTCCATGAAAATTGATTCCAAGCACATGGTTGAATTCGTCTAGGCTTCTTGGACAAACCTATATCATTCTTGAGTCTTGATTTCCCCTGAAAAAGAAAAATCCCAAAACACGAACGAAGAACCCTAGATATGGGGGTTCTTCATCTAGGCCAGAAAAATGCAATTGACTAATGCAGAATGCTTGTAAATTTGACAATAATCATGAATATGCAAAGATTTTGTAAGAAAAGTGCAAGAATAAGGATCTACGAATTCAAACGAAAAGCATTTTTTTGAGACACTTAAAGAGCTTTTGTGCGTGTATGGAGACTGGCTTTGGGTTGGTTTTGCTTCAGTGATTGTCCAGCAATGGATTAGTGTTGAGTTTTGCTTCTGAATTTGCCTCCAAGGATGATTTCAGTTTTGCACTTTTTCCACCTTTTTTCAAGTTTGGTTCTTGATGCTCTTGCAGCCTCTAGGTCTGATTTCGTGTGCTTTGGCTTGTATATGTATGATATAATGTATTAGGTCAACATTTGTGGACTGAATCCTTGCACATTGATGCCTTGAGATTGGATTTGATTCACCATTGATAACTTTCCAATTTTGTCAAAAACTCAATCTTTTTGCACATGGAATGCTTGATACGAGTTTGATCATGACATCGATGATGATTAAGTCCCGAAAATAGAAAAAGATCTCATGTAATCAAGTTTTTGGGATTTTATTTGATTTAAATTGATTAAAAATGAAATAATTCAATAAAAAATCAAATAAAATAATAAAATTGATAAATGGACACAAGGCTGAAGCTAGGACACATGTGCAATGTGGCAAGATCAAATAAAGTGGAAAAGGATGGGTCCATTTGACAAAATTTGAAGTTTTGGGGATAGTTGACTTTTGGCAATTTTACAAAAATGCCCAAGTTCAACAATGCATAAATTCTTCAATTTTGAACTTTTGGAAGTGTTCTTGGACTTTCTAGAAATACTGGGATGTCCTCTAACCAACCCTTTTGGTCTCATTTCATTTTGATATTCCATGCTCAAGTTATAAGCTTTGGAAAAAAAGGTGTTTTTGTTGACTTTCAAAAATGACCTATAATGTCCAAATTTGTAACTTCTTGTGAGGTCATTTTCTGATCTTGGGGTATGAATATGGATTGTAGGAAATTTTATCCTCTTCAAAATGAGATTTGGATGGGTCATTTCTCATAAAGTATGAGAAAGTTATGCTTGGTCAAAGTTGAGTTGACTTTTCCTACAAAACCCTAATTTAGCAACTTTTGAGTCTTGATGAATTTTGAGCAATCCTTGATGAATCATGATCAAACCTTGATCAAATGATGAAATATCCTTCAAAATGAAACTGTTGACAAAAAATCTTGAGGTTTGACTGTATTTGGGTCACAGTTGACTTTTGCCCTAGCACAGTCGATTTTTGGACCATTTGAGCAATTGACTGAGCAAACTTCCTCTGCAAGGCTTGAAACTTGACATGGATGACCTTGAGAACATATTAGGACATGAGGGAGCACTTGAGGTCATTTGGATGCAAGGACCTTGATGCAACACAAAACCCTAATTTGGGATTGACTGCCTTAGGAGATAGCTTGACTGTCCAACTCTTGAGCAATCTTGAGCCACTTGGAGATTTTTCTTGCAATGTTTTGAGAAATATGAGAGGGAAAACTTTGGGGTACAACAGCTGCCCCTGTTCAATCTTCTTAAACCTGAGGATGTAGATTGGCTTTCGTGCCTTTCGTGATCCGAAGGTGGAAGATGATTGAACACTAGAGTGCCCAGAAATTTGCACTCGCATGAAGTGGTATCAGCATTATGATGTCGGGAATGGGCTTACAGATGCCATTTGGAGACTGTTGATAGGTGGTCTGAACTTCGACTGGAATAGGAATCAGGGAGATCTTAGCATCGATCTGACTGAACCAGAGAAGGTCTTGGATTAACTTTGACTGGATAAGAATCAGAAAAATATTAGGATCGATTTAACTGAGCCAGGCGAAAGTCTTGGAATATCTTCAACTGGAATATGAATCAGGGAGATCTTATCATCGATCTAACTGAACCAGAGAAGGTCTTGGATTAACTTTGACTGGATAAGAATCAGAAAAAATCTTAGGATCAATTTAACTGAACCAGACGAAAGTCTTGGAATATCTTCAACTGGAATACGAATCAGGGAGATCTTAGCGTCGATCTGACTGAACCAGAGAAGGTCTTGGATTAACTTTGACTGGATCGAAATCATAAAAATCTTAGGATCGATTTAACTGAACCAGACAAAAGTCTTGGAACATCTTCAACTGGAATACAAATCAGGGAGATCTTAGGGTCAATCTGACTGAACCAAAGAAGGTCTTGGATTAACTTTGACTGGATAAGAATCAGAAAAATCTTAGGATCGATTTAACTGAACCAAACGAAAGTCTTGGAATATCTTCAACTAGAATACGAATCAGAGAGATCTTATCGTCGATCTAACTGAACAAGAGAAGGTCTTGGATTAACTTTGACTGGATAAGAATCAGAAATATCTTAGGATCAATTTTTAACTGAACCAGACAAAAGTCTTGGAATATCTTTAACTGGAATACGAATCAGGGAGATCTTAGGGTCGATCTGATTGAACCAGAGAAGGTCTCGGATTAACTTTGACTGTATAAGAATCAGAAAAATCTTAGGATCGATTTAACTGAACCAGACAAAAGTCTTGGAACATCTTCAACTGGAATACGAATCAGGGAGATCTTAGGGTCGATCTGACTGAACCAGAGAAGGTCTCCCATAGCTGTAGTTTCTTTTTAAGGGGACTACCAGGTCATATGAATATTCAACGGTGTTTATTGATTCGTCTTTCCCTGAAAAGGTAAAGAGTTAGTCATATGAAGTGTCATGATGCATGATATATATTAAGCAATGATGCTCTCAAAATAAATGAGATTGTGTGGTATGATGCGTATATGCATGTATCATGATGTATGGAACTGTGATGTTTTAGCTGGGGAAAATAAATCCCGGATAGCTGCTGAAGAATAGAGCTGGATTCTTCGTTTCCGCTGGGGATGGAGAACGAAGAGAATAAACCTGCAGAAGAGGATGACTCCGTTGGGGGAATAAACTGATGAGGAGATTACTCTGTAGGGAAGAAATTCTCTACTGAGGATTCCACTGATAAATTCCGTCGGGAGGAATTATCGTTGCTAGTGATATTGAATCCTGTTAAGGATTGAATTCCTGTTTGTGAAAGGAAAGAACTTCGCTGGGGATGATCCTTCAGTTGCGACTTCACTGGGGATAACCTGTTAGACTTTTGTGGGGATAATCCTCTGAGTTATGATGGGAATGATCCTTTGAACTCGGTTGGGGAGATTTATTTTTGTACTCCGCTGGGGATAAACTTCCAGAGTCTACTGGGGATGATGCTTCAACTCCGTTGGGGAAGCTTTTTCAGACTGCGCTGGGAAAATTTTAACTCCACTGGGGGTATCTTGTATTCTGCCAAGGAACATTCTTATACTCCGCTAGGGAATATTAAGATTGTCGGGGATATCAAGCCTTTTTAGTGCTGATGGTAGATCAACTCTGCTTGGGGAGAGCATTGTTGATTCGTTCATAGTTGCAAGTCTCAGCTGGGGGAGAGCTACCATTACTGCCTTACTCTGCGGGGAGTGAAGGTATCTTAGCCATATTCGTCAGATGAATTTACCCGGTACCTGGTGGACAAAGCAACTATACAGTTTGGACAATTCTCATTTGCCCTTGTTTCTGATATTACCAGTAATCATATTTTGTTTCGCATGTAAATATTCATGAGCAACAATTAATGTCAAATGCATATATCAAAAATGAACATTGGACGTTCTTTGCAAAACAAAACAGATAAAGAAGAACATTTTGAAATTTCTTTGAAAATGAATTGTATTGATTTTGAAGTTTGGCCTATAAATAGGCGTTTTTGTACAAGAGGTTGACGTCCTAGTAAGAGAACACTGCCGAGCAGATAGAATTTACACAAATTGTGAAAAACAAAACAGCTATGTGAACAATCCCACTGGGTTCCAACTCTGTTATTGCCTTTATGTCCTCGAGCATCTCATCACTTTTCTACTTGGTTGAAGGTAGATCATATTGATTAGTGTCGTTCGAGCTTGACAGTTGATACCGAAGTCTGGATGCAAAGTGATCCAATGAGACAGTGTTACGCTTTGATCCCTAATTTTTTCCTGGACCGCCCTCTCGGGTTTTCAGTCCACCGGGATACCCTTTTTTGCCCAAGTCGCCTTTTCAGGTTTTCGACTTGCCGAGTGTACAGATTTTTTCATTTTCATCCCTTATTTTTGCCCGAACCCTTTTGGTTCGCCGGGAAGCCCTTATTTTTTCCTAGGCCAGTCGACCTAGCGGGTCTTTGATTATGCGTAGTATCTTTTCACTATTTCTGTATTGACGGGGTGAGGAAGGTCGTCACCATCCACGGTGGTTAGAATCATAGCTCCTCCTGAGAAAATGTTCTTAACCACAAATGGCCCTTCGTAAGTGGGGATCCATTTGCCCCTGGGATCACCTTGAGGTAGGATAATGCGCTTGATTACTAGATCCCCAACTTTATACTCTTGTCGTCTAACTTTCTTGTTAAATGCCTTGATCATCTGTTTTTGATACGTCTGACCATGATAAATAGCAGTAAGTCTCTTTTCGTTGATTAAGTTCAGCTAATCAAGTCGGGTCTGAATCCAGTCATCTTCGCTCAAACTTGCGTCCTTCATAATCTGAAGAGATGGTATCTACACTTCGATGGGCAAGACAACCTTCATACCATATACCAAGGAATAAGGTGTTGCCCCTGTTGACGTCCGTGCCGAGGTACGGTACCCATGAAGAGAAAATGGTAACCTCTCGTGCCAGTCTTTGTATGTCACTGTCATCTTCTGCACAATCTTCTTAATGTTCTTATAAGCCGCTTCTACAACCCTATTCATCTTCGGCCGGTAAGGAGAAGAGTTGTGATGTTGTATCCTGAACTGCTTGCAAAGCTCGGTGATCATCTTGTTGTTGAGATTTGTACCATTATCCGTAATGATCCTCTCTGGTACATCATATCGACAAATCAAATTATGCCGAATGAATCGTGCCACGACATTCTTGGTTACTGTAGCAAATGAAGCTGCTTCAACCCACTTCGTAAAGTAATCGATAGCTACCAGGATGAAACGATGCTCGTTGGATGTCGTAGGTCTGATCTCGCCAATCATATCAATGCCCCACATTGCAAAAGGCCAAGGTTCCGTCAAGACGTTTAGAGGTACTGGAGGTATGTGCACTTTATCAGCATAGACTTGGCACTTGTGACATGTCCGAGAATGCTGATAACAGTCGACTTCCATCGTGGACCAAATATATCCTGCCCGGAGGATTTTCTTTGCCATGGTGTGTCCACTGGAATGAGTTCCGAAAGTACCTTCATGTAAATCCACCATGATCCTTTCTGCTTCATTTTTATCCACACATCGCAGTAAGGTCGAATCATGGTTACGCTTGTAAAGAATGCCATTGCTGATGAAGAACTTTGTCGCGAACCTCCTCAGAAACTTCTTGTCATTAACAGATGCACCCTCGGGGTATTCTTGAGCCTCAAGATATCTCTTCACCTCCTGAAACCAAGGCTTTTCTATTACCTCTTTAGTCTTAATATCACAGCAATGTGCAGGTTCGTCCAATCTTTCAATGATAATCCGGGGAGCCTCGTTGTCCCAATTGACTTTGAACATAGAATACATCGTAGCCAGCGCGTCCGCCAACTGATTCTCCTCTCTCGGGAAGTGTTCAAAGGTTATCTCCTCAAAATGCGGGAGCAATGTCAACACATACTCCTTGTAAGGAATAAGATTTGGGTGTTTCGTATCCCACTCGCCTTTGATCTGACAGATCACGAGAGCGGAATCTCCGAAAACACTTAGAAACTTAATCCTTAGGTCAATTGCTGCTCGAAGACCCATGATGCATGCTTCATACTCCGCCATATTGTTGTTGCAGTTGAAACATAGTCGGGCGGTGAATAGAGTATGAGAGCCTTTAGGAGATATGATCACAGCGCCAATGCCATTGCCCAAAGCGTTTGAAGCTTCATCAAATTACATAGACCATTGGGATCCTTCTTCAGGTCCTTCATTCGGTCCAGGTGTCTCACAGTTGGTCACTATCATGATATTCTCTTCCGAGAATTCGAAGTTCATAGACTAGTAATCATCCACTGCCTGATGTGCCAAATGGGATGCCAATACACTTCCCTTGATTGCCTTTTGAGTCGTGTACTGGATGTCATACTCAGTCAAGATCATCTTCCATCTCGTTATTCTTCCGGACAAGGCAGGCTTTTCGAAGATATACTTGATTGGATCCATCTTTGATATCAATGGGGTAGTGTGAGTTAGCATATACTGTCTCAGCCGGCGAGCAGCCCATGCCAAAGTGCAGCAAGTTTTCTCGAGCAATGAGTATCGGTTCTCACAGTCGGTAAACGTTTTGCTAAGGTAATAAATAGCATGCTCTTTTCGGCTAGACTCGTCATACTGACCCAGCACACACCCCATTGAGTTGTCTAGTACTGTCAAGTATAAAATCAGAGGTCTCCCTTCAACTGGCGGCATCAGAATAGGTGGCTCTTGGAGATACTCTTTGATCCTTTCAAATTCGGCCTGGAATTCATCGTTCCAATGTACTACTTGATTTTTCTTCAGTAACTTGAAGATTGGCTCACAAGTAGCAGTCAGGTGTGAGATGAATCGGGAAATATAGTTCAGACGTCCCAGAAAGCCTCTAATTTCTTTCTCTGTTTTGGGAGCTGGCATTTCCTGTATGGCCTTCACCTTTGCAGGATCCACTTGAATACCTTTATCACTTACGACGAAACCCAGTAGTTTACCAGATCTCACCCCGAAGGTGCACTTGTTCGGGTTTAACCTCAACTTGTACAACTTCAACCTGTCAAACAGCTTCTGAAGGTGGTCAAGATGTTCCTCCTTAGTTTGAGATCTTGCAATCATGTCGTCGACGTATACCTCAATCTCATGGTAGATCATGTCATGAAACAAAGCAACCATGACACGCTGATACGTTGCCCCAGCATTCTTCAATCCAAAGGGCATGACCTTGTAGAAAAAAGTACCCCACTGAGTAACAAAATTTGTCTTCTCCATGTCTCCGGGAGCCATTTTAATCTGATTATAACCGGAGAAACCATCCATAAAGGAGAATACCTTATGCTGAGCGGTGTTGTCAACCAGAACATCGATATGAGGTAGAGGGAAGTCATCATTGGGGCTTGCCCTGTTCAGTTCCCTATAGTCAACACACATTCGAATCTTACCATCCTTCTTCGGCACAGGAACCACATTGGCCACCCACTGTGGGTAAGAAGTAACTGCTAGAAAACCGGCGTCAAACTGTTTCATCACTTCAGCTTTGATTTTCTCAGACATCTCTAGATGCATTCGGCGGACTTTCTGTTTTACTGGAGGACAGTCTTCCTTGGTAGGAAGGCGATGAACCACAATATCAGTATCCAACACATGCATGTCTTTATAAGACCAGGCAAAGATCTCAACGTAGTCCCGCAGCATCTGAATTAACCGTTGCTTCACACTAAGCTCCAGATTGGCACCGATCTTTACCTCTTTCTTGTCTATCTCTATACCCAGATTTTCTGATTCCACTGGCTCTTCATGTGGCTGAATAGCCCTCTCTTCCTGAAGTAGAAGTCTTGCAAGTTCACCAGGCACTTCGCAATCATCTTCACCTTCGTCTTCGGCTAAGTTGATCGGATTTTCGAAGTCATAACTGGAAGTAGCAGAGTCGTTACCAGTAAGATCCAGAGTGGATGTAGACCTGTATATGTGAGTGTGTGTAAAATAGCTGTTTTGCAATATATAATAAAAGAAAAACAAGGAGCGCAAAATTTGAAATGCAAGAAACGTCCAATGCTTTTATTAATGATATATGAAAATGACACACATAAAGCCCTCACAAATGAAGCCACGGTGCCCCGGGTAAGACACTGGGCCGTAGAGTTAAAAACATTGTTTGTTACAAATTCAAAACAAAAAGTTTCATTACTGGGTAACAAAAGAAATAGGGATGAAGTCCTTTGCTGTCCAGTTGCTTGGTCCACCATTGGCAGTTGGGTATATCCAACTGTCAATATCAAATTCTTCATCATCGTCATCCCCGATGGCACTCACCCCTGCATCATGTTTAAGCTTTTCTGGTGCTCCGAACTTGATCTCCTTTGCATCAATAAAATCTTGTACCTTGTTCTTCAAAGCCCAACAATCATCTATATCATGCCCTGGGCTATCAGAGTGAAAGGCACAGCAGGCATTAGGGTTGTACTTTGGTGATGTAGTGTTGGGATTCTTCGGGGCCTTCCTTGGAATCACTAGATAGGTCTTTATCAACTGCGGCAGAATCTGAGACAGAGTCATGTTGAGATGGGTGAATTGCCTTCGAGGTCTCTCGGCCTTTTGTTGATTGTTGCGCTGAGGAGCCCCAGCAGGTCTTGAAATAACAACCGCATTAACAGCTTGGCGGTGTTTAGGTCTATTCTGGATTTTCGAACTGTAGACAACACTGGACTCTTTCTTAAAAGGCTTTTTCTCGGTGCCTGATGAAGCACCCTTTTGTATCTTACCAGCCTTAATACCAGCCTCAATCCTTCACCGGTCATAATTAGCTCTGTAAACCCAGACGAAGAGCTTCCAATCAGATGGTTGAAAAATGGACCAGACAAGGTCCCTAGAAACATATCCACAAGCTCCCGATCTGCCAAGGGTGGTTGCACTCTTCCGGCGAGGTCCCTCAACTTCTGAGCATAATCTTTGAAACCTTCGCCCGTTCCCATTAACATACCCTGGAGTTGGGTATGCGTGGGAGCAAGGTCGGAATTGTATTGGTACTGCCTGTAGAAAGAAGCAGCCAAATCTTCCCAACTGTGGATACTGGCTCCGTCTAACTGGTAAAACCATTCAAGCTGAGTCCCTGAGAGACTGTCTTGAAAGAAGTGGATCCATAGGTTCTTATCAGCGGTGTACGGCTGAATCTTCCTTACATATGATCGGAGGTGCAGCTTCGGATAAGAAACTCCGTCATACTTAGCAAGGGCTGGTGCTTTGAATTTGTGAGGAATCACCACCCCAGATGACAGACCCAGATCACCAAAGTCCAGACCAGGCACTTTTTGTACTTCCATCGCACTCAACCGGTCTTCCAGTTGTTTGTATCTATCCTCGGCCGGAGGATACTGGTCTTCGTCGAAGTCCGTCTCATTGTCCGAGTCCACAGGGCTAGGAGCCCTCCTTTCTTCCTGACTATCTTTCCCTCCAAATGAGGTGGTCAAATCAACTTCATCCCGTAGCCTGTTTCTAAACCTGTGACCTGTGTTAAACAGGATTGTCCTCTTCTTCTTCTTCTTCTTCTTCTTCTTCTCTTTCAGAATAAGGGTCTTCAGATCTTGCTGACCCTTAGCTAGATTCATGAACAGCTCTTGGAATTGGGCATTCTGGGCCTGTAGGGCCTTGATTTCTTGCTCAGTTGATGGTTCAGCAGACATGATGAGTGCTGAAATAAACAGCGAAGAAGATAAGAGACCTGTAATGGGTACCTGTTATGAAGTGCATGGGATGAAATGCGTATGCTATGATTTCAAAGACAATCGAGAGATTCAATTTCGTAAACCAAAAAGGAAACACACTTTTATTAGGTAAACTTGAAATTCAGATTGTTCAACAAATTGCCCTTAAGGCGTTACAAGAAAGGAAATACTGAAAAGTAAATAAAACTGGAAGGGAAATAATCAAAGGACAATCAGTGCTCCCATGGTTGCTTCTTGTTGGTGCGGACATAATTATTGAGGATCCGCTCATTCTCCAGCTGCCTAGTCAACTTCTGGATCTTCTTCTCTTGCTCGTTAAACTTTTCTCGGTAAGCATCCCGCTATTCTCTCAGCTGCATCCAAGACCTTTTCAGTGCCCTAATGTCAGTGGGCATATGAGGATGGAGGATGGTCGGAAGAACCCCTTCTTCATTAGCAACTTCAACAATGATAAGAAGGACGGCTTCATAGGGCATACCCAGCTTTTGGGCACGAATACGAACCCATCTAAGATATGGCTCCATCGGAAGTGATGTCTTTGGACCCAGCTCATGTGGATCAGATCTGTGAACTCTATCCCAAGCCCTTATGAATCTGCGGCGTTGTTCGTCACTATCCCCTTGAAAATCAAAGATGATACTAGGCATTAGCAGCTCATGAGGTCCTTCTCTTCTGGCTCGCCCAAACTGACGTAAGGCCAAGCACGGATTGTAAGAAATTCCTCCATTGGTTCCTATCAGTGGAACATTTGGGTATTCCCCACAGCAATCAATAATGGCCACCTCGTCCATACCCTTGATAGTCCAGATGATGTCATTCTGAGAGAGAGACATAACCATATAAGCCCAGCCCATGCCTTCTTTGTTCTTCAGCACTGATTTGGGAAGGTGCAAAATAAACCACCTTGCCAATAATGGAGCACAGCACATTAAGGTTCCCCGCTTCTGGGAAGTACGGGCATAAAGCTGATGAAGAATGTCACCCAAGAGAATGGGTACAAGATTATGAGAGATGAAGATTTTCACCGCATTTACATCAACAAAGGAGTCAGGATTCAGAAACAATACAAAGCCATATATCAGAAGAGCCAGAATATCTTCGAATGCCTTGAAGTCTAAACTATCCCAGAAATAATTAGCCTTACCAGCCAAGAACTTGGTCAGAAAGCCCTTTGCTCCACTTATAGTCTCCCAATTAGCCATTACCTCATCCTTTGTCATATGAAGGGCTGAAGAAATCTCTTCTGGCCTAAGGATCTTCTCCCAACCAGTAAACGGGGTCTACTCCAGAATAGAGATACTGAGCAGATCAAAGAACTCTTCTAAGGTGGGAACCAACTGGTAGTCCTGAAAAGTAAAGCAATGGTATTATGGATCATAGAACTGGACTAGGACACTCATCATCTGCTCGTCCAATTTGGAGGTGACCAAACTGAGAAGATACCCATGTCTTCTGATGAAGGAGGTAGTATCAGGCATCTTTGCAACCAATTCTTTAAGCATGGTGGGAACCTGGACAAAGTTGATCTGGATGGTATTCCTACGCATGGGCATCATAACCCACAAAATAGAACAAAGATGAATCCCTCCTGTCTTTGAAATAGGTTAGTCCAATGCAAGATGTATGTAATGTTATGATGTCATGATGTCATGATAGAAAGCACATCACAAGTATCCACAAATAGCAAACATGGTAAAGTCACACAAGTCACACAGAGAGCCCTTAGATTTCAGGCTGGCAAGGAGCTTAGGTACTACCCTCTTTCAGTTCAGTTGATTTAAACTTGTCCTAAAAATAGTAAATGGGTTCTAGAGGATCTCAATATCACTGACTATCCTCAATCGGTCATAATTCCAGTTTAGCAACATTTTCTTGCGGCCAGAATCATCGTGAGAGTTTAGTCTCAATGAGTGTGGCATACTGCTACTGTTCTATGGCCAAGTTAGTCAATTTAAAGGTTCTAAGGTCAGTTGGTGCTTAATGACCCCTTAGATGACCCATATTCTCCTCGTTCCAACACAAGGGATATCGGTACAATCTAAAGTGCCACACCAATGTAACTACTGCTTCAACTGTATCGGTCTACACCGTACAGTTCCCTTACAGTTTATTGCAACTTACCTAAAGGTTATTCCTAAGATTCGGGTTAGGATCTATAGTAACTCCGATACAAGCCCACAAATATAAAGCATACAAGTCAAGCAATTGAAAACAATATGAACTATTCCTAAGGTACACCCCACTTATATGTCCCCAGCAGAGTCGCCAGTTCTGTGATACGGTGGGAAAGAACTGACTGTTTTTGGAATGCTAGTTTGCGTTTTGCGTTTGTTTTCGTAAAATGTCGCGGTTAGCAAGAGTCGCCACCGTCTTTTATTTTATCCAACAAGGAAAGGAAAAAAGCACAGAAAAAATTCTTTTTCGAGATGTTTCTCGGATCCGGGGGGTAGATTATAGAAAGGGAAAGTGTTAGCACCCTTTCTATCTGTGGTTATCCACGGGCTCTTAGGTACTTGCTCAAAGTGTTTTCAAAATTTGCTTTTCTTTGTGTTTGTGGGTTTGAAAAAGTCTTTGTTTGAAAAGGACTGTAAGTGTGAAAATTTTGTTTTGTTTTGAAAGAGCAAGTATCTAAGAACCATCTACCTACTCGAAAAAGGAATCATTCTATGCTAATATCCTTTAGACAATGCTATCCCACTATGAATGAGTAGGTAGCACCGTCGTTGGAGTTTAAGGGTCAATTCGATTAAGGGACATGTGGTCACCAAAGCAATGTTAGGACGCCTTAGCGGTAACCCTAATGTCTTAGATCATTTTTCCGAGGCAACTATAATCTTTGGACAAGAGGGCGACTTCTAAAACTTCCTATACTCAATGACCGCATTACGAAGGCAACCAAGTGAGGCGTACCCTAAGAGTGCGCATGTGCGAGTGTGTTGTTTTCAGTTTATTTTATCTTTGTACATGATAGTGGTTATCTATGTTGATTTTAGGTTTAAACGTTCAATCTTGTCATGCATTCCCTATTATCAAACATCTAGCAGTTATATTTTGCGGAAATTAAATTGTGGAAATTAAACTAACTATTACAAGGCGTAGGGTATTTACATCGCCAAAAGCAACCCTTGAAATTAAAATGCGGAAAATAAATAAAGCGATAAAGATAGTCCTAATTATCTATTACATTCCGGAAACAAATACAATATTGAAATAAAATGGATCGCGTGTGGGAAATTAAATCGGGCGAGTTCTAGGGTTTTGACCCTTTGTTATTCAAGAAAAGATTTTTTTTGGTTATTTTTTAATTAAGAAAGAAATCAAACTAAATTAATTATTAAATTAATAAACTAATTAATTAATTAATGAAAATAAATATTTTTGGATTTTTGATATTTAAAGAAATAAAAATAAATTTAATCAATGTTAATAAACCTAATTGTCTAAGTTAATTTTAATTATTGCAAAATATATTAAAAGTTATTCCTAATTAAAACTAAATTAATTAAATTAATATTGTTAACAAAAATAAAATACTGAAATTTAATTTAATAAATAAAATATTTTTTGGTTTTTAATTTTATGAAGAAAAAGATTTAATTGGTTAGTTAATAATAAAAATAATAACAATAAATAATTAAAGGAAATAATAATAAAAATAGAAAGAGTTAGGAGGTGGGCCTGATTAGGGGGTCTGATTAGCAATTTTATGGCCCAATAATCCACTGGCCTGGTTGACTTTGCTGATTCCCTATGGCACTTTGACTTGATCCCACCATAGGCCATCATCCCTGAATTGCCAGATTTGGCCTTGGGCCATCTGGCGCTTGATATCTGATGGTGTATGGTGTACCCCTAACCTGGATCTGCACTTGATTACATGAACATAAAAAATAACAAGGAATATGGGGACCTGGGATTTGAACCCAGGTCCTGTTGGATTTTGAACACACACCTCTACCACTCAACGATCATGCTTCAACTGTTAGTATAATGGACAATAATAATTATAAGGGAAAACACATTAATATGCCAGAAATATAAAAAAAAAGTGCGTGAATTGTTTGAATGGTCCAATCAGAGGGAGACACGCCATCGTCCCTGACCTTCAAACCCTGCAACTTTACCTGCGGATTTATATTCGCAGCTAAATGCGTAGGCTCACTCTAAAATCCATCCCAGTCCATGAAAATCGATTCCAAGCACATGGTTGAATTCGTCTAGGCTTCCTGAACAAACCTATATCATTCTTGAGTCTTGATTTCCCCTGAAAAAGAAAAATCCCAAAACACGAACGAAGAACCCTAGATATGGGGGTTCTTCATCTAGGCCAGAAAAATGCAATTGACTAATGCAGAATGCTTGTAAATTTGACAATAATCATGAATATGCAAAGATTTTGTAAGAAAAGTGCAAGAATAAGGATCTACGAATTCAAACGAAAAGCATTTTTTTGAGACACTTACAGAGCTTTTGTGCGTGTATGGAGACTGGCTTTGGGTTGGTTTTGCTTCAGTGATTGTCCAGCAATAAATTAGTGTTGAGTTTTGCTTCTGAATTTGCCTCCAAGGATGACTTCAATTTTGCACTTTTTCCACCTTTTTTCAAGTTTGGTTCTTGATGCTCTTGCAGCCTCTAGGTCTGATCTCGTGTGCTTTGGCTTGTATATGTATGATATAATGTATTAGGTCAACATTTGTGGATTGAATCCTTGCACATTGATGCCTTGAGATTGGATTTGATTCACCATTGATAACTTTCCAATTTTGTCAAAAACTCAATCTTTTTGCACATGGAATGCTTGATACGAGTTTGATCATGATATTGATGATGATTAAGTCCTGAAAATAGAAAAAGATCTCATGTAATCAAGTTTTTGGGATTTTATTTGATTTAAATTGATTAAAAATGAAATAATTCAATAAAAAATGAAATAAAATAATAAAATAGATAAATGGACACAAGGCTGAAGCTAGGACACGTGTGCAATGTGGAAAGATCAAATCAAGTGGAAAAGGATGGGCCCATTTGACAAAATTTGAAGTTTTGGGGATAGTTGACTTTTGGCAATTTTGCAAACATTCCCAACTTCAACAATGCACAACTTCTTCAATTTTGAACTTTTGGAAGTGTTATTGGACTTTTTAGAAAGATTGATATGTTCTCTAACCAACCCTTTTGGTCTCATCTCATGTTGATATTCCATGCTCAAGTTATAAGCTTTGTAAAAAAAGGTCTTTTTGTTGACTTTCAAAAATGACCTATAATGTCCAAATTTGTAACTTCTTGTGAGTGCATTTTATGATATTGGGGTATGAAGATGGATTGTAGTAAATTTCATCCTCTTCAAAATGAGATTTTGATGGGTCATTTCTCATTAAGTATGAGAAAGTTATGCTTGGTAAAAGTTGAGTTGACTTTTCCTACAAAACCCTAATTTAGCAACTTTTGAGTCTTGATGAATTTTGAGCAATCCTTGATGAATCATGATCAAACCTTGATAAAATGATGAAATATCCTTCAAAATGAGAATTTTGACAAAAAATCTTGAGGTTTGACTGTATTTGGGTCACATTTGACTTTTGCCCTAGCACAGTCAATTTTTGGACCCTTTGAGCAATTGATTGAGCAAACTTCCTCTGCAAGGCTTGAAACTTGACATGGATAACCTTGAGAACATATTAGGACATTAGGTAGCACTTGAGGTAATTTGGATTCAAGGACCTTGATGCAACACAAAACCCTAATTTGGGATTGACTGCCTTAGGAGATAGCTTGACTATCCAACTCTTGAGCAATCTTGAGCCACTTGGAGATTTTTCTTGCAATGTTTTGAGAAATATGAGAGGGAAAATTTTGGGGTACAACAATAGGGAAACAAAACGCCTTTATTAAGAGTAACATAATCCAGATATTGAAAAATCTTACAAATTGAAATCAAAACTTGTTTGCGTAAACACAATTAAAAATAACTAAATCTCCTAAGCGCGCCTGCGGATGTGTGCTCTGAAGCCATCAACCATTGCTCGGAAAAGCTGTAAAATTCTTCGACTTCCTTCGGAAGAGGAACCATCACATTATCTGCATCTTTTAAACTTCTAGGGATGTCCTCGATGAGATTGTTGGCTAAGAAGACTAGCTTTTCATGTTTGTCCTTGTAGTACCTGTATTCCTGATAAAGATGTGGGATTATCTTATGATTGTCCCTCCGGACTTGGGCGATTTTGGTATACTCCTCTTCCCAATACATCTTTTTACCCCTCATTTTTGTGTAAAGCCTTCGTTGGATGATAAAATCCTTTTGAAGACCATGTAGTTCTAAACATACATGCTCATATTGTCGAGTCCTCTGAGTCAAAAGTTTCTCTGCTTCTATCCTTTCAAGATGTGATTTAACCTCTGATTCGTGGCTATCCTGGAGTTCGGTGGCGAGGTACTTTATTTGCTCCTCTTGATCTAAGGAAGCTTGGGCCAAACTTTGGATTTGGGCTCTCAAACTTTCCTCTAGCACCTTCTTGTCATGTGTTTCCTTTACATACCATCTAGTTAACCTCCTAATTTCAGCAGCAGCCTCTTCTAACCTTTGGTTGTGGGAATTTTGGTTGAACGTTGCACTTAACAGCCCTTCAGTTGTACGCTTTCGTTTGAGACTTTCTTTCTCCAAGTCCTTTTGACTTTTATCAATTTGCTCGTCCTTTGACTCAAGTATAAGCTGCATCTATTTCTTTTCTCTGGTCAAATTGAGGAGGTTGACTTCCAGTGCTTCTTTCTCTTTTTGAGCTTGCTTTAAGGCATTTTTCAGATTGTTGACTTCTTCCAAAGATATATGTGTTATCTCTGGGACCTCTGACTTGTACTCTGGATCTTTCTCGAATGGAAGCTTGATAATTCGTACCCTATCTTGGATCCATTTGGTGTAGGGCTCTTTTGCTATGGCATTCTTTCTTTCGGCCTTCCTTTTGTTAACCTTATTCCATGCCCGAATAACCTTGTTGAGCAACCATTGGTCTTCTATACCCATATTATGGATGATAAGTGGTCGGAGTTGTTCGTCCAAAGGTTTGTCTTCCAAAGGATACCCTAGCTGTCATAGGGACATAGTAGGATTGTAGTTAATACAACCTCGTGATCCAATCAAAGGGACGTTAGGAAAATCCCTACAGCTAATCGTGATGTCACCAATATCCAACTTTCTTGCATACCATAATATTGAGTTTGCAGTGAGAGACCTTAATTTTTGGGGCCACTCACACCTAGTCAGTTCTGGGATCATATAGTCTTCCTTGTAAAGATGAGTCATGAACCAAGTATATAGAATCGGGATACAACAATTTAGCGTGCCTCTTCTTTTTTTATACATCATACGCAAAGTGTATAAATGTTGGCAAGCAAGGCGGGAGTAGGATCTGTATTAAAGAATTTTGCTCCCCAAAATATGCTAATGGTTGCGGGGTCAATATAGTCCACAGTCCGAGGAAATAAGATTACACCAAATACCAACAACCCTAAATAATCAACACAAGATTCCCACTCCTTATAATTAGCAAATTCTAGTGCCTTAGCCTCCAGGTATATTCTTTTGATTCCTTATATCGGACCTTCTCTTTGATAATTCTGCACCAATTCAGGATAGGGGATCCCCAGGCCTTTTTCCAGAGCTTTGACTTCAATAGTTTGTCCAATGCCTACATAAGCCTTTTCCTTGGAGAAATTCAGGATTCTGTCAAACTCCTTCGGAGCCAGTGCTGGCTGGAAGTCTTGGAAAGTGAAACATCTCAATGGAGGGTCATAAAACTGAATTAGGGCAGAGGCTGCATCCATCTGTACTTCTACTTTTGTCAAATCAAGGGTATCCCCATAGCGGCGAGTGTACACCTTCATAGCTCTCTCAGACAGTTTACCCTTTATAGTTTTGATTTCATAAAGGGCAGGCTTACAGGCGTTGACGCGGACAAGTTGTTTCCCTTTGGCATCCATTTTAAAGGCAATCACCAAAAATCTTGATTTTGTTATCTTTTATTTTGTACCCTGTGAATAAGACAGATAAAAGGAATAAATTATGAACATGAGATATACATGAATACATGAATGTATAAGTGTTGGATTGAGTAACGGGATTTTGTGACAGGTTTTTGTGATGGATCCCCATGAGGTAGGCTTCTTAACTTTGACTTACGGTAAGTCTATCCTCCTAAAAGGCGGCTTCCTTAAGGGTGTCATGAATAACACTAGAGGGAAAAGGCACAAGGGCCTTCCTTAGGTGGAGCCTCTTTACGGACTGAAACTTTTATCTCAAAGTCGTGAAAGGTCTCATCATGAGATTTTGGGTTAAGGTCGTTACAAAGAGTCATGGGTGACCTCCAAAGTCCTACTCGTCAAGAGGATATCTCTCGATAAGTATTCCTTTTTCGGAAGTTCACCGATTCTAGGCGAATTCGTCACATAAACTCGCAGGGATGATATACCCCCTAAGTTAATAGACGAACCTTATTTTTAAGGTTTATTGGAAATATTTTTTTTGATAAAACCCACCACATAGAAAATATATAATAATAAATAAAAATAGACAAGAAAATATAAAATGCAATAATTAAAATAATGCAAATAAATAAATAAAAATAAAAACCTAAAAGAGACCTAAAACCTAGGGTTAAGGAGGGTCCCCAGCAGAGTCGCCAGTTGTAGCAACTGGTTTTTTTCTTATCAAGAGTCGCCACTATTAGTTTTTATCCTAGGGAAGGGAACCTAATAGAAACCCCTAATTCGCGGACAGAGATTCTAGGTTTCAGACTCAACTAGACAAAAGGAATGTGTTAGGCACCTTTCATCTACCTTGTTCACAAGGATATTAGCCCTAAGTTTAGGTTTGGGGTAAACAGGGGTTTTAAGTTTTAATTAGCAAGACTCACCATGATTTTAGATCGCGTGCCTACGTATCCTATTATGAGGAATCAGAGTCCCAATTCGTAGTTCGTATGAGTTGGTGTCTTTTAGGGGTTTGCAAACATATTTTGAATCACTTCGCACTCGGTTGGGAGTAATGATTGCGGGGATTTTTACTGAGTATGCTGTAAGCCAAAATTAGTTTGAAACCTATTTTCGAAAAGACTGTTGATTAGCTTAATTTGTTCGCGAAAATAGTTTGAGATTTGTTTGTGTTTTTTTATTTGTATTAATTGCAAAACGTCTTGATTAATGCATGAGTGAAAAAGATTTAATGCAAAATAGTATAGAAAATAATATATGCAATTTTTTACATGAAAATAATTTATTTTATCATATAGTAATATTTACATATAATAAATAATAATTAATATTTAAAATATGGTAATAAAAATTAACAGTAATAATTATAATTATTAATAAAAAGGAGTAAATAATTAACAAAATATAATATAAATAAAAATATAAAAGAAATAAAATAATAATAATAATTTTGAATAAACCTGGGGGGTGTACTTCTTAGTTAATCAGTAAATAAGGGGGTGTTAAAAGGAATATAGGCTAAGCCCATTATGGTCCAGTCAGGGGGGGTATGTTGCATTTGGGAATTGTAGCAATTATTGCTAGAGGGAGGGGTGAATAAAAACGGGCCTGAGCCCAACCCGTTTGCAAGGCTTGCTGTGTAATTCAGTGTGGTGAGAGCATACAAAGCCTAAGGTGGACCTGGCCTTATGGCCGTCCAATCAAGATCCAACGGCCATAATTAAGGGGTGAATTATAATTATGGTAAGCGCACAGGTAGAAGATGAAAACAGAATACAAATTGTTTGTTTTCAATTTTCGTCTCTCTTTCATTCAGACTTCCTCGTTTCTTCTCTCTCCGCCAGCGAAATGAAACCCTCTATCTTCTCCTACCCCAAAACCTAACCCCAGAAAAACGCTTATCACGGTGATGCCTTAAGTCGGACCTAACCCGTTATCTCACAAACACCCCAACAAATACAAGAAAAACTAAGTTCCTTACACTGTCGTGACCTTGTTTTATGAGTTCTTCTGGATTTGGAATTAATACTCCTCCGTGTTCTCTGATTTCAGGTCCTATGGAGTTTGGAAGCTGTTGTCGATGAGACGGTGATGAAGTAGTTGAAAGTGCGGCAGACAGTGAGATGGTCAGCAGCGGCGGCGCTCGAAGGTGATTAGGGTTTCCGATCTGGAAACTCTAATCACTTTCTCTTCTAGATCTTCAGTGTGAGGGTTTGTACAAAATTTCGCCTCTGTCTCTCAGCTTCTAACTTCATTTTTTCTCTGTAAAAAATCCTCGACCCCCTCTTTGACTTTCTCCCTTTTCTTATATAGCTAGGGTTTTTTTGTCGTTACCAATTTGGTTCCCCATCGATTTAGGTTTTAGCCCATTGTTTTAATGTAATTGATTGGATTTTATTCTGTAATATATTGAATCTTCAGATTCTGTTCAGACTTGGATTGCTTTCATCTTGTATAATCTAAGATTTGATTTGGATTTAATCTGAATTTTCTGTATATTAGTGATTCACGTTATTAATTAGATTTGATTCTGCGATTTCCCTTGTAGCCTTCTGAGTTAGAAGATTTGTTCTGTAATATTAATGGTTTAGATTCGAAACTGATTCAACCGGATTCTGTGATGTTCTGGATATGGCCCTTTTTAGCAGATTTTCTTTTATGTTAATTTGATTCTGAGATCCGATAATCTTCTGATTTTGTGATGTTACTGATTGAATACAGTTCTGAGATTTGATAAAGATTCTATTTAATTCCTATAGTACATGTAATAGCAGAAAAAGGTGCATTAATTTAGGTGGATTTCTACAATACTCGTTGCTGCCACAAATCCTGCATATCTCTTCTATTGGTTCAGACAATAGTAGCTTTTTTATTAGTACAGTTTGGGCATACGCTATAAAACCCCTGCTCAGCCCAACAACGTCCTTTTTTCTTTACAGCAAACAAAATTTAGTACAGTTGGCCCAATTGGCCTTTCTGTACCATTTGAATTTTTTTTATAAGTACAATTTATAAGTAAAATTCAATGTTTTAATATTAAAAATTATCTTTTAACAATAATACTATCTTATACGTCCTTTTCCTACAAAACAAACATCCTTTAATAATAACAAATAAAAAAGTTTACCAGCAGTAGAATTGTCTATTTCTTTTTTTTTTCTTCTTAAAATAATAACATCATTTTTAACAATAATACATTTTCCTTAAAAACAAAACAACAACCAACTTTAAATGGGCTGCTAAGCTCCAATGGACTTTGTAATTGTAAACATACCCCATTTTTGTTATTCAAACCCCAAAATGAATGGGCCAAACGAAGTTTAATGGACTTCAAATTTAACGTTTTCACTTCTCCTTTCTACTAACAACAATAATACCTAATGAACCCTTACGTAGCGCTTATTAATTAATAGTAACTTAAATTTAAATAGAGTTTATAATTGAATAACCTAGTAATAATTTTATTATTCCTTTTGAATTGCATAGGCTATTTTGAATTGCATGGGCCATGGGCCAACATGCGTCGCGAACAGATTTATGAGTCTTTCCGATTTAGAAAGCCCCCCTTTTGAAATACACCCCCGTTTTTAGATAAAAATGGGTCATCAGATACTGATGTACCATCCTTAATGTTTCTTCTATTTTAATCTCGAAGAACGGAATTATCGAGGTAGGACAAATTTGGGGTACGACAACTCAATCAAAAGGAGTTGATTCAAAATGGTTCTATCAAAGCCAAGCATTTTCAAGAATCTATTAATCAGGGGCATAATACAAAATTGTGGGGTCATCCACGTTATGATCAAACTGTTTCCAAGCTCATATTAAAGAGAATCTCCTCCAAGACCCTACCCACATATAAAAAAAGAAACAGTCCATACAGGGGCAAGCTCTCTGCATACGTTAACAACCTCCAGTGGGTCTTTCTTCTACATCAACAGTCTTCAAATTCAAAACAAGTATCAGGGAATCATGCAAGCTCAACAATCAACCATCATGTGACAAGCAACCTTGTTGCATAAACAAACCTCCATACTTTAATCATCCACGACCCATCACGGGGGCACCATTCAAAAAAGTATTCAAGTCATAATCATAAAGCATAAGGCTGCATAAATCATGCATTAGGGCTCTTCGATCCAAAACCAGGATATACTTATCATCTCATCCATCTGATGAAATCCGACAGCATGGTTTGAGCATACCTCAAAAGGCCCAATTACACATTTGCATTTCAAAATCCAACATCCATTCACACATTATCCAAGTCATTCATAACATACATCAATAAATCATCACATCGCATACATCAATCAATCATTACACATCATACATCGCATGTGGCATTCCTCGAAACCCACTATGAACATCGCATGTGATAAATTTTATGACGACCTCTTTTCTTGGTATTGACGAGTTATCTGCATCGTCATATCCAGATCAATCTTACTCTTCAATCACATCTCTCTATTCAAACTCTAATAGGATGATACATCATCATCTTTGCCTATTTCTCGATGCTCTTAGGTATGTTATATCAGTATATTCTTACTTAATAATAATTGGTCAAATTTTGAGGTCTTCCATTATTTAATAACCCTTCGATTCAAACGTGCGAGACTTGCGTATTCTCGCACCATTCAATTGAATAGTAATTAAATAGGGGCAACTGTCATATCCCAAATTTGCCCGCCCTTTTATTTCTACAGTCAAAAAATATTTTAAACATTATTTTTATAATATTATTTGATTTTTATAAATGTTCATTCTCAAGTCCAGTCAAAAATATTTTAAACATTATTTTTATAATTATCTTTGATTTTTATAAATATTCGCTTCCCAACCTATTTAAAAATATAATAATTTATTCCAAATTATTTGTATTTTTTAAAATAGCAAATATCTGCACACCTTTCATATACTTTCAAATTAAATTTATTTTCAAATTAGTAACATTGCACAATTGGTGAAGAATGAGGCTTGCAAGCGTAAGGTCACGAGTTTGAGTCTCTTGTGCCACACTTTCAACATTTTCTTATTGGCCATTTGATGTAAATTTGTGTCGCACCTTATTTTTGATTGGTCAAGTTTGTTTTATTTCCAATTTGGATGATTTTTTTAATCTATAAATAGGACATGTTTTTCACACTTCTAAATCATTCACAATATCCACAAACACACAATTTCTCACAATTTCACTACACACTCTTCACAAACACATTCTCACACTTTCTTTTAAAAAATGGTTTTCAAATACTATTGGTTTTTTTTTGTGCTGATGATTCAAATATGAGGCTACCTCTTTTATTTTCAATGTTTAGTTTTTAACATATGATGAACATCCATCTGATGTTATAAGTTTTTCTTAAAATTATATTACACATTATATTCACTAACATTCACATATTTCACACAATTTCTAAAATATTATTTTTAGAATATTTCTAAAATAAACAAAACCGTCCTCACATTTTCTTTACACTGTTCGCATACACACAGTGACCTACTCATATATATCGTTCTAAATCTTATTTCAAAAGACCATTGTTCACAAAATTTCTAACCATTTTATTCAAACCAAAATTCGTTAAAAACTAACATCACCACCATAACCATGAAATTGCAATCACCATAATTTTAGATCTGGAAAAAAATCAATAACATCACTTTTTCTATAACAATAACCTCAACACCATGTAAATTCAATATAACTATGAATCAAAATCTGGAAAAATTATGTGTTGTTGTCTTTTGTTTGTTTTTGTGCAGAAAAGAAGGAGAAGAAAACCATAGAAACAATAGCCAAATCTCAACAACACACCCATCAGATCTGCATCACTCATTGCGCCGTTAAATAACCGCGAATCCGCAACCTTCCATACGCAATAGACGCGACCATGTTCCTTGAATCTCATATTCAATTCGCGCCTTCAACCTCTCCAACACCACCACTCTAATCAGGTAAGTTTCCTCGGTCGTTTTTGATTATGTTCCTTTATGTGATGTTTTTTTATATCTTGAGAAAGGAAAAGATTTTGATTTTGCAGATTAGAAGAAGAGAGAATGTTTAGTTTTAAATATGAGAAAAAATGGAAAAAGCTTCTATCTACGTTTGGTTTTACATATCATTCCTGTTCTTAATTTTGTTATTAATATTTTTATTTAAAACATGCTACGTGTCGAAGCCTGGTTGGATAATTCTAATATTTGAAAAGCCAATTTAATCTTCTTTTAATACACTTGATCATATCAGTTTTATTCTCACTTTTTAATATAATTATTATAACTAGTAGTATGATAATTATAAGGTTGATTTTCTCTTGCACAACATTGGAGTACTGGTTGTTTCAAACTGCAAGAATTTTATTTAACATTATATCTCTAAGTTTTGATCCACCTTTTTATTTGGTAATTGAATGTATAGTTAGTGTTATGGTCAAAATACAAACAAATCACACCACTTAGCCTTATGGGCCAAGTCCAATATTTGGACTTTAACCCTTACTCATGTGCATTCCTGTTTTGCTAACCTATTCAAACCGACACCTCCCCCTGCATTGGGCCTGAATCCAATATCTGAATTCAGGGCCCTGCTACATACACCCATCTATTTTGCTAGCCCAACATTATTTACACCCCCTGCATTTTTTAATCTTTTTATTTTATTATTTTATTTATAATTATTATTTACTATTATTATTATAAAATCAAATATATTTTTTCAACTCATTAAAATATTTTATTTATTCTATTGCATTAAAAATCATTTTTCATCATGCATTAATAAAGACATTTTTATAATTAGCACATTAAAAAATCTTCAACCAACAATAAAATCATTTTCATAATAAAATTAAACAAATCAATCTCTAGTAAAATAATTAGATTTATTATGTTGATTACATTATTTTTTTTATAAAGAATTAATTTAGTAAAATTATTTAAGATAATTTGTAAAATAACTTTGTACATAAATTCAAACCTTTTCTAGAATTAAATTAATTCAATAATGGGATTTGTAGATTTTTCATCCACTATTGTCCTCGAATAAGTGATTGATTGACCCATCGTCTATCAGTCAATTATTTAATAATCAAAATATTAAAACTCACGCAACTCACAAACTTTTCCATCTGCGAGCGACACGTGGCCAATATCTGGCCACGTGACGAGGAGACTATATCAGACTCCCTCGCTCTACGTCTTAAAAATACTCAAACAAACATCAAATTATTTTTCGTAATAAATTAATTCAACATTAATTTTCGAAAAAAGAATACGAATATATTTGAATCAACCGCGCACTTGGTCTAACAAACTCCACTTCTCACACTCTTAGACTACGTATGCGGGAAATTCAAATATATTCTGCAATCCATAAAAAACACAAATCAACTGCGAACTACGAAATGGGACTCTAATTCCTCCTAGGAGGATACGTAGGCATACGATCGAAAATCGTGGCGAGTTCCCCTAACTAAAATTAAAACCCTTTTTCTTCTAATAATAATAATTAAAACCCGATTTCCTAAAATTACGCTTCTAAACCCAGTATCCTTGCGAACAAGGTAGATGAGGGGTGCCTAACACCTTCCCTTCGTCTAGAACCGAGTTCAAATCTAGAATCTCTGAATTTTAGGGTTATTCCTTTATACTCCCTTCCTTTAGGATAAAAATTAAGGGTGACGACTCTATTTAGAAAAAACCAGTTGCAACACTACGCAATAGTTTATCACGAGTAGTCAAAGACTCATCAAAGACTAAAATCGATGGTGGCAGGCTTGCAACCATAAAAATATTCAAACAGAGACACTCACAAGACACTGTGAAATCTAGTGTTGTAGTGAAATTTTGTACAAGGAAGATACGAAACCCAAGAAGAAGGTTTTTCTTGAGTAAAAACACGAAGGTACTGCTCAAGCCCTCGATTAACAACCTCAAATTATATGTTTGTTTGAAGATGGTACACAATGCTTATAGCTAATTTAGATCCACTAAATTCAAATAACCTGTGCCAAAATTTATTAAGGAACATCAGGTCACGATCTGATACAATAGAACAAGGAAAAACATGGTGACAAAAAACTAATGAGATAAACAATTCAGCTTCTTTAAAAGTTGTGAAGGACTCACAAAGAGAACCAAAATGAGATAATTTTGCAAGTGATCCATAACAACTAAGACGACAGTTAATCCATTATCCAAATGAAGAACTGTAATAAAATCTATGGTGATATCCTTCCAAACAGCCTCTAGAATTAGAAGAGGTTAGAGTAATCTAGATGGAACTTGAGTGGAGTTTTTTTATTTGTCTACAAACTAGACAAGCAACTAGAAAAAATACAATAATGCAAGCAAGTGTTCACTTTACCCCTAACATGACCAAAACTTGGTGTATCATGAAATTCACCAATAACCAAGTTACATAATTAATATTACGAATTTAAAACATAACAAAAAGTATTGAGAAGAAATCTATTAACAATAGAATAAGGAGCTACCGAAGTCCTTGTAACTTTTGATTGTGAAACTCAAGTAGAAAAGGATCAGAGGAATTTTATTTTTTTAATTGACACACAGTGCCAAAAGTAACAGAAGATACCAACATTCAAAAAGCATATTGTTATGCAATATGATCGTTGTTTGGCCACCCTGCCGGCATGTGTTATAAAGCATTAATAACTTTGATGGAAGCTTCTAGTTTGTACTCAATGCAAAATTGAAAACCCAATAATTTACACACATAAGCCTGTTAATCCGATGTTTTAATAAACTATTGTAACAACTTCTTAATTCTTTTATGGTATGTTGTAAATCTTGTTATTAATTACGATAAAATTCAATATCAATTTGTGAGGCAAATAATAATAGCAACCAAAATAAATGGTCTACAACAACAATAATTTATACACAGATAATATAATAGAATAAGGCAAGAAAAAGACACAGGTGTGTTTACACAGTTTGATCAAAAGATCTACTCTGGGGGAGATCACAACTCTCCAATTCACTATACTCAGAAAGTTGTTACAAGAGATTACAGATGAGTTACAAGAAAATAAACTTTGTTTTTAGATTCCCAAGAACAACAACCTCTTCAATCTTCAATATATGAATAACTTAAACCCAAGGTGTAAAAGTGTTTCCTAATTCTCAATAACCTTAGATAACTCCAATAGTTTCCAAAACCCTTTCCTTTCTAAGGTTTCTCTTGAGAATAGCCAAAACCCTATGCTATACCTTTAAATCCCTGCTCTCCCTTGTTGTTGTAAGCTCTAAGATTGTAACACTATAATAACAGAAGAGATACATATTTATAATAGCCAAAATCCAACAAATCCAAAACATTTCTCATTAATTATTAGAATAAAAGATATTATTATAATCTTATAATATCTCTCAAATATTATAAATATCTTATAATATCTCTTAGACTATTATAAATATATATCTTATAATATCTTTTAGAATATTATAAATATATATCTTAATATCTTTTAGAATACTAAAAACATCTCATAATATCTTTTTATATTAATTTATATGATCTCCAAATAATATAAAATATTTTAACATTAATGAATGGATCAATGAACCGAACCAACCGAACCCGATACCCGTAAATCTCTCGGACCCAATTGTTTTTCGATTTTCTGATTTTTGGCGATCTCGAAACATGTTTTCTTTCTCTTCATCAATAAATGTTTTAAGGCATATTCCAACAATATACACATTGACTTTAAACCGTATTGATACCAATTTAACCATCAACAATATTTCTTGAATCTTGATGTCGTCACTTGCATCCACTTGTTTCCAATTACCTTTTTCTGCCTAGGTAATTTAACAAGCCTACAAGTATGATTTTCCAACCACCATTGACTCCACATGTTTTCAAATGCCTCCCTGGAGGTTTTTCTTCTTTTATTTTGCAGTCCTTCAGCCACATTAAAAAAAAATAATATACAAGGCTAACATAACCGTCCCTTTGAGATGCTACATTAACCCTCCTTATCTTATCATGATTCAAATAATAATCAGAGATCTGCGTAACTGTTCCCTCACTACTACTACTATCTATTATAGGAAACTCCACCTCAAATTGAGTTTTCTCCGTTATAGTTTCTCCCAGGTTTCTCCCTTAGTTTTCACTATTCTCCCTCTAAAAAATTCTCTACCAACCAAGTAAGTTGTTTTATCCTCAGCTCTTCCCTAAAAACTCAATAACAACTCAGTTGTAACATGTATTTTTATCCCTTGATTTCTGCAAGATTCATTATACTCCTATGAAATTTTCTTAAGCCATTCATAACGCCTTAAACTCAAATCCCATAGTTTTTCTTGTCATGAAATCCTCCACTAGTTAATGATGAATGAACAACATTTGAGTCTTCTAAAATATATAGATCATATATTTTAGACTCTTTAACAATTATTAATTCATCACGTGAAATCTTCAACACTTCATGTTCAACTCTAGTACAATACCCCATATCACCAAACATACTTATATATAACAAATTTCGCTTGAGTTCTGGAACATATCTCACATTGTGAATAAGAATTTCACGATTGTCAAACATTTTAAGTCTGATCGTATCAATACCATGAACCTTGCAAGCCTTATTATCACCGAGGCAAACAACTCCACCTTGCACCATATTAAAAGTTTCAAAGTATTATATTATTGTACACGTGTGATAAGAGCAACCTGAGTCAATGACCCAACTATCTTCAATTTCCAAACTCGATACTACTAGTACATCGATATCCTCATAACTTTCCTCACCTAAGGCAACTGCAGCTTGAACAGAACCTTCATTGACCTTTCTCTCAGGACAATCCCTTTTAAAGTGACTGATTTAAACATTTTACCTTTAACTTGTCATACCTATTTTATTTTGACATCATTTTACACTCACCTCCTCCTCTTGACACATTTAAGCCTTCACCACTATCTTTAATATTCAAATTTTTTGACTTTGAAATTTCTTTAGATTTCACTGCCGTCTGGACTTCATCAAAATTAATAGTACCTTTCTTACTATAAAGAAGGGAATCTTATGAAATTCTATAAGTTGCTTAACTATGGATTTATGCTCTACCATTCAGAATGAATAGAATTGTTGTTTCAGAAATAACCTACGAGCCAAAGACTTTATCATATACAATGATTCAAGTTTTTCCCATATAGCAACCACGATTTATCCTCCAGGCACAAGATAATGGAACTTCTGGCCTTATCCACCATCTCAGTCTTCTGTACTTGTGTAAGACCTTTAGGCATCAATGCTTCACTCTTTAAAACATCAATACATTTTTCTTGAATTAAAATTGCTTGCATCTTAATTTTCTACAACCTGAAGTCGTTGTTACCAAAAAATTTCTCGATCTCCCATCTGCCCATGGTGTTCAATACCTCTTTGCTCCATGCTCTCTGCACCACTTATTGTGAATATTGTTGTTAATTACGACAAAATTCAATATCAATTTGTGAGGAAAAGAATAGTATCAAATAAAATAAATGGTCTACAGCAATAATAATTTGTATACAGATAACATAACAAAATAAGGAAAGAAAAATATGAAGGTTTGTTTACCCAGTTCGATCAAATGATCTACTCTAGGGGAGATAGCAATTCTCCAATTTACCATACTCAGAAAGTTGTTAAAAGAGATTACAAATGATTTATAAGAAAATAGCTTTTGCCTTCAGGTTCCCAAGAACAACCCTGCAGACTCCCAAGAGTTACCCTATTTTCTACCAAAGGGTTTCCCAACCTCTTCAACCTTCAATATATTAATAACTCAAACCCAAGGTGTAAACATGTTTTCACAATTCCCAATAACCTTAGATAACTCCAAATATTTCCAAAACCCCTGCCTTTCTAAGATTTCCCTTGAGAATAGCTAAAAACTTATGCTATGCCTTTAAACCCTTGCTCTCTCTTGTTGTTGTAAGCTTTAAGATTGTCACACTATAATAACAGAAGAGATACATATTTATAATAGCCAAAATCTAACAAATACATAACAAATCAAAAACATATCTCATTAATTATTAGAATAAAAGATATTATTATAATCTTATAATATCTCTCAAATATTATGAATATCTTATAATATCTCTTAGAATATTATAAATATATTTTTTATAATATCTTTTAGAATATTATAAATATATATCTTATAATATCTTTTAGAATATTATAAATATATTAAAATGTCTTTTTATATTAATTTATATGCTCTCCAAATTAATATAAAATATTCTAACATTAATGAATTGATCAATGAACCGAACCGATTGAACCTGATACCCATAAATCTCTTGGACCAGATTATTTTTCTGCTTTCCAAATTTTAGAAATCTGGAAACATGTTTTCTTTCTCTTAATAAACAAATTTTTAAGGCATATTCCAACATGGTATGTGTGAATAATAAAGAAATTTCCCAAGAGGTATTGGTGCCACTAGAGAATGACCTATGTGATATCATGAAACTCTTTAATATAAATAGAAGCTGACTGTAATTTAGGACACAATTTCTTGCTAAACAATGCAAGAGGATGTCTGTCTTGTATTAGAACCGCACCAATTCCGACATTGTACACATTCGTTTTAATGATGAACTCCTTGGAAAAATCATGAAGACTAAGGATTGAGGCAACCATTAACGCTTGCTTGAGGGATATGAAAGTTGTGGTAGAATCCTCATACCACAAAAAGAATTATGGTGCAACATGTCAGCCAATGATGCCATCATAATGAGCAATAGAATTCCAATAGAACTAGTGAGTCCCAAAAATATGTGTAGTTATCTGACAAAAATAGGGGAAAACCATTTTTCCATGGCATTTAGTTTAATTGGATCCACATATACACCTTGGAAGAGAATATATGACCCAAAAATTCAATTTATTCTTAACAAAATAAACACTTAGAAAGTTTGACATGAAAAAAATTATTTTGTAGACATGCAAGCACCTATTCCAAGTGTTTGAAATGATCATCAGGAAAAGAGCTATATATCATGATATCATTAAAAAACAATGAAAAATCACCATAGAAACTGTGAAAATAGTTGATTCATGGTAGCTTGAAATATTGACGAAGCAATTGTCAAGACAAATGGCATGACTAAAAATTCAAAGTGGCCATCACATGTGCAAAATGTAGTCTTATATGTGCCACGTTTGTGCCTATAGATCGGATGGTACCTCACCTGCTTAGGTGGTCCCGGAGGCTTATGTCCATTACTCAAGCAGATTTAACCTGGTATATCCTATCTTATGAAAAGGGGAAGGTCATCGATAGTTGCGGAAGTTTTCCTAATGTACCTTTTCTTGGTATAAAATGAGGAATCAACTACAACCTTATTCTTGCTAGACGTTAGTTTGGATACCCTATGGAGGACAAACCCAATAACATTCTATTGTCGGGTTTCTTTTACCTTAATGAGGAGGATAATCTAGATCGAAAGGAGGAAATTATGGATGCTTGGCGGAAGATTCATGTGAAAGGTAAATATCAGTTTGGAAATAATGACTACATTGCCTTTAAACCCTTTACTCAGTGGGTGCATGATAGAGCTTGCAAGCTCAAGATGCCTTATTTGCTTGAAAAACCTTTTTAACCTTTGCTTGCACCATCATCTTCTAGCATTCCCATTGTGAAAAGGAAAAAGTATCAAGAAATTTTGGCTAGGATGAAATTGGAAAGAAATACTTGGGAAGAAAAAAATCACATCTCGGAGTATGAAATCAGGGGTTTTGGAAAGACAATTGGAGGACAAAGAAGATGTACTCTTTCTTCAAGATGGTTGGCTTTTGGAACAAGACAGTTTCTGAAAGGCCCCTTTGCTTAAGAAGTGTGCCAAAGAGAGGAAGAGGAAACAAGAAAATTTAATAGATGTTGGTCCCGCTACCAATGCTTGGAAAAAAGTTGTTGCTTTATTGGTCAAAGAGAAGGCGGAGATGAAAGAATTTTAAAAGGAGACGATCAAGAGGCTCGAGTTGCGAGGAGGATTTAGTTCTTCAGATGGAACTCCTTAGAACCTAAGGTCTTAGTTGTTTTCCTCTTATACTTTTAGGATCTTTTGAAAGTATACTTCAAATGTAATCCTTACATGATTAATGAAATGTGGTTTTTTCAGAATATTTTTTAAAGTACTATTTCCTTTACAAGTGTTTGCAAATTTATATGTAAGTTCCTTGAAACAAATAAAAAAATCATTTTTTGTGTCTCATATTATTCATCATCCAGTCTTTGCATTCTAGATTCTTACTCGTGCCTTTTATCTCCAATAAAGTAAAAAAACCTCACTCGGGCTAATCATTGAAAAGATGGACATCACACTAGAGCAAGAAAACTACGAGCTTCGTGAAGAGGTGACTACCCTTTAGGACGGAATGGAAAGATTGACAAGTATGGTGGAGAATTTGGTGATTTCTCAGAATCAATCACCAACTCCCCAATCTCCTTGTTCAACTCAAGCACGGCTCTAGACCACGGTGATATCTGAAATTATTACCGCTCCTGTTTTAGTAGATCCAGTCAGTGTTCCGCAGTATAAAATGCCACCTGGATATCCTTGGGGCGTTGCCACTGAACTTTATGCCTGATGGATAACAACCAGCTGTTAAAGTTCCCGCAATGCAACATGTAATTTTTGTTCCCCCTTATGGGATGGCTATTCCTCCTCGTTTGGTACATATTTCCCGTTTGGAAATGAACAAGTCTAGCATGTTGAACCATATGAATTTTTAGGTGTTGAGAAAAGGATGGATGACATCCAAAATCAATTTCAAGAAATGTAGAAAGAACTTAAGGATCTTCATGGGAAAGACCTATTTGGAAAGAACGCTTATGACTTATGCCTGGTGCCAAATGTGAAGATACCAGCCAAGTTCAAAGTACCTGACTTTGAAAAGTATAAAGGGAATTCTTTCCCAAAGAGTCACTTGACTATGTATTTCTCGAAAGATGTCAACTCAAATGGATAGCGACCAAATTTTGATCCACTACTTTTAAGATAGTTTATCTGGTGCCGCTCTCAAGTGGTACGTGAGTTTGGATAGTGCACAGATCCATACTTTCAGAGACCTTGGTGAAGCCTTTATTCACGCGTATAAATATAATGTCGACATGGATTCGGACAGAGATCAACTTCGAGCTATATCCCTGAAAGAATAGGAAAGTTTCAAGGAGTATGTGCAAAGATGGCGTGAGGTTGCTTCTCAAATTTTCCCGTCCCTAGAGGAAAAGTGTTGTACCCCAAAATTTTCCCTCCCTTTTCTTCAAGACATTCTCTTAGGGTTTCGAACTACTCAAGGCTTCTCAGGCTGCAAGACATGTCAACTGATTTTTTTGTTTCATCAAGGATTCAGGGTTGCAAGTGTTTCAAGAAAAAGTGAAACACATTTTCTCTTATCTATTGGCTCTTGTGCTAGGGTTTTGATTACTGAAGTGTGTGGCGACTTTTTTAAATAAATTATTGAATAATTATCATCATGAAGTACACCTTCAATTATCAACGGGGTTTCTATGTGGGTCTTCATTTAGAAGGAATCTTATATGGATTCTGAGACTAAGTGAATATTGATTACTTGTTGATTCGATTGTTGAGTTCTAGGGTTGAAGTTATAATGCAAATTTAAGAGAAGATATATTTCGAGTTATTACTAGAGTCAAACCTTTGACTTAGATGTTCATTCAGAGGAAAACTCATTATAGAAAATGAGTATTGTTGTTTCTTTCACTACTTCATAAGAAAAGCTCACTTGTTTGTCGAATACTTTGAAATGAAGAGAATTCCTAATCTAATCTACCCTATGAGATGCTAATGGCAAGATTTCACATCTCTTTTGAACTTTCCCTCCAATACTTCATGCCATGGACCAATCTTCATTTTCTTCATCAAAATTTATCATTTCTTTACCCCATCTCTAGTACCATGTCGCACTATACCTTATCTTTATAAGCTTGTGACATCACATTATTTCACTATCATTTTGCTTTCATTATCATCACCATATGATTCAAGTTGTTTGAAGTTTGAAAGAAGATATGTTGAAGTTGGATTATTTGGATTTTCTTGAAGTACAAGTTAAAATTGGGTTTGATAATTAAAGATTTCGTTTCATTACTTGATACATCCAAAATAATTTATTCAAGAGCATTTGTGCTCATGATGTCAAAAGTTAATTCTAAGCAAGGATTCAAGTGATTTTCAATTAAAGTCTTTCAAAATTCAAATGAATCTTAAAGAGGTTTAGTTTCCAATTCAAAGTTCATAGGTTCTACATGGTGCCCTAAAGCTAAGTTCATTCAAGAATCCAAGATTATAACAAATCATCATTGTTATTTAAGTTTACAAGTGAATTTGAATACATTTATTACAAGTCTTCAAATCTCAAAGTTCCAATCACAAATTGAAATCACAATGTTACAAAAGTTCCTAACGGATAAAAGGTTTTCTAAACTACAAGCAAATTTTCTTCATCTTCAAGTCTTCATCGAGCAATTTAAGTCGCTCCCGTCTATTTCATTCTCTTCATCAATTTGCTCTATTGTCCATCAATTTGCTCACACCTGTAACAAAAGAGAAAGAATGGGTTAGCAAACAAGAAGAAAAAAACATAAACAAGAAATATTTCAACAAAGGTTTCACGATTTCATCATTAGGGGTTTTGTGAAGGAGGCAGAAATATAGGGAATCACATTCAAATCATGTTCACTACAACAACAGCCTCATATTTGTTTGTTTTAAACCAGATTTCAAATGCTAATCACATACTCGAACACCTTTACTACAAATCTCAAACAAATGCAAAAAAGGACTTGTTTGGTTCACAGTAAAAGTAAAATATAAAAAAGGCAATGTACTGCACAAGTACAAACTCAGTGAAATGGAATCACAATCATCACAGTACAGAAAATCAGAATTCCCACAAAGCCAGCAAGCAACAGGGACAATTCACGAAAATACAGATAGACAGCCGCAGAACACGCAAACCCTAAGGTTGTTCTATTCCATCATTTTCCTTAAAAGCAAGCCCAACAAACGGTTCAAAAAAAGGAGAGACAGAAACACAGGGGCGGAACCACAAACCTTAGATTCAATAAACCCTTCAAAATTGTTCACAGAATTGGCAAGCACAAGACACAGTCCACACAAAATATACAGAAACAACCATAAACCAAAAAACCCTAGTTTTATTCATCACTTTCCCTAAACCAAAAATCCCTTCAGAAAGAAAAAGAGACAATCGTTCTCACAACAAAAGCCAAACCGAAAACCCTAATTTTTCTCATCATTTTCCTAAACACAAGTCCCTTCAGAATTTGAGAAATAGGAATAGCAAGATAAGTTTAGAGCGGTCTCACCCGAAAAATGGCGAAGGAGTTAGAATCCGAGCGTTGGGGTTTCCATCTGCAAAAATAAATACCGGATTAGTATAGAGGACAAGAGGACGGAGAGATTCGTGTAAAATAATCATGAATCAGAGCTAAGCCACAGTGATTGCCATCGTCTGCTGCCGCTAGGTGAAATTTTCGGTGAGCCATGTAGAGCTCTGGAAGACAGAGAGAACGAAGAAACACAAAGGGAAGAGAGAGAGAGAGAGAGAGAGATATTTTCTCTTTTGATTAAATCATAGTTTTAAATTTTAGTTTTGTTAATATGTTTTAACAATTAATTTGGCAATGACACTTTTCACCGCCCTTGTGGTCACAGGTTTAATAATTCCATGCAAATTCTCTCCCAGTAGCTATCATGCTCCCTCGCTTCACAACCATCAGATCATCTCTGATCCAGATCCAATGATTCAGTAACACTCACCCACAATACTCCCTCAGAAGCTTACCACACTGGATTGAGCGTTGAAGCCTTTTGGGCCTTGGACACTTCTGTTTCCAGCACCCCCTGGATTTACTTATTTCAGGCCCATTCTTTACTCTTCTTTTATATTTGTTTGTATTATATTACTTTGTTTATTTATTTTAATTTCTTTTATATTATTAATTATTTTTCTAATTAATTTTATTAAATAGTTTATTTTAGTTTAATTAATTGTTTATTTTTAATTTGATTGGGTTGTATTGATTGTTTATTTAGACTTTTAATTGTATTGTCGATTCGACTCATCCCCACTCATAAATTTGTACCCCTCATTCCTGAAGCATTGTAATAGCGTAGAACTTTATTTTCCTCAATTTATCGCCTTACTTATTATTGTTAGAAATTATGGTTTGTATGTCAAGACTAAAACCAACCATAGCAAAACGCTAATCCAAGACAAATATATTGAATCAAACATACTTTGCACACATGCACCTCTAAGGTTAACCTCACTTGTTGCCTCGGATAAAAACAATCATGTCCCTCGAATGTGAGATACTTTAGAAAAATACCCTCGATTAAAAGATCGTAGTTTCTCGATGACCCTTCAATGTTTCCTTCGATAAATGATCTTAGTCCCTTACTACAAATTGTTAAAGTATCTTACAAGTTTCCTTCTATGACTGTACGATGAACTACGCCTGTCCCTCACATCCAATGATGAGGCTTCCGACTAAACTAATGGTAGGATAGCACTATCTAAAGGAGGAGGAAAAGAACAAAGACTTTTTGAGTAGGTAGATTGCTTGTAATTTCTTGCTCACAAACTAAAACAATCTCCATAACTCACACTTTCAAAACAACAATTTTCAAAACACTTTTTAAAACAAATATTTTGTATACAATCACAACGATACGAGAATCATTACAAAATTGCTTTACATTGGCATTTTCAAACATCTTTCTAAACACTCAAAATATTTTCAAAACAAATATTTTGTATACATTCTCAATGATACGAGAATCATTGCAAAAGTGTCGCACTTAGGCATTTTCAAAATATTTGCAAACATACACAAACATAAAGCATTTTCAAAGTGATCAAGCAATTAAGAGCCCGTAGATAACTATAGATGAAAAGGGTGCTAACACCTTCCCTTTTCATAACCTACCCCCCGAACTCAAGAAAATTCTCAAAAGGTATTTCCTGTTCTTTTCACCCTTTCCTTTATTGGATAAAAGAAAAGTCGGTGGTGACTCTTGCTATCTGCAGCATTTGTGATAAAACACAAAACACCAAGTCAGTTCTCCCACCGTATTACAGAACTGGCGACTCTGCTGTGGAAATACTAAAAGTGGGGTTACCTTTAGAGTTAGATAATTTTTAGATGCTTTCCTTGTTTTATTTGTCTGTTTATTTTTAAAGGGGGTGTTTGGGTTATTTCTTGCAAAGATCCTATACCCAAATCTGGGGACATTTTAGGTAAGTAGTGATAGATCATGGAAACTATACGACGTATACCGATATGGTTGAACTGATGGCAACGTTAGTGCGACACATTTACTGGTGCTGGTGTCGCGTGAGTTGAATCAAGGAGAATATGGGGCGGCTGTGTGGTAGCACCAACTGACTGTAGAACCTTAGTTGAATAACTTGGCCATTAGCAAGTAGTGAGATAGTTGACTTTGGTGCAGACTGAAGTTGCTTAATACTCGGTACTACACTCATTGAGATCGAACTTTCTGGATATTTCGGTTCCAGTTTGATGCTTGTGTTGAAACAATGCCCGATGAAGAAAGATCAATGATATTGAGATTCATAGAACCCAATTACTTCTTTTAGGACAGGTTGAGCCAACTAAAACTTCAAGGGGGTACTTACCTATAAACCCCATGCAAGCTTAAACCTAAGACCTTGTGTGCTTTGTTTGCGTATGATTAATTGTTCGAACATGACGTCATAACATCATGACATCATGCCATATTATTTTCATTGACCAACTCAAGGATCTCAAGGGCCAGTGATGCAGGTTTTCATGAACCAACATCTAGCAAGGGGTAAGGTGATTTATTTTCCTATAACTAATGTCTTTGAAGACCGAAGCACATTATATTGAATCAAAGGCTAGGACCCACTCGACATGGTGAGCTTGATTCTTGTAGAAGGACATTCAACGATACGAAGTTCTTCAGTCAAAACTGCAGTTAGATTCGACTTCTAACATTTTCTTCTATTTACCTCGCGAGATCCTTGAAAAAATTGCATCTACATATCATGCATCATGTCATAATAGGTTTTCCCCATACAAGTTTTCTCATCTGCTTACTATTTATTTCAGTAAAGATGGCTCTCGAACAGACCCTTAGAAATATCCAAGTTCAAGATGCTAAGTTAAAAGAAATGTTCCTGAACCTATCCAAGGGGAAATAAGAATTGAAAGCACTCCTCACTGAGAGCATGACCAAGAGGAATCCTGAAGACAACAAGGATGACTAGTTGGAACAATTGCAAGCTGAGATGGCAACGATGAGAATCCAAATGATGGGACAAATGGCTCTTATCCAAAACATAGCTCGGGGACAAGAAGAGTTGATAATTCTCATCAGAAAACTTCATCAAGACGAATACAACTGTATGGGACGAACGACTAGAATTGGGGATCAAATCATTAATCAACCTCCAATGAGACAGGAAGTTGGCTTGGTTAAAATTAGGCCTTTCCGGATTTCTACTACATCACAAGCCCAACAACATCCTCGCCAACAACAACAGGGGAATTAGTGTAAGCAGAATACACCCAAAAGATGATTTACCGAAATTAACATGTCATTGGCTCAAGCATTGCAACACATGTTGAAGGCCAAGATGGTGGCATTGAAGGATCCTCATCCTAAGCCCAATACTTATTCTTCCCGTCACAATCCTAATGTAAGGTGCGCATACCACTCCAACAATCATGGGCATGACACTGACAGTTGTTAGGGGTTGAAACATAATATTCAGGATCTGATTGACGAAGGAATTGTCGAGTTCATGCAAGATGGTCAGATCGAGTTCTTCTATTATCCCCCAAATGCCGAGGCTGCAAGACACACCATCTAAAGTAACAAGTTTAGGCGGAGAAGCTTTTGGTTCATTCTAATTTTAGTTTGTAATTTCTCTAGTTGATTCAAACATTTATCTTTATGTCAAACTTTTGGTTATCCTCATTAATGCATATGTTTGTCTTGAATTAATCCATTCGTTTTCACTATACTTACACTATTATTTTACTTCCTTTTGTGATATTCAACTCTCGATTAAAATTTATAAGCCTTTAGAGGGAGGATGACAAAAAAAATACCGTAATCTCTACAGTATGCTTTTGAACAGATCTTGCTGACGATGTACATGCGTTGTTTCAAATCCTAAACATTGGAGTTATAAGGAAGATAATCCCTAGTCAACCCCTTTTAGTTTAAGAAGTAGGAGTTTTATTTTTCATGCAAATTGAAACATTTAATCATAATCTGGGGCAGGTGGTTTCTTAGTTAATTCAAATGAGTATTCAGTCGCAAGCTTTCACTTTGTACACAACAAATAATATCAGAGACGTTCTTCGAAATCAAAAGATAGAGATGGTTCCCCGTAAAATAGGCAGTCTTTATGTTTCAAAAAAGAGATCCCTCTAAGTCAAAACCTATGAAGGAGACTTAAGAAAAACCGGGGCATCCTGCTGACTATAATCACAAAAGAAATAGTTCAGGAAAAGGTAGGGATGATAAAATCAAAAGAGGTCGCTACAAATCCTCGACAACAGAAAATGACTGCCGTCTCAAATAAACTTCTAGTATCCGAACCATCACCAAAATGTCATTCCATACTCAATTGGAATCTAAGCGCACAATCAACTAAGTATAAGGTTGAAGAACGTCACAGAGAACGGGTTGGGTACAAATAAAATTTGAGCCTTATCCTTTGTTTCTTAAACCGTGAACCAGGCCATGTTATAACCCTTACAAGTCCTAGTTGAAGCATGGGTTAGTTCGAAAGCATACAGTTACAAAAATTTATCCTGACTCCTGTAAGGCTTGCCATAAATCCTGAGTTGATATCACACATTGTTGCAAATTTTGTTTTACTATAAAAATGCATTTCTTCAAGACAAACATAAGATTTTCATTTTAAATACCATTGTTTGCATATAACTAATTGTTCAACAACAGATAAATTCGCATAACGAATATCAATTGAACAGAAATCCTCAATGAATATAATCACCTCAAATGGATAGATACTTCCAATGACAAATCTTCTATAATCATGGGGGCACGACATCTGTTGCAGTCAAGTCGAGAATCAAAGAATCTCTCATAAAGTCCTGAATAACCAGGGGCAGATCTCCATCTGAATCACTGGGGGGATGTTACATTGATCATGAGTTTCAACAAAAACCACTATGAAAATTGAATCTTTAGCATCACCAAATTGCTTGTCTATGTCAGCAGTATCAGATGGTGTCATTATGCCGTGACAGTTCTTAGAAAAATGATGAGGAAGGTCAAGACTATCAGAAACTTGGAAATCTATGGTTGATCAATAACTTTAAACATCGGGTGCACCAGACTAACCCTGGGGTCGAATAGACTCCCAGATACAAAGGGTCACATACGACCAAGCAAATGTTTTCTGGCAGTTCTACAACACTTACTACTATGGACAATGACAATTCTTCGCACCCTGTGAACTCAGACATAGTCGAAAGATACTACGCATAAAAGAGACCTGCTAGGTTGACATGCCTAGGAAAAAGTAAGGGCATCCCGGCGAACCAAAAGGGTTTGGGCAAAAATTAGGGATATATATATATATATAAAGATGGTACACCCGACAAGTCGAAAACCTGAAAAGGCGGCTTGGGCAAAAAAGGATATCCCGCTGGACTGAAAATATGAAAAGAAGGTCCAGGAAAAAGTTAGGGATTAAAGTGTACGGATATGCCCCGTTATCTCATCACTTGTCTATCAATAAAGACTTATCACTCTGATAATCATTTACTGAGGACTCTAGGAGATAAGACAATGTTCAAGTCATCTATAAATCCCCATAGAGCATTCTCCACGGGATTATCCCCACAGATTCATCTTCACTGGCTCATCTTCAACAAAGATACATTCCCCGACAGGTCTAAAATGCCTTACAGAAACTGGGGCATCTTCCAGCTGATAACATAGTCATACTCACCAACAGGTCCCCCTAGAGGATAAAGGAGCATGATCTTCTCCCTGACAATATCACCCACCTACAGAGTTCTAATTAGTACAGTTCATGGAAATTCTCTTCCCCATTTTAGTTTGAAAACTGTAAAACCCCTACAGATTTCTTCTCTTTAGCAAAATTTAATTTCCCCAGGAGATTTTGTTTTCTCAGCAGAGTAATTCTCCGTCAACAGGGTTTATTTCCCCAACAGATTAGTCTCCCCGAATTTCTACAAATCACTGGAAAAATTCTTCTCCCCAGTGAAATTACCACTATCCCAGAGAGTTACTAGGAAACCTAGAACCATATCAGATATCAGTCAAACATTATCCTCCCCAGATGAGTCGAAAGGTTATCCATCTCTTTTATTGCCAGTTAGAGTATATAAGAATTATCCTCCCCAAACGAGTCTGAAGGTTATCCATACCTTTTATCCCCAGTCAGGGTATATAAGAATTATCCTCCCCAGATGAGTCGGAAGGTTATCCATCTCTTTTATCCCTAGTCAGGGTATATAATAATTATTCTCCCCAGACGAGTCGGAAGGTTATCTATCTCTTTTATCCCCAACAGGGTATATAAGAATTATCCTCCCTAGACGAGTCAGAAGGTTATCCATCTCTTTTATCCCCAGTCATAGTATATAAGAATTATCCTCCCCAGACGAGTCGTGTAACACCCCAAATCTACCCACAGTTATATTAAAACCAGAGTGCCAAAATTTCCGCAAACATGAAGCATTACATTCTCATTTCAAAAACCAACAACATAAAAACCTATCATAATAGATACATATCACATATTAATCCAAAGAAGTTATAACAATTAATTAGTCTTCCAAAATATTTCAACTTGATTCCATAAATACGCAACGGATTCACAACTTTAAAACTTCAAAAGAAACATAGCATCTTTTAAACAACTTAATTCAAAGAAAAAAACTTCTTAAAACAACAACTTGAATTAAACTTAAAACATCATAAAATCAAATAAGCGTTCATCCCCCCGAGTGCTACGTATCAAAGCGACGACACCAACAAGCTACTAAGTCTCTACTCCTTGTTACCTGCACGTTACCAGTATAAAGGCAACAACGAAACAAATAAAGGGGTGAGACATCGAATAATATAAATAAGATTATGATAATTAATATATTAGACAAGAACATTGTGAATTTCACCGCTTCTCAACAACATGCAACAATCAATAAACATTCACAATTATCATTAGCGATTCAAAATGCAATTCAAATGCGACACAACTGTGCATATGCATGTGGTACCAACAGGGCTTCAGCCCTCTTCACTAATTTCCAAGTAATAGAGGCACAAGGCATAATCCTACTTCGCAAATCCGCCAATACAGGCCTTCACAAATGCAAATGTATGAACGTACAACACATACAACAATATCATTAAACACTTCATGAGGCATACACCTATATCACTAACAATACCAATTAATAGAGGTAAATCTTTGTCATAACCATTCCTTCCACTTCACAAATATATTCGCAACATCATAACATCAACGTACAACACAAAGGAAGACACAAACATGATAGTCGTTTCCAAAACACTCCCATAAGTCTCTATGTATTAATTCTTCATTATTTAATTATTCTCCTAATATTCACTTCTAAAATCCACTACATGGCAATATATTTTCTTCTTCTATTTAATTAATCCTCCAAAACAGTTACTGCAACTTTACTGATTATTTCTAACCCTGTCTTATTACTACAGACTGTTAAAATTATATTGAAACTACTAAATTAAGGTTACTGACATATAGACTACTTCTATTACTGTTCCTTCTGCTATAACATACTGATAAGAATAATAAATTCTATGCTTAAATGTATATGCCTTATACGAGATACTGATATCATATAAACAATTATATAAACATATTTCTAAGCTACAGAAAACAAATGCCTGCCATGAAACATAAGTGTGCCTAACGGCACAACTTTTCCTCCACACACAGTGCCGAACGACACTCTCCACCTTTCCCTTTCTGCCGATCGTCACGCTACCCACTTGTGTCGGTAGGCATAGTCCTACAAGGGACTCCCTTCCGGTCGGTAGGCTCTCCCAGGGGTTCGTCTTCAATATATTTCCAAACGCAGGCTTGGTTTTCTACCCATATTTCTCATACACAGCAACATAAAATAATTGTTTTGTAATTATTCTTTACCTATTAATTCAATTAATTCTCATATTCACAATCAACAACAATTGCAACAGCATCAACACACAATTATTTATTTTCCAGAACTCAGCACAACAACAATTGCCAGCAACAACATGATTTATTCCACACGAAAATTCAACACAAAATTCAACACAGATAACTGATAATTACACAACCCCAATCCTACATACTAACCATCATATTCCCGGTTATAAAATCTGAACCCCACCCTTACCTTTTGGTTTTCCAGCCGGTCGAATTCTCCGGTTGAAACTGCAACTGGTTTGACGGCGACTTCTCTAAATTTTCTTGCCTCCCACTTGGTGCCTCCAAACCCTTGTTTCTTCGACTGCTACGTGATAATTGTTTTTCTTTTTGTTTTTGGCTGCTAGCTTCTATATATCATAACCTAATATAATAATAATAGGTCTACTAGTAACTTTAATGGGCCTATTAATTTTATTCCTAATCTTGCTATTTCACACACCCCACTTGACCCAACTAATAAAATAATATTCTATTAAAATCAACATTATTTCCAATATTAATTTCTCTTGACTAAATTGACTAATCATTCAATTATCAATTCTAATTATATATATATATATATATATATATATATATATATATATATATATATATATATATATATATATATATATATATATATATATATATATATATATATATATATATATATTTCATCCAATAATGCTCCTTATAATTATTCTGATAATTCCTTTTTCGACTAAATTCCAACAATTAAATCCTCAGTAATTCATTTAAATAATTTAATGAATTTCTGGGTGTTACACCTCTCCCCCACTTAGAATATTTTCGTCCTCGAAAATTCATCCAACACCACTTTCCTTAACTTCACCTCTACCTCTAGCCTTCTGATATAATCACAACTTACTATAATTAAAATCTAACGCACACGTGCAATTATATTTCAACTCATCCAACAACAATAATAATAACTAACGAAGTTCTATCGACGGAACACATACCTCTGGTACCTCTCTCCTCGTTTCCCGTTGGAGTTTCCACAAACGCGAACACCTTTGCACCAGACGCTTTCTTTGGTTTCTGACATTGAGTACTAATATGGCCTTCTTCACCATAATTGAAACAGACATCCACCTTATGCTTACACTCAGGAGCTGCATGTCCAACCTTACCACAATGAAAACACCTCCTTACCTCAGCAGTAGTGCACACATTACTCTTGTGACCAGGTTTCCCACACTTAAAACAAGTCACACTAGCAGGAGCGTCTCCCTCACTTGTTCTATGACCCTCGGCAACTTCTTGTTTACCTCTACTAGCTGGAGAATCGTACGGCTTACCACGACTCTGATTCTTGCTCTGCTTCTCATTAACTATCTTGTAATGAGCATTATTATCCTCCTCATAAATTCTGCAGCTATCCACCAAATCAGAGAAAGTAAGAATCTTTTGATATCCAATTGCCTTCTTGATCTCCGAGCGCAACCCGTTCTCAAACTTGATGCACTTCGATAATTCAACAGTTTCAGCGCTATAATGCGGATAAAACTTAGCCAACTCCACAAACTTTACAGCATACTCGGTAACAGACTTATTCCCTTGCTTCAACTCGAGGAATTTAATTTCCTTCTTACCTCAGACATCTTCAGGATAATACTTTCGCAGAAATTCTCTATGAAACACATCCCAAGTGATCTCTTCACCTGCAGCTTCCAACCTCGGACGAGTCTCTAGCCACCAGTCATCAGCTTCGACTGTCAGCATATGAGTACCATACCAAACCTTCTGCTCTTGAGTGCAGTCCATCACACGGAAGATTCTCTCCATCTCCTTCAACTAACTCAAAGCCCCATCAGGATCATACTTACCCATGAAGGTAGGCGGATTCTCCCTCTGGAAAGTCGCCAAGCTACGGGATCCCGCATCCCCGCCAGCATTCGGCTGATTCTCCATAGCATGAGTCGTTGCTTCCAAAGCAGCAGCAATCGCAGCATCGTTCCTTCCATCCATCTCAACTTATAACTACAACACAAAAAAATGGTCAACAATAATTAATAATACTCGATTGTTAAAGACTCAACAACTTTGGCCGAACGGACCGACCTGCTCTGATACCACTAATGTAACACCCCAAATCTACCCCACAGTTATATTAAAATCAGAGTGCCAAAATTTCCGCAAACATGAGGCATTACATTCTCATTTCAAAAACCAACAACATAAAAATCTATCATAATAGATACATAGCACATATTAATCCAAAGAACTTATAACAATTAATTAGTCTTCAAAAATATTTCAACTTGATTCCATAAATACGTAGCGGATTCACAACTTTAAAACATCAAAAGAAACATAGCATCTTTTAAACAACTTAATTCAAAGAAAACAACTTCTTAAAACAACAACTTGAATTAAACTTAAAACATCATAAAATCAAATAAGCATTCATCCTCCCGAGTGCTACGTATCAGAGCGACGACACCAACAAGCTACTAAGTCTCTACTCCTCGTTACCTGCACGTTACCAGTATAAAGGCAACAACAAAACAAATAAAGGGGTGAGACATCGAATAATATAAATAAGATTATGATAATTAATATATTAGACAAGAACATTATGAATTTCACCGCTTCTCAACAACACACAACAATCAATAAACATTCACAATTATCATTAGCGATTCAAAATGCAATTCAAATGCGACACAACTGTGCATTTGCATGTGGTACCAACAAGGCTTCAGCCCTCTTCACTAATTTCCAATTAATAGAGGCACAAGGCATAAGCCTACTTCACAAATCCGCCAATACAGGCCTTCACAAATGCAAATGTATGAACGTACAACACATACAACAATATCATTAAACACTTCATGAGGCATACGCATATATCACTAACATTACCAATTAATAGAGGTAAATCTTTGTCATAACCATTCCTGCCACTTCACAAAAATATTCGCAACATCATAACATCAACGTACATCACAAAGGAAGACACAAACATGATAGTCGTTTTCAAAACACTCCCATAAGTCTCTATGTATTAATTCTTCTACTATTTAATTAATCCTCCAAAACAGTTACTGCAACTTTACTGATTATTTCTAACCCTGTCTTATTACTACAGACTGTTAAAATTATATTGAAACTACTAAATTAAGGTTACTGACATATAGACTACTTCTATTATTGTTCCATCTGCTATAACATACTGATAAGAATAATAAATTCTATGCTTAAATGTATATGCCTTATACGAGATACTGATATCATATAAACAATTATATAAACATATTTCTAAGCTATAGAAAACAAATGCCTGCCATGAAATATAAGTGTGCCTAACGGCACAACTTTTCCTCCACACACAGTGTCGAACGACACTCTCCACCTTTCCTTTTCTGCCGATCGTCACTCTCCCCACTTGTGCCGGTCGGCATAGTCCTACAAGGGACTCCCTGCCGGTCGGCAGGCTCTCCCAGGGGTTCGTCTTTAATATATTTCCAAACGCAGGCTTTGTTTTCTACCCAAATTTCTCATACACAGCAATATAAAATAATTGTTTTGTAACTATTCTTTACCTATTAATTCAATTAATTCTCATATTCACAATCAACAACAATTGCAATAGCATCAACACACAATTAGTTATTTTCCAGAACTCAGCACAACAACAATTGCCAGCAACAACATGATTTATTCCACAAGAAAATTCAACATAAAATTCAACACAGATAACGGATAATTACACAACCCCAATCCTACATACTAACCATCATATTCCCAGTTATAAAATCCAAACCCCACCTTTACCTTTTGGTTTTCCGGCCGGTTGAATTCTCCGGTTGAAACTGCAACTGGTTTAACGGCGACTTCTCTAAATTTTCTTGCCTCCCACTTGGTGCTTCCAAACCCTTGTTTCTTCTACTACTACGTGATAATTGTTTTTCTTTTGGTTTTTGGCTGCTAGCTTCTATATATCATAACCTAATATAATAATAATAAGTCTACTAGTAACTTTAATGGGCCTATTAATTTTATTCCTAATCTTGCTATTTCACACACCCCACTTGACCCAACTAATAAAATAATATTCTATTAAAATCAACATTATTTCCAATATTAATTTCTCTTGACTAAATTAAATAATCATTCATTTATCAATTCTAACTATATATATATATATATATATATATATATATATATATATATATATATATATATATATATATATATATATATATATATATATATATATATATATATATATATATATATATATATATATATATATATATATATATATATATATATATATATATATATATATATATATATATATATATATATATATATATATATATATATATATATATATATATATATATATATATATATATATATATATATATATATATATATATATATATATATTTAATCCAATAATGCTCCTTATAATTATTCCGATAATTCCTTTTTTGACTAAATTCCAACAATTAAATCCTCAGTAATTCATTTAAATAATTTAATGAATTTCCGGGTGTTACAAGTCGGAAGGTTATCCATCTCTTTTATCCCTAGTCAGGGTATATAAGAATTATCCTCCCCAGACGAGTCGGAAGATTATCCATATCTTTTATCCCCAGTCAGGGTATATAAGAATTATCCTCCCCAGACGAGTCGCAAGGTTATCCATCTCTTTTATCCCCAGTCAGGGTATATAAGAATTATCCTCCCTAGACGAGTCGGAAGGTTATCCATCTCTTTTATCCCCAGTCAGGGTATATGAGAATTATCCTCCCTAGACGAGTCAGAAGGTTATCCATCTCTTTATCCCCAGTAAGGGTATATAGGAATTATTTTCCCCAGACGAGTCAGAAGGTTATCCATGTCTTTTATCCCCAGTCAGGGTATATAAAAACTAAATTCCTCAGTAGAGCAACGGACAACCAAGGTTCCTGAAATCTTCTCCCCAAAGCAGAAATCAATATTCCTCAGCCGAGTTTCCTCAAACAACAAGCAAGAGTCCCCAGCGGAATCATTCTAGACACAATTTAAGATATACATACTCTTCATCCCCATCAACAGTCAGGGATTTATTTCCCCAGACAAAGATACTGCACGGGTTTACAAATACACTTCAACAACATTTCACATTCATATGTCATAGCATATGCATACGAAACGCATATAGCACGTTCTCCTTTATTTTGAGAACATCATTACACAATTTATTTCATACACCATGACATTGCATACAGCTAACTCTTTACCTTTTAAGAAAAGATCAATCAACAGACGAATATCAGCAACAATTCTCAAATAGGTCCAAGGTTAATTCCCGAAACAAGACGTGGCAACTATCTATGTGACCAGGTCATAGATTAATTCCCGAAACAAGATGGGGAAACTATCTCTACAAACAACAAAAGTAAGTTCCAGATAAATTCCCGAAACAAGACGAGGCAACTATCTGGATGACTAGCCACAAATTAATTCCTGAAATAAGACATGGTAATTATCTGTGAGGAACAAGTTGTAGATCAATTCCCGAAATAGGACGGGGCGACTATCTGCGTAACCGGGTCAGAGATTAATTCCCGAAATAAGACGGGGCAACTATCTCTACAACCAATGAAAATCAAGTTCCAGATTAATTCCCGAAACAAGACGGGGAAACTACCTGGATGATCAGTCAAATATTAATTCCTGAAACAAGACAGAGCAGCTATCTGTGAAGTAGTGATTGTAGATCAATTCACGAAACAGGACGGGGCGACTATCTGCATGAATAGATTAAAGACTAACTCTTGAAACAGGACGGGGAAACTATCTTTCTTTCTTTATGGTCAAATAAAGATCAATTCCCGAAACAGGACGAGGTGACTATCTTTATCACCAATGGTATGAACTCCCGAAACAAGACGTGTCTACCAATAAAGCAGATTATAGATCAATTACCGAAATAGTAAGGGGTACCTATCTACATGAACAGATTGAACATTAACTCCTGAAACAGGACGGAGCGACTATCTTTATCACCAATAGTATGAACTCCCGAAACAGGACGGGTTTACCAACAAATTATTTGTAGAACAAATCCCGAAACAGGACGAGGCGACTACCTACATGACGAGCAGCTACTCAAACACCTTTCCCAGAGTTTCATTCTGGAAAGCATGATTCAGATACAGTCGGGCGAAGAGTCATTCTGATCCACTTTTAAGATATAGTCGGGCGAAGACTCATTTTGATCCACTTTTTAAGATACAGTCAGGCATATGCTCATTCTAATATATTTTTCAGATATAACTGAGCATAGACCTATGCTGGCTCAGATTAAATCGACCAAAGATTTATTCAGATACTTCTTCCAGTAGACTTTTTCTGGCTCATATTAAATCGACCAAAGATTTATTCTGATACTTCTCCAAGTTAAAGAAAGACAAAAAGACCTCTTCTGGCTCAGATTAAATCGACCAAAGATTTATTCTGATACTTCTTCCAGTAGACACTTTTTCTAGCTCAGATTTAATCAAGCGTAGATTTATTCTGATACTTCTCCTAGTTAAATATGGACACAAACATCTTCTGGCTCATATTAAATCAAGCGTAGATTTATTTTGATACTTCTTCTAGCTGAAGTCGAGTATAGACTTAGTCTAATTTCTCTCAACATTTACTTTGGATGGCATCTATAAGCCCATCTCCGACGACTCTCCATCACCTCCAAATGACATCAATAAGCCCATCTCTGACAATATTCCGTCACCCTCCAAATGGCATCTTTAAGCCCATTCCCGGTATGATCAACCGACATCATTACTTCTTGCACAAGCGAGTGAAAATTTCTGGGCACTTAAGTGTTCAATCATCTTCTACCTTCAAGTCATGAATGGCAAACATGCCAATCTAACTCTTCAGGTTCAAGAAGTTTGAACAGGGGAAGCTGTTGTACCCCAAAATTAACCATCCCTTTTCTTCAAGACATTCTCTTAGGGTTTCCAACTACTTAAGGCTTCACAGGCTGCAAGACATGTAAACTGATTTTTTTTTGTTTCATTAACGATTCAGGGTTGCAAGTGTTTCAAAAAAAAGTGAATCACAATTTCTCTTATCTATTGGCTCTTGTTCTAGGGTTTTGATTACTGAAGTGTGGGGAGAATTTCTTAACTAAATTCTTGAATCATTATCATCATGAAGTACACCTTCAATTATCAATGGGGTTTCTATGTGGGTTTTCATTTAGAAGGAATTTTATTTGGCTTCTCATACTAAGTGAATTTTTTGTTACTTATTGATTCGATTGTTGAGTTCAAGGGTTGAAGTTATAATGCAAATTTAAGAGAATAGATCTTTTGAGTTATTACTAGAGTCAAACCTTTGACTTAGATGTTCATTCAAAGGAAAACTCGTTATAGAAAAAGAGTATTGTTGTTGCTTTCACTACTTCAGAAGGAAAGCTCACTTGTTTGTCAAATACTTTGAAATGAAGAGAGAAATCCTAACCTAATTTATCCTATGAGATGATAATGGCAAGATTTCATATCTCTTTTGAACTTTCCCTCCAAGCCTTCATGCCATGGACCAATCTTCATTTTCTTGATCAGAATTTATCATTTCTTTACCCCATCTCTAGTACCATGTCGCACCATACCTTATCTTTATAAGCTTGTGACATCACATTATTTCACTATCATTTGCCTTTCATTATCATCACCATATGATTCAAGTTGTTTGAAGTTTGAAAGAAGATAGGTTGATGTTGGATTATTTGGATTTTCTTGTAGTACAAGTTAAACTTGGATTTGATAATTAAAGATTTGGTTTCATTACTTGATACATCCAAAATAATTTGTTCAAGAGAATTTGTGCTCATGATGTCAAAATTTAATTCTAAGCAAGGATTCAAGTGGTTTTCAATTCAAGTCTTTCAAAATTCAAATGAATCTTAAAGAGGTTTAATTTCCAATTCAAAGTTCATAGGTTCTACATGATTCCCTAAAGCTAAGTTCATTCAAGAATCCAAGATTATAATAAAGCATCATTGTTATTTAAGTTTACAAGTGAATTTGAATACATTTATTACAAGTCTTCAAATCTAAATGTTCAAATCACAAATTGAAATCACAATGTTACAAAATTCCTAACGGATAAAAGGTTTTCTAAACTACAAGGAAATTTTCTTCATCTTCAAGTCTTCATCTAGCACTTCAAGTCGCTCTCTCCTATTTCATTCTCTTTATCAAATTGCTCTATCATCCATCAATTTGCTTACACATGTAACAAAAGAGAAAGAATGGGTTAGCAAACAAGAAAAGAAAACATGAACAAGAAAGCTTTCAACAAAGGTTTCATTATTTCATCATTAGGGGTTTTGTGAAGGAATCAGAAATATAGGGAATCACATTCAAATCATGTTCACAATAACAACATCCTCATATTTATTTGTTTCAAACCAGATTTCAAATTCTAATCACAAGCCCAAACACCTTTACTGTAAATATAAAAACAAATGCAAAAAAGGACTTGTTTGGTTCACAGTAAAAGTAAAAGTAAAAAAAGGCATTGTACTGCACAAGTACAAACTCAGTGAAAAGGCATCACAATCATCACAGTACAGAAAATCAAAATTCACACAAAGCCAGCAAGTAACAGGGAAAATTCACATGGCCAACAAGCAATAGGGATAACTCACAAAAATACAGATATACAGCCACAGAACACGCAAACCCTAAGGCTATTCTCTTCCATTATTTTCCTTAAAAGCAACCCCAACAAACGGTTCAAAAAAGGAGAGACAAAAACACAGGGGTAGAACCACAAACCTTAGATTTAAAAAACCCTTCAAAACCATTCACAGAATCGACAAGCACAAGACACAGTCCACACAAAATATACAGAAACAACCATAAACCAAAAATTCCTTCATGAATCAGAGCTAAACCGTTATGACTGCCCCCGTCTACCGCCGCTAGGGAGATTTTCGGCGAGCCATGCAGAGCTATGGATGACAGAGAGAACGAAGAAACCCAAAGGGAAGAGAGAGAGAGATATTTTCTCTTTTGATTAAATCATAGTTTTAAATTTTAGTTTTGTTAATTTGTTTTAACAATTAATCTCGCGGTGACACTTGCCAACGCCCTTGTGGTCACAGGTTTAATAATTCCATGCAGATGCTCTCCCAATAACTATCACGCTCCCTCGCTTCACAACCATCAGATAATCTCCGATCCAGATCCAAAGATTCAGTAACACTCACCCACGGTACTCCCTTAGAAGCTTACCACACATGATTGGGCGTGGAAGCCTTTTGGGCCTTGCACACTTATATTTCCAGCACCCCCTGGATTTACTTATTTCAGGCCCATTCTTTAATCTTCTTTCATATTTGTTTGTATTATATTACTTTGTTTATTTATTTTAATTTCTACCAATTAAATAAAATACAAAAAATATATCAACATTTTTTTAACTAAATCATTAAACTAAAAAGTATTATTTTAATATTATTAATTATTTTTCGAATTAATTTTATTAAATAGTTTATTTTAGTTTAATTAATTGTTTATTTTTAATTTGATTGGTTTGTATTGATTTTTTATTTAGACTTTTAATCGTATTGTCGATTCGACTCATCCCCACTCATAAATTTCTACCCTCCACTCCCAAAGTGTTGTAATAGCGTAGAACTTTATTTTTCGCAATTTATCGCTTTCCTTATTATTGTTAGAAAATAGGGTTTGTATGACAAGACTAAAACCAACCATAGCAAAACTCTAATCCAAGACAAATATATTGAATCAAACACACTTTGCACACATGCACCTCTAAGGTTAACCTCACTTGTTGCCTCGGATAAAAATAGTCATGTCCCTCGAATGTGAGATTCTTTAGCAAAAGACCCTCGATTAAAAGATCGTAGTCTCTCGATGACCCTTCAATGTTTCCTTCGGTAAACGATCTTAGTCCCTTACTACAAATTGCTAAAGTATCTTACAAGTTGCCTTTTATGACTGTACGATGGCCTACGCTTGTCCCTCACATCCAATGATGAGGCTTCCTACTAAACTAATGGTAGGATAGCACTATCTAAAGGAGGAGGAAAAGAAAAAAGACTTTTTGAGTAGGTAGATTACTCGTAATTTCTTGTTCACAAACTAAAACAATTTCCACACCTCACACTTTCAAAACAACACTTTTCAAAACAAACATTTTGTATACATTCTCAACGATACGAGAATCATTACAAAATTGCTTTACATTGTCATTTTCAAACATATTTCCAAACACTCCAAATATTTTCAAAACAAACATTTTATATACATTCTCAACGATACGAGAATCATTGCAAAAGTTCCGCACTTAGGCCTTTTCAAAATATTTGCAAACATACACAAACCCAAAGCATTTTCAAAGGGATCAAGCAATTAAGAGCCCGTATATAACAACGGATGAAAAGGGTGCTAATACATTCCCTTTTCATAACCTACCTGTGATACGGTGGAAGAACCGACTGTTTAATACTGGTTTGCGTTTTGCGTTTTTTGTTCGCAAAATGTCGTTGTAAGCAAAAGTCGCCACCGACTTTTATTTCATCCAACCGAAAAGGAAAAAAGTACAGAAAAAAATCCTTTTTCGAGATTTTGAGTACGGGGGGTAGATTATAGAAAGGGAAGGTGTTAGAACCCTTTCTATCCATGGTTTTCCATGGGCTCTTAGGTACTTGCTCGTTTTGAAAATTGCTTGTGTGTGCTTGCTTTGAAAAGTTTTATTTTACTTCGTGATAACCTTTGTATCAATCCTCAAGGGTGTGACGAAGTTTGTTTTGAAAATTTGTTTTGAAAGGTGTAAGTGTGAAAAAGTTTTGATTTGAGCAAGTACCTACTAACATCTACCTACTCGAAAAAAGATCGTTTCTATTCTTGTTTCCTTTAGACAGCGCTATCCTACTATTGAGAAATAGGTAGCACCATTGTTGGAGTTGTAAGGGTCAATTCGAAAGGGGCGTACGGTCACTAAAGCAATATTAGGACACCTTAGTAGTAACCCTAGAGTCTTAAGATCTTTTTCGAGGCAACATTTCTGAGGCAACATTCGAATGGGACGTTTGATCTTTTTAGACAGAAGGGCAACCACTAAGACACCCTATGCTTAATGATCATTTACCAAAGGCAACCGAAGTAAGAGTATACCCTAAGAGTGAATATATGCGAGTGATTTATTTTCAGTTTATTATCTTTGCACATTAGGGTTTTCTAACCATTTAAATTTTGTCATGCATTCTTGTCATACAATCCTAAACATACATCTAGACAGTTAAATATTTGCGGGAATTAAAAATGCGAGAAAATAAACCTAGCTATTACAAGGCTTCGGGGAGGGGGATTAATTACATAACCAAAAATCGGGGATTTAAACAGTAAATAAAAACCCTAAGTTAACTATTACAAACCATGAACAGTTACAAAATAATGGCAAAAGTAATTAACAAGCGTGTGGTAAGTTAAATGCGAGGTGATTAGGGTTTTGACCCTTTGACTAATCTTACTTGCGATTGATTAAAGGAAAAAAAAATGTATTTTGTCATGTTTTGTTATTTAAGAAAATAATGGAGAATTAAATTAAAAGAAAATCCTAAACTCTAATTAATGTTAATTTTGAAAATTAATTAATTAATTCTAACAACCTATTTTTTTTGTATTTTTTGTTTTATTTGAGAAAAAGGAGAAAAATTAAATCAAGAGTTAACCTAATTTTCTAATTTAATTTTAATTGTAAAAAAAACAAATTAAATTTACCCTAATTTAAATATTAATCTAATTAATTAACAAAAATTTATTTTAATAAGAAAACAACTAAATCTAATTTTTTTATGACTTTTCTTGATTTTTTATGATTTAATTAAAACTGATTAAAAAAAATAAAATGATTAAGCAAATTAAAATAGAAAATAAAAATCAAGAGAAATTGAGAATTGGGCCTGATAGTGTTAGCAAATCTGGGGGTGTTGAATTGAAATCTTTGGCCCATAATGCTCCCAAGCCTGGTTGACCACGCTTGATATGGTGCATTGTTGACTTTGAGGAACGCCATGGTCCTTCATTGTTGGCACGTTGGATCTGGGTAAGAGCACATTAGATGGCTGGATGTTGAGGTCGTATGGAAGGCGTATGATGATGTAGTACATTGGATTCACCTGAAACAATCAAGAAAGTAATAAAATGCACACGTCTGGGATCGAACCAATGACGTGTGCATCAAAGGCATTCCCTCCAACCATTTGCGCCAGCGTGTTAACTTGTAAGCCTAATAAACAAATAAAACCAAAAGCCAAGTCAAATATTCTGCCAGCCACAAACGCGTGAACTTTCAAACAGTCCAGTCACATGTTACCACACCATCATCTTCTTCATTGATTTTGTCGTTTTAGACAAAAGACTTTTACCTACAGACGTTAACTGTAGGTATAACCCTGCATATTTCAAAAATTGCATACAAGCAAGATAAATGAAATGTAATGGTACCAATCAACTCGTCTCATCCTCACGAGCATCATGGTACCTAATTCAAAGCCTAATTTTGCATGTACAAAAAGACCCTAAAAATAACTCAGGAACCCTAGCAATGGCAACATCATGTACAGGCATCAAAAATGCAATTAAATGGCATGGTTAGCTTGCAAACATGATGACAAACACGAATATAACAATCAAAAGTGCTAATCATGCAAGAATCGTGATAATCGAATGGAAAAAATATGCCAAACCGTGTGAAGGGTAGCGCACGCTTCTGAGTGTTTTAGGCCTTGCAAATGATTGGGACAGCTTCCTGGGACGTCCAACAATGTATTGGGATAGCAAGGATGGCTTGAGATGTCCTGTGGAATGAAAACCAATTCACACTTTTGCCAACTTTTTTGAGTTTTGTTCTATGCTTCTCACGACCTCTAAAACCTTGTTTTTTAATCTGGAATCCATCATTATATAACCTAGAGTGAATTAGGTTAACAAACTTGGATCCAATCTTGAGAATTCATGAATGGAATATTTAATTTTAAGCCATATGATATCTTTCCATAACCATTCCAATCATGCTCTTTTTTGTACCAATTGCCCTTGATTCGATTCGCTCTTGTTTACTTAGCATATCTTGATTGCCAAACTGTCAAAAAAACAAATCAAATCATATCTTTGTTAATTTTCATTATTTATTTGATTTAATTCACTTTTTAATTAATAAAAAATCAAAATAAATTGAAAAATGAAGCACATAATGGGTGAGTGAACATTTGAGTCTTGGACCACATTATAATTGAGGTGCAAGCATAAAAAGTTGGGCCCATTTAGCAAAAAATGCAAATTTGAGCATATTTGACTTTTGGCAATTTTGCAAGAATGGTCAACTTGGCCAATACATAACTCTCTCAATTTTGACCCTAGAGAGGTGTTTTTGGACTTTTTTGAAATATTAAGATGTCCTCTAAACAACCCTTTTGGTATCATCTCAATCTAGTCTTCCATGTTCAAGTATGAAACTTTGACCCAAAAGGTGTTTTTGTTGACTTTTCAAAAGGACCTATAATGTCAAAATTCATATCTTTTTGTGAGTGCATATTCTGGACTTTGGAGAAGAAGATGAATTGTAGGTAATTTCATCCTCTTCAAAATTATCTTTGGATGGGTCATTTCTGGTAAAGTATGAGAAAGTTATGCTTGGTCAAAGTTGAGTTGACTTTTCCTATAAAACCCTAATTTAGCATTTTTTTGGGTTTTGATGAATTGTGAGCAATCCTTGAGGAATCATGATCAACCCTTGATCAAATGATGGATAATACTTCAAAATGAAGATGTTGACCAAAAATATTTAAGTTTGACTGTATGTGGGCCACAGTTGACTTTTGACCTAATACAGTTGATTTTCAGGCATTTGAGCAATTGACTGAGAAAACTTCTTCTACAAGGCTTAAAACTTGACATGGATGATCTTGAGAACATATTAGGACAATGGTGAGCATTTGAGTCCTTTGTGGTTTACACATCTTGATGAAGATGGAAACCCTAATTTGAGGTATACTGCCTTAGGAGAGAGTTTGTCTGGTCAACTCTTGGGCAACCTTAAGCAAATTGGAGACCTCACTTGACATTTGTTGAGTAAAATGAGAGGGAAAATTTTGGGGTACAACAGCTGCCCCTGTTAAATTTTCTTAAACCTTAAGATGTAGATTGGCTCGTCTTCCTTTCGTGATCTGAAGGTGGAAGATGATTGAACACTAGAGTGCCCAGAAATTTGCACTCGCGTGAAGTGGCACTTGATTTGTGATATCAGGAATGGGATTACAGATGCCATTCTGAGATTGATGATGGAAGATTGTCGGGGATGGTCTTAAGGATTCCATCCGAAGAGGTGTCGATCGCATAAGAGATTCCTTTGCGAGAACCCGTATACCTGTTGTTGAGAAGGACTTCGCTGGGGAATGTTGGTCTCTGTCTTGGGAGAAATAGAGTTTTAGGAGCTTCAGTTGTCCGTTATTCTACTGGGGATTAAATTCGGTTTGAGGAAGCAGAAGTGAACTGCGTATCTGGTCGGGGTATATGTTGCACCGCGACTTACTGGAGAGATGCGAAACCAATCGTGTTTGATCCGGTCCCGGTCTTACCGTGTTGTGGACTGCTGTTGTTTGGGGATAAGAGAGGAGGAACCCAGATAGTAAGGTTATGAGAAGGAACCTGGATAGTAGGGTTACTTCGAGATGAAAGCCTGGATAGTAGGGCTGTGAGAAGGAACCTGGATAGTAGGGTTACTTTGATATGAAATCATGGATAGTAGGGCTGTGAGAAGGAACCTGGGTAGTAGGGTTACTTCGATATGAAAGCCTGGATAGTAGGGTTGTGATAAGGAACCTGGATAGTAGAGTTATGAGAAGGAACCTGGATAGTAGGGTTACTTCGATATGAAATCCTGGATAGTAGGGCTGTGAGAAGGAACCTGGGTAGTAGGGTTACTTCGATATGAAAGCCTGAATAGTAGGGTTGTGAGAAGGAACCTGGGTAGTAGGGTTACTTCGATATGAAATCCTGGATAGTAGGGCTGTGAGAAGGAACATGGGTTGTAGGGTTACTTCGATATGAAAGACTGGATAGTAGGGCTGTGAGAAGGAACCTGGGTTGTAGGGTTACTTCGATATGAAAGCGTGGATAGTAGAGCTGTGAGAAGGAACCTGGATAGTAGGGTTACCTTGAGATAAGTCCGTGTAAAACTTCGGAATGAACCGGGGTAAGGTTATAAGTTCGTGTAAAACTTCGGGAGGAACCGGGGTAAGGTTTCTTCAAGATAAGTTTGTGTGAAACTTCAGGAGGAACCGGGGTAAGGTTTCTTCAAGATAAGTTCGTGTGAAACCTCAGGAGGAACCGGGGTAAGAATTCTTCAAGATAAGTTCGTGTGAAGCTTCAGGAGGAACCGGGGTAAGGTTACTTCAAGATAAGTTCGTGTGAAACTTCAGGAGGAACCGGGGTAAGGTTACTTCAAGATAAGTTCGTGTGAAACTTTAGGAGGAACCGGGGTAAGGTTACTTTTGTCGCACCGATGATTACTCTGTTTAGCTTCGAGTGTTGATCATGGACCTGCTGGAATTTATTGATAATAATTGTATTTCTTGAAAGAAATATAGTGTTAGTTATGTGCGATGTATGAGATGCATTATGATGAAGTTCTCAAAATAATTGAGATTACGTATATGTAATGTATGCACATGTCAAGATGTATGAACATGAAATGCTGACGTAATAATCTGAGTCCGGGAAAATAAATCCATGACTGCTGTTTGGAGAGTATGAGAAATGGTATTCTTGACTGCTGTAAAAAACCATGGTTCCTCAACTTCTTTTGGGGATGGTGAACAAAGATGACGAGCCGGGGATTCACATCCATTCGGCTGGTGAATATTCTGCCGAAAGAGACCCTGTCCAAGGATAACTCTGCATGAAATAACTCCGTGGGAGAGGAGATACTCCGTTGATAGATCTGCTGATTTGGAGAAATAAACTCAGCTGGGGATGAATTTCTGTTGCTGGTGATAATGAATTATGTTGGAGATTGAATTTCTGCTTGTGAGAGAAATAAACTCTGCTTGGGGAAAAATTTACTGACTCACTCGCGATTGTGAACCTCAGGTAGGGAGAGTTATGTCCTGTTCAGGAAAGCTAACATCACTGTCTTTTGGATACTTTTTACTCTGTGAGGAGTGTTTGTACCAACACTCATATTCTCGAGCTGGCTCTATCCCGGTACCTGATGGGCAGAGTAACTGTAAGGTTTGGGCACTTCTTATTTTCCATGTTCTGGAATTACGAGTAATTGTCTTTGTTTCTTGTGAAAATATTTATAAGCAGTCATTATTTTCAAATGCATATATCAAAAATGAATTATTGGGCGTTCTTGCAAAAAAAACATAAAAAGAAAAAGAAACAAATTGAAGTTTTGTAAAAATGACTTGTATTGATTTTGAAGTTGGCCTATAATAGGCGTTTTGTACAAGGAGGCTGACATCCTGGTAAGTGAACGCCGCCGAAAGTCAGAAATTATACAGTTTGTGTAAAAGAAATAAAAACAGCTATGTGAAACAATCCCATCGGGTTCCAACTCTGATATTGCCTTTATATCTTCAAGCGTCTCATCACCTTGCTACTTGGTCGAAGGTGGATCAGATTGATTGGCGTCGTCTGAGCTTGATAGTCGATACTGAAGTCTGGTCGCAAGATGATCCAATGAGACATAGTGATACGCTTCGATCCCTAATTTTTGCCTGGACCTCCCTTTCGGGTTTTCAGTCCACCGGGATCCCCTTTTTTTCCCAAGTCGCATTTTCAGGTTTTCGACTTGCCGGGTGTACAGTTTTTTTCATTTTCATCCCTTACTTTTGCCTGAACCCTTTTGGTTCGCTGGGAAGCCCTTATTTTTGCCTAGGCCAGTCAACCTAGCGGGTCTTTGATTATGCGTAGTATCTTTTCACTATGTTTGCATTGATGGGGTGAGGAAGGTCGTCATTATCCATAGTGGTTAGAATCATAACTCCTCCTGGGAAAATGTTCTTAACCACAAATGGCCCTTCGTATATGGGGGTCCATTTGCCCCTGGGATCACCTTGTGGTAGTATGATGCGTTTGATCACTAGATCCCCGACTCGATATTCTTGACGTCTGACTTTCTTGTTAAAAGCCTTGATCATTCGCTTTTGATACGTCTGGCCATGACAGATAGCAGTAAGTCTCTTTTCATCGATTAGATTCAGCTGATCAAGTCGGGTTTAGATCCAGTTGTCTTCATTCAAGCCCGCATCCTTCATAATCTTGAGAGAGGGTATCTGGACTTCGATGGGTAGGACCGCCTCCATCCCATACACCAAGGAGTAGGGTGTTGGCCCTGTCGACGTCTGTGCTGAGGTACGGTACCCATGAAGAGCGAACGGTAACATCTCGTGCCAGTCTTTGTATGTCACTGTCATCTTCTGCACAATCTTTTTGATGTTCTTGTTAGCCGCTTCAACAACTCCATTCATCTTCGGCCGGTAGGGAGAAGAGTTATGATGTTGTATCTTGAACTGTTTTCAGAGCTTGGTGATCATTGTGTTATTGAGATTTGTACCATTGTCAGTAATAATCCTCTCTGGTACACCATATCGACATATCAGATTGTGTCGGATAAACCGCGCCACGACGTTCTTGGTTACTATAGCAAAGGAAGCTGCCTCAACCCACTTCGTGAAATAATCAATAGCCACCAGAATGAAACGATGCCCGTTAGACGCAGTAGGTCTGATCTCGCCAATCATGTCAATGCCCCACATTGCAAAGGGCCAGGGAGCCGTCAAAACATTCAGGGGCACCGGAGGTACATGCACCTTATCAGCATAGACTTGGCACTTATGACAGGTTCGAGAGTGCTGATAACAATCGGCTTCCATAGTGGACCAGTAATATCCTGCCCGTAGGATTTTCTTCGCCATCGTATGTCCACTAGAATAAGTTCCGAAGGTACCTTCATGTAACTCTGCCATGATCCTTTTTGCCTCGCTCTTGTCTACACACCGCAGTAGGGTTGAATCATGGTTACGCTTATAAAGGATTCCATTACTGATGAAGAACTTAGCAGCGAACCTTCTCAGAAATTTTTTATCATTAACGGATGCCCCCTCGGGGTATTCTTGAGCCTCAAGATACCTCTTTACCTCGTGAAACCAGGATTTGTCTGCCACTTCTTTGGTGTCAATCTCACAGCAGTGTGCGGGTTCATCCAGCCTCTCAATGGTAATCTGGGGAGCTTCATTGTCCCACCTGACTTTGAACATAGAAGACATGGTAGCTAGCGCGTCCGCCAACTGGTTCTCTTCTCGTGGGAAATGTTTAAAGGTTACCTCCTCAAAGTTTGGGAGAAATGTCAGTACATACTCTTTGTAAGGAATAAGATTCGGGTGCTTCGTATCTCACTCGCCTTTGGTATGACTTATTACCAGAGCGGAATCCCCGAATACACTTAAGAACTTAATCCTCAAGTCAATAGCAGCTCCAAGACCCATGATACATGCTTCATACTCCGCCATATTGTTGGTGCAGTTAAAACATAATCAAGCGGTGAACGGAGTATGACAGCCCTCAGGAGATATAATTACAGCACCAATGCCATTATCCAATGTGTTCGAGGCTCCATTAAAATACATAAACCATCGGGATCCCTCCTCAGGTCCTTCATCCGGTCCAGGTTCTTCGAAGTCGGTTACCAACATGATATTCTCATCCGGGAACTCGAAATTCATGGACTGGTAGTCATCCACAGCCTGATGCGCCAAATGATCCGCCAATAGAGTCCCCTTGATTTATTTTTGGGTTGTGTATTGGATGTCGTACTCGGTTAAGATCATCTGCCATCTTGCTTTTCTTCCGGATAAGGCGGGCTTCTCGAAAATATACTTGATCGGATCCATCTTTGATATCATCAAGGTAGTGTGAGTCAGCATATACTGTCTCAGTCGGCGAGCAGCCCATGCCAAAGCGCAGCAAGTTTTCTCGAGCAATGAGTATCGGGTCTCACAATCGGTAAACTTTTTTCTAAGGTAATAAATGGCGTTCTCTTTTCGACCAGACTCGTCATGCTGCCCCAGCACACACCCCCATTGAATTGTCTAGCACTGTCAGGTATAATATCAAAGGTCTTCCTTCAACTGGAGGCATCAGAATTGGTGGTCCTTAAAGTTATTCCTTGATTCTTTTAAAAGAGGTCTGGCATTCATCATTCAACTTTACCACTTGATCTTTCTTCAGCAGCTTGAAGATTGGCTCACAAGTAGCAGTCAGATGTGAAATGAACCTGGCGATGTAATTCAGGCGTCCCAAGAAACCTCTAACTTCTTTTTCAGTGCGGGGAGCCGGCATCTCTTGTATGGCTTTTACCTTTGTGGGGTCTACCTGAATACCTTTGTCACTGACAACAAAACCCAGAAGCTTACCAGACCTTACCCCGAAGGTACACTTGTTCGGATTCAACCTTAGCTTGTACGTCTTCAACCTGTCAAACAGTTTCTGGAGATGATCAAGGTGCTCTTCCTCAGTCTGGGACCTGGCTATCATGTCATCAACATAAACCTCGATCTCGTGATGAATCATATCATGGAACAAAGCGACCATGGCGCACTGATAAGTTGCCCCAGCATTCTTCAACCCAAAAGGCATTACGTTGTAACAGAAGGTGCCCCACTGTGTAACGAAGGTTGTCTTCTCCATGTCCTCAGGAGCCATCTTGATCTGGTTGTAGCCAGAAAAACCATCCATGAAGGAGAAGATCTTGTGTTGCACGGTGTTGTCAACTAGAACATCAATGTGAGGAAGTGGGAAGTCATCCTTGGGGCTTTCCCTATTCAGACCTCTGTAGTCCACACACATCCGTACCTTACCGTCCTTCTTAGGTACCAGAACGAAGTTAGCAACCCACTCCGGATAAGAAGTGACAGCTAAGAATCCTGCATCGAACTGTTTCATGACCTCTGCCTTGATTTTCTCTGACATTTCAGGGCGCATACGACAGACTTTCTGCTTTACCGGAGGGCAGTCTTCTTTTTGTCGGCAGGTGATGTACCACAATATCAGTGTCCAAACCAGTCATGTCTTCATAGGACCAGGCGAAGATCTCAACATAGTCGTGTAGCATCTATATTAACCGTTTTTTGACACTAGGCTCCAAATTCGCACCTATGTTGACCTCTTTCCTGTCTTCCTCTGTACCCAAATTCACTAACTCAACTGGCTCTTCATGAGGCTGTATGGCCCTTTCTTCCAGCTGTAATAGTCTAGCAAGTTCTCCAGGAACCTCACAATCATCCTCACCTTCGTCCTCGGCTTGGTTGATCGGATTTTTGAAGTCATAACTGGCCGTAGCAGAGTTGTTTTCAATGGGATCCAGAGTGGACATGGATCTGCAGTATGATACGTTGTTGTACCCAAAAATTTGCCCTCCCATATTCCTCAAAATTTGTCAAGAATGATCTTCAAATTGCTCAAAATGGCTCAAGGGTTGTACAGTCAAATCACCTCCTAAGGAAGTCAATTCAAAATTAGGATTTGGTTCTTTCAAGGAATTTTGGGGTTTTCAATGGTTCAATCAAGTCTCATAGGCCTATATACATTCTCAAGCACCTACATGCCAAGTTTCAAGACTCACAGTGCCAATTTGCACAGTCAAAGGCTCCATTTGATCTACAGTCAACTGTAAGGGAAAAATGGTCATTTTGTAGTCAAAAGTCAGATTTTTTTTGTCAACATTCTCATTTTGAAGGATAATTCGTCATTTGATCAAGGGTTGATCATGATTCATCAAGGATTGCTCAAAATTCATCAAGATTCAAAAGTTGCTAAATTAGGGTTTTGTAGGAAAAGTCAACTCAACTTTGACGAAGCATAACTTTCTCATACTTTATGATAAATGACCCATCCAAAGCTCATTTTGAAGAGGATGCAATTTCATACAATCCATCTTCATACCCCAAGATCAGAAAATGCACTCACAAGTGGTTACAAATTTGGACATTATAGGTCATTTTTGAAAGTCAACAAAAACACCTTTTGTGCCAAAGCTTATAACTTGAGAATGGAAGATCAAAATGAGATTATACCGAAAAAGTTTATTATAGGACATCTCAAGGTTTCTAAAAAGTCCAAGAACACCTCCAAAAGTTCAAAATTGAAGAAGTTATGCATTGTTGAAGTTGGGCATTTTTCCAAAATGACCAAAAGTCAACTATCCTCAAAACTCCAATTTTTGACAAAAGGGCCCACTTTTTTCCACTTGATTTAGTCTTGTCATGCCACACACGTGTCCCATACTTAATCCCATGACCAAACATTTATTTTTCTATTTTATTTAATTTTTATTGATTTAATTCATTTTAAATCTATATTAATTCAAATAAAATCCAAAAATCAATGAAATAATATCTTGGTGATTTGTACAGTTTTCATATATCATATGACACCCAATCAAAGATTCAATCTTCAATGCACATGGATATTGGCCCAACTCTTGACCTAAAATCATTGCCTTATATGCAAGCAAGCCTCCTAAACCTAATACATGACCTAAGAATTGCTAAAACGGCCAAACCATAAACTGAAAAAGCTTGGAAAAGAGAGAGATCGAATTCTTGGTTAGAGCTTGCTTCAATCAAAAATATCAACGTGGTGTTCTTTCTTGCAATCTCCTGAAGCCATAGCAACCGGAACCGGACCTTAAGACCCCCTGAAACGCACTGTAAGTTGTCACGAATGGACCTCTGAACATGGAATCCCAACTTCCAATTCTTGCACTTTTTCTTCAAAACATTGGCATATTCATGTTTATTATTTGATTTCTAACATGACTGCAATATTCAATTTTGTTTTTATGCCCTGTATTGTGATGCCCGATTCTAGGGTTCATATGCTTGCTTTTTAGGTGTTTTTGATACAGGGAAAATTGGCCACAATAATTGGTATAGGAGTGATCCGGAGGCAGAGACGAGGTCAGCCATGGCCTTAGATGGCATTTTCATATCCTAGGGTGGATTTTAGGAATAAGCCACGGATTTTGATGCGGAATCAAATCCGCAGGAAAAAAATACAGGGTTTGGGGAAGAAGAAGACCACACGTCGCCCTCCCATTGGCCTATTTGAAAAGCGCGCGTTTTATTTTTTTATTTACAGCATTTTGGTTGTTTTCATATATAATAATTTCTGCTTATTATAATAACAAAGAAACAGCGCAGTTGAGTTGGCAAGTAGGTTGAAGCATTATCCCTTGGGACCTGGGTTTGAATCTCAGGTCCCCCAAAATGTTATTGCAATTTTGTTTCAGGAAATCCCATGCAACACTCAAAGCAGGGCCCATCATACGCCCTCATCCAGATGTTGTCCAAATGGCTTCAGATCTAATCCAGTGGCTAGGATTGAAGGACTACCATGCTCCCTGGTCAACAAGCACGCGCTAGATTCTGAAAGTCAACAGGGCTGCCTACGTTGGGCCCAGACAATTGCCATTCAGACCCCCTCTTTGGGCCCAATACACCTTGGTTTATTCTACTTTCTTCTCATTATTTTTTTTATTTTACTTGCTTGCTTTATTTTTATTATTCCTAATTAATTGCTAACAAAATAATTATTATTTTTCTTAATAAAATCAGAAAACAAAAAAATATATTATTTTTATTAATTTCATTATTTTTATAAATAAACCATTTAATTGACTTAGTTTTTTTAATTAGGCACAATTTTAACATTTTTGCAACAAAATAAAATTAATGTAGAATTAGGGTTTCCACAATTTTAATCATTTTATTTTTATTTCCTTAAACATTCAAAAACCCCAAAAAAAACATATTTATTTTTTATTTAATTAATTAATTAGTTTAGGTTTAATTTAATTAAATGCAAGATAACAAAAAACCTCTTTCTTTCCTAAAAAAAGGTCAAAACCCTAAAAACTCTCTGATTCAATTTTTCTCGCGCGTATGATTTTTTGATTCATATTTTGATCCATATAATTGTATTTTCTCCAAGGATATAATAGTTTTAATTAGGACTTTTTACCGCTTTCATTTACCTTTTCCGTATTTACTTTTTCAAGGGTTTGTTTTTGGCGATGTAAATACCCGACGCCTTGTAATAGCTTAGTTTTATTTTCCGCAACTACTAAATGCTAGATGTACGAATAATAGGCTATGCATGACAAGATCTACCTTAATTTAAAATCAACCGTAGCTCAGCATAACATGTACAAAGATAACATAACTGAAAATTGACACATTTGCACATGCCACTCCTAGGGTACGCCTCACTTGGTTGCCTCGACGTGGTCATTGAGTACAGGAAGTTTTAGAGGTCGCCCTCCTGTCTAAAGATCAAAGTTGCCTCAAAACGGTTGCCTTGATAAAAGACGATCTAAGACATTAGGGTTACCGCTAAGGCGTCCTAACGTTGCTTTAGTGACCACATGTCCCTTAATCGAATTGACCCGAAAACTCCAACGACGGTGCTACCTAGTCCTCAATAGTGGGATAGCATTGTCTAAAGGACATTTACACAGTTTAATTCCTTTTGAGTAGGTAGAGGTTCTCAGGTACTTGCTCTTTCAAAACAAAACAAACTTTTCGCACTTACACTTTTCAAACAAAGTTTTCAAAAACACTTCATACACTCTTGAGGACAGAAACAAGAGTTAAATCGAAGTTTTCAAACAAAACTTTTTCAAAACCCACGAACACAAGAAAAGCAAAACTTTTTGAAAACACAATGAGCAAGTACCTAAGAGCCCGTGGATAACCACAGATAGAAAGGGTGCTAACACCTTCCCTTTCTATAATCTACCTCCCGAACCCGAGAAACATCTCGAAAAGGAATTTTGTTGTGCTTTTGTCCTTTCCTTGTTGGATTAAATAAAAGACGGTGGCGACTCTTGCTTACTGCGACATTTTGCGAAAACAAATGCAAACGCGAACCAGCATTCTAAAACAGTCAGTTCTATTTCCACCGATCACAGAACTGGCGACTCTGCTGGGGAATTCTTATAAGTGAGGTGTACCTTAGGATTAGATCACTTGTGTTTTCAATTGTATGCTTTGTATGCTTTGATTTTGTGGGCCTGTATCGGAGTTTTATAGATCCTAACCCGGATCTGGGGGTACCCTTTTTTAGGTAAGTAGCAATAAACTGTGAGGGATCTGTCTGGCGTAGACCGACACGGATGAAGCAGTAGCTACATTGGTGTGACACCTCGGTCTGTACCGATATCCCTTGTGTTAGAACGAGGAGAATATGGGTCTTCTGAGGAGTCATAAAGCACCAACTGACCTTAGAACCTTAAATTGACCAACTTGGCCATAGAACAGTAGCAGTATGCTACACTCATTGAGACTAAACTCTCGCGACGGTTCTGGCTGCAAGAAAAGGTTGCCAAACTGGAATTATGACCGATTGAGGGTAGTCAGTGATATTGAGATCCTCTAGAACCCGATTACTATTTTTAGGACAGGTCTTAACCAACTGAAACTGAAAGAGGGTAGTACCTAAACTTCATGCCAGTCTGAAATCTAAGGGCTCTCTTGCGTGACTTGTGTGTCGTTACCATGTTTGCCTTTTGTGAATACTTGTGGTGTGCCTTTACCATGACATCCCATGACATCATAACATCATAACATTGCATACATCCTGCATAAGGAATAACCCATTTCAAAGACAAGAAGGTTTCATCTTTGCTCTGTTTTGTAGGACATCATGATGCCCATGCGTAGGAATACTATCCGGCTCAACTTTGTTCAACCACCTACTTTGCTTAAAGAATTGGTTGACAGGATTCCAAACACTACTTCCTTCATCAGGAGGCATGGTTCTCTTCTCGGTTTAGTCACCTCAAAGTGGGACCAACAAATGATGAGTGTCCTGGTCCAGTTTTATGATCCGCTATACCATTGCTTCACCTTTCAAGACTTCCAGTTGGTCCCTACCCTGGAAGAATTCTCTGAGTTGCTTGGTATCTCTATTTTGGAGCAGACTCCATTTACTGGTTGGGAAAAGACTCTTAGGCCTGAAGAGATTGCTGCAGCCCTTCACTTGACCAAAGAAGAAGTAATGGCTAATTGGGAGACTAGAAGTGGAGTTAAGGGTTTTTTGGCTAAGTTTCTGGTTGGCAAAGCTAATTGTTTCTGGAATGACTTAGACTTCAAAGCATACGAGGACATTCTGGCTCTCTTAATCTATGGTCTGGTATTGTTTCCAAATCCTGACACCTTTTTTGATGTTAATGTCATAAGGATCTTCATCTCTCGGAACCCTGTACCCACTCTCTTGGGTGATATCCTTCATCAGCTATATACTCGTACTGCTCAAAAACGGGGAACTTTGATGTGATGTGCTCCTTTATTGTCGAGGTGGTTTATTTCGCACCTCCCTAAGTTCGTACTGAAGAACAAAGAAGGAAGGGGTTGGGCCCATAGGATAATGTCTCTTACTAACAATGACATTATTTGGACTCTCAGAGGCTTAGATAAGGTGGCCGTCATTGATCGTTGTGGAGAGTATCCTAATGTTCCATTGATCGGAACCCGTGGAGGAATCTCCTATAACCCATGTTTAGCTCTCCATCAGTTCGGAAGATCTAGAAGAGAAGGGCCTCATGAGATGTTGATACCTTATATCGTCTTTGATTTTCAGGTAGATAGCGACGAGCTGTGTCGTAGATTCATCAAGGCTTGGGATAGAGTTCACAAATCTGACCCACATGAGTTGGGACCAAAAACTTCCCTGCCAATGGAGTCATATTTCAGATGGGTCTGCATTCGTGCCCAGAAGTTAGGTATGCCATACGAAGCTGTCAGGCCTATTATTCTTGAAATTGTTGATAAAGATGGGGTTCCTCCAACTATTCTCTATCCTCATACGCCCACTGATGTTGGCACACTGAAGAGGTCTTGGGCGCAATTGCAGGAAGAACGGGATTCTTATCGGGAAAGGCTCAACGAACAAGAACAGAAAATCCAGAAGCTGACTAAGCAATTGGAGAACGAGCGGATCCTGAATGATTATATCCGCACTGAGAAGAAGAGGCCATGGGAACATTGATGGACCTATTGATGATTTCTTTTACAGTTTTATTTACTTTTCAGTATTTCCATTCTTATAACGCCTAAGGGCAATTTGTTGAACAATTTAAATTCCGAAGTTAAATCTAATAAAGTGTGTTTCCTTTCTTGTCTACAAATTTGAATCCTGATTGTCTTTGAAAACATAAATCATCCGCATTTCATCGCATGCACTGCATAAACAGGTACCCTTTTACAGGTCACTTATCTTCTTCGCTGTTTATTTCAGCAATCATCATGTCTACTGAACCTTCCACTGAGCAAGCTATCAAGGCCCTCCAGGCCCAGAATGCCCAGTTTCAAGAGTTGGTTATGAGCCTAGCCAAGGGTCAACAGAACTTGAAGACCCTGATTCTGAAAGAGAGGAAGAAGAAGAAGAAGAGGACTGTCTTGTTCAACATTAGACGCGGGTTTGGAAATGGACTGCAGAATGAGGTTGATTTGACCACCTCATCTATAGGGAAAGACAGTCCACAAGAGAGAAGGGTTCCTAAACCCGTGGTCTCCGACAACGAGACGAATTATGATGAAGAACAGTATCCTCCTGCTGAGGATAGGTACAAACAGTTGGAAGACCGCTTGAGCGCTATGGAGATACAGAACGTGCCCAGGCTGGACTTCGGAGACCTAGGTTTATCCTCTGGGGTGGTGATTCCCCATAAGTTTAAGGCACCTGCCTTTGCCAAATATGACGGAGCTTCCTGTCCAAAGCTGCACCTCCGGTCGTATGTAAGGAAGATCCAGCCTTACACAACTGATAAGAATTTGTGGATCCATTTCTTTCAGGACAGTCTTTCAGGGACTCAGCTTGAGTGGTTCTATCAGCTGGATGGAGCCACTATCCGTAACTAGGAATATTTGGCTATTGCGTTCTATAAGCAGTATCAATATAATTCCGACCTCGCTCCTCCGCGTACCCAACTCCAGGGTATGTCAATAGGGACGGGCGAAGGATTTAAAGAATATGCTCAAAAGTGGAGAGACCTTGCCGGAAGGGTGCAGCCACCTTTAACTGATCGTGAACTTGTTGATATGTTCCTGGGGACCCTGTCTGGTCCGTTCTTTAACCATTTGATTGGAAACTCTTCAGCCGGGTTTACAGACCTTATCTTGACGGGTGAGAGGATTGAAGCCGGTATCAAGGCCGGGAAGATACAGAAGGGTGCCCCATCGGGCACTGAGAAAAAGTCGTTCAAGAAAGAATCCAGTGTTGTCTACGGTTCAAGGAGACATAATAGATCTGAACACCGCCAAGCTGTCAATGCGGTGCTTATTTCAAAACCTGCTGGTACTCCTCAGCATCACAACCAACAAAGGGGCGAGAGACCTCGAAGGCAGTTCACTCGTCTCAATATGACCTTGTCTCAGATATTGCCGCAGTTATTGACGACCAATCTGGTAACTCTAAAAGAAGCTCCGAAGATTTCAAACACAACATCCACAAAGTACAATCCTAACGCCCGTTGCGCTTATCACTCTAACAGCCCGGGGCATAATACAGATGATTGTTGGGCTTTGAAGAATAAGGTTCAGGACCTAATCGATGCAAAGAAGATTGAGTTTGAGGCACCCGAGAGGCCCAATGTTGTGACTGCTCCCATGCCCAAACATGGAGTAAATGCTGTAGAGGAAGACTTGTTTGTAGCCTCTGTGGATGATATTGTTACCCCACTGATGATTGTCAAGAGGAACTTGTTGCTAGCCGGTTTATTTCCGGGATGTAGTGAAGGTTGCCATCGGTGTTCTGTTTCGCCTACTGGTTGCCCATCTTTGAAGTCAGGCATCCAAAACCTGATGGATAACAAGGAAATCCTGTTTGAGAAGATTACTGTTCCTGCCACCCCTACTGAAGAAGTTTCCATTATTACCATTTTCAACAATTCTCCCAAGGCTCCCTCGAGGAAGCCTGTCAGAATTACGCCTGTTCAGAAGATTTCACCCATAATCATCACTGTTCCGGGGCCTATTCCCTACACCTCTGACAAAGCTGTCCCTTGGCACTATGGGTCAGATGTTTATGTTCTTGGAGTTAAGCAAGAGTTTGATACTAATACCGGCGTCAGCAACATTACCGGGCCTGCTAAAGTCACCCGCAGTGGTAGACTTTTCTCACCTGATATTGCGCCACCAACTGTCCGAAGACCTGTTGTCATTTCACCTGCAAATGTGCGTACTTCCCTTCCTGATCAAGTTCTTAGTTCTACCCGTGTCGCTGAGTCATCTGACGCTCGGGGCAAAGGGATAGCCACTGATATGCCTCCCCAGACAGAGGCGCCAAAGACAACCACTATTGAAGCTTCTAAACAAGAGATGGAAGAGATTATGAAGATCATCAAGAAGAGTGATTATAATGTAGTTGAGCAGCTGGGGAAAACCCCCTCTAAGATTTCTATGTTATCACTGTTGTTGTGTTTAGAGGCCCAGGCCAAGGCTCTGATTACCTTCCTGAAGACGGCCCACGTGCCACAAGAGACATCAGCTGATCAGTTTACCGATTGTGTGGCCAATTTAACTGCTGATAATGGTTTGGGTTTCTCTGACACTGATCTGACTGCTAAAGGGAAGAACCATAACGATGCCCTGCATGTCTCTATTGAATGCAGAGGCACTACTCTTGTGCATGTGCTGGTTGACATTGGTTCCTCATTGAACGTCTTGCCCAAGAAAGCTCTAGACAGGTTGGATTGCGAAGGGTTGGAGCTAAAGCCAAGTAACATTGTGGTCCGGGACTTTGATGGGTCTAAAAGGATGGTGCATGGTGAGGTTGACATTCCAATTAGAGTTGGTTCTCAGGTCTTCGATTCTACATTCTACGTGATGGACATTCGGCCATCCTATTCTTGTTTGCTGGGTCGTCCATGGATCCATAAGGCTGGAGCTGTGACCTCCACACTCCATCAAAAGCTGAAGTACCCAGTCAAAGGAAATATTATGACAGTACAGGGGGAGGAAGAGTATATGGTCAGCCACCTCAACTCGTTCCGGTACATAGAGATGGATGGGGAGTTCATTGAGACCCCATTTCAACACTTTGAAGAGGTTCCTCGGACACTGGCATCAACTGAGACAGTGGTTGAAGATTCTCCTTTGAAGATGGCTTCCTTAAAGGATTCCCGGGCTATTATTGAGAAGGGTGAGTATGCAAACTGGGGCCGACTTCCTGATTTCACTCAGAAGACTAACAAGTTTGGTTTGGGTTTCACTGCAGAATCTCAGAGGGTTGTTCATAGTGCAAGGAGTGGAAGACCTCCTGTGTTCATCAGCAACTCGGGAGTAAATGCCATCGAAGATGACGTGGAGGAATCTGAATTCGACAGTTGGATCTACCCTACGACCGACGGTGGACCAAGCAACTGGACAACAAAAGACTTCATCCCTATTACTTTTGTTACTCAGTAATGAACTCTTTGTTTTGAATTTGTAACAGACAATATTGTGAAACTTTATGGTCCGGTGTCTTACCCGGGGCACCGTGGCTTCATTTGTGAGGGCTTTTGTGTGCCATTTTCATATATCATTAATAAAAGCATTGGACGTTCTTGCATTTCAAATTTTGCGCTCCTTGTCTTTCTTTATTATATATTGCAAAACAGCTATTTTCACACACTCACATATACAGGTCCCAATCCATTATGGATCTCACTGGTAACGACTCTGCTACTGCCAGTTATGACTTCGAAAATCCGATCAACTTAGCCGAAGACGAAGGTGAAGATGATTACGAAGTGCCTGGTGAGCTTGCAAGACTGCTACTTCAGCAAGAGAGGGCCATTCAGCCACATGAAGAGCCAGTGGAAACAGTGAATCTGGGTACTGAGACAGACAAGAAGGAAGTCAAGATCGGTGCAAATCTGGAGCTTAGTGTGAAACAGCGGTTGATTCAGATGCTGCATGACTATGTCGAGATCTTTGCCTGGTCTTACGAAGATATGCCTGGGTTGGATACTGACATCATGGTTCATCGCCTGCCTACCAAGGAAGACTGCCCTCCGGTAAAACATAAGGTTCGTCGTATGTGTCCAGAGATGTCTGAGAAAATCAAGGCCGAAGTTATGAAACAGTTTAATGTCGGTTTTCTAGCAGTAACTTCTTACCCTCAGTGGGTCGCCAATGTGGTTCCAATACCGAAGAAAGATGGTAAGGTCCGAATGTGTGTTGACTACAGGGATTTGAACAGGGAGAGCCCTAAGGATGACTTCCCTCTGCCTCACATCGACGTTCTGGTTGACAACACTGCTCAGCATAAGGTATTCTCCTTTATGGATGGTTTCTCCGGTTATAATCAGATAAAGATGGCTCCCGAAGACATGGAGAAGACCACTTTCGTTACTCAGTGGGGTACCTTTTGCTACAAGGTCATGCCTTTTGGGTTGAAAAATGTTGGGGCAACGTATCAGCGTGCCATGGTTGCTCTATTTCATGATATGATCCATCATGAGATTGAAGTATACATCGATGATATGATCGCAAGGTCCCAAACTGAGGAGGAACACCTTGACCATCTACAGAAGCTGTTTGACCGGTTGAAGGTATACAAGCTGAGATTAAACCCGAACAAGTGCACCTTCAGGGTGAGGTCTGGAAAACTACTAGGTTTCATCGTAAGGGACAAAGGTATTCAAGTGGACCCTGCCAAAGTGAAAGCCATACAAGAGATGCCAGTTCCTAAGACAGAGAAAGAAGTCAGAGGCTTTCTGGGACGTCTGAACTACATTACCCGATTCATCTCGCATCTAACTGCCACTTGTGAACCAATCTTCAAGCTACTGAAGAAAGATAAAGTGGTATGTTGGAACGATGAATGTCAGGACGCTTTCGAAAGAATCAAAGAGTATCTCCAAGAGCCACCCATTCTTATGCCACTAGTTGAAGGGAGACCTCTAATCTTATACTTAACAGTACTTGACAACTCAATGGGGTGTGTGCTGGGTCAGCATGACGAGTCTGGCCGAAAAGAGCATGCTATTTATTACCTTAGCAAAAAGTTTACCGACTGTGAGACCCGATACTCACTGCTCGAGAAAACTTGCTGTGCTTTGGCATGGGCTGCTCGCCGGCTGAGACAATATATGTTGACGCACACTACTCTATTGATTTCAAAAATGGATCCAATCAAGTATATCTTCAAAAAGCCTGCCTTGTCCGGAAGAATAGCAAGATGGCAGATGATCTTGACTAAGTATGACATCCAGTACACGACTCAAAAATCAATCAAGGGAAGTGTGTTGGCAGACCATTTGGCACATCAGGCAGTGGATGATTATCAGTCTATGAACTTTGAATTTCCAGACGAGAATATCATGGTAGTAACTGATTGAGAGATACCTGGACCAGATGAAGGACCTGAGGAAGGATCCCGATGGTCTATGCACTTTGATGGAGCTTCAAACGCTTTAGGTAATGGTATTGGCGCTGTGATCATATCTCCTAAAGGCTCTCATACTCCGCTCAGCGCCCAGCTGTGTTTTAACTGCACCAACAACATGGCGGAGTATGAAGCATGCATCATGGGTCTTCAAGCTGCAATTGACCTAAGGATCAAGTTTCTGAGTGTCTTCGGAGATTCCGCTCTCGTGATCAGTCAGATCAAAGGCGAGTGGGATACGAGACACCCAAATCTTATTCCTTACAAGGAGTATGTGTTGACGTTGCTTCCCCACTTCGAGGAAATAACCTTTGAACACTTCCCAAGAGAGGAAAATCAGTTGGCGGACGCGTTAGCTACGATGTCTTCTATGTTCAAAGTCAAATGGGACAACGAGGCTCCCCGGATCATTATTTGGAAATTGGATGAACCTGCATATTATTGTGATCTTGAGACCGAAGAGGTAACAGAAAAGCCTTCGTATCATGAAGTAAAGAGGTACCTTGAAGCTCAAGAATACCCCGAGGGCGCGTCTATTAATGACAAGAAGTTTCTGAGAAGGTTCGCGGCGAAGTTCTTCATCAGCAATGGCATTCTTTACAAACGTAACCATGATTCAACCTTACTGCATTGTATGGATAAAATTGAAGCAGGAAGGATCATGGCAGAGCTGCATGAAGGTACCTTTGGAACGCATTCCAGTGGACATACTATGGCGAAGAAAATCCTACGGGCTGGTTATTATTGGTCCACTATGGAAGCTGATTGTTATCTACACTCTCGAACCTGTCAGAAGTGCCAAGTCTATGCTGATAAGGTGCATGTACCTCCAGTTCCCCTAAATGTTTTGACGGCTCCTTGGCCCTTTGCAATGTGGGGCATCAACATGATAGGCGAGATCAGACCTACTGCGTCTAACGGGCATCGTTTCATCCTGGTAGCAATTGATTACTTTACGAAGTGGGTTGAAGCAGCTTCCTTTTCCACCGTAACCAAGAACGTCGTGGCACGGTTCATTCGGCACAACCTGATCTGTCGATACGGTGTACCAAAAAGGATCATTATGGATAATGGTACCAATCTTAACAACAAGATGATCACTGAGCTCTGCGAGCAATTCAAGATACAGCATCACAATCTTCTCCCTACCGGCCGAAGATGAATGGGGTTGTAGAAGCATCTAATAAGAACATTAAGAAGATTGTGCAGAAGATGACAGTGACCTACAAAGACTGGCACGAGATGTTACCATTTACTCTTCATGGGTACCGTACCTCAGCACGGACGTCAACAGGGGCAACACCCTACTCCTTGGTATACGGCATGGAGGCAGTCCTGCCCATTGAAGTTCAGATACCCTCTCTCCGGATCATGAAGGATGCGGGTTTAAGTGAAGACGACTGGATCCAGACCCGGCTTGATCAACTGAACCTAATCGACGAAAAGAGACTCACTGCTATTTGTCATGGTCAGACGTACCAAAAATGGATGATCAAGGCATTTAACAAGAAAGTCAGACGACAAGAGTATCAAGTCGGGGACCTGGTAATCAAGCGCATCATTCTACCTCAAGGTGATCCCAGGGGCAAATGGACCCCTACGTACGAAGGGCCATTTGTGGTTAAGAACATCTTCTCAGGAGGAGCAATGATTCTAACCGCCATGGATGGTGACGACCTTCCTCACCTCGCCAATGTAGACATAGTAAAAAGATACTACGCATAATTAAAGACCTGCTAGGTTGACTGGCCTAGGCAAAAATAAGGGCTTCCCGGCGAACCAAAAGGGTTCGGGAAAAAATAAGGGATGAAAATAAAAAATCTGTACACCCGGCAAGTCGAAAACCTGAAAAGGCGGCTTGGGCAAAAATGGGTATCCCGGTGGACTGAAAACCCGAAAGGGCGATCCAGGCAAAAGTTAGGGATTAAAGCGTAATACTATGTCTCATTGGATCACCTCGCATCCGGACTTCAGTATCAACTATCAGGCTCGGACGACACCAATCAATCAGATTCATCTCCAACTAAGCAGCAAAGTGATGAGATGCTTGAAGATATAAGGGCACTAGCAGAGTTGGAACCCAGTGGGATTATTCACATAGCTGTTTTGTTTTCTTTTCACAAATTGTATAAATTCTATTTGCTCGGCGGCGCTCTCTTACTAGGACGTCAGCCTCTTGTACAAAAGCGCCTATTTACAGGCAAACTTCAAAATCAATACGAGTTCATTTTTCAGACAAATTGCAAATTGTTTTTTTCCTTTATTTGTTTTGTTTTGCAAAGAACGTCCAATGTTCATTTTTGATATATGCATTTGACATTAATTGTTGCTCATAAATATTTGCATGCGAAACAAAGGACTAATTACGGGCGATATCAGAAGTAGGGGCAATAGGAATTGTCTGAGAGGTCTAGTTGCTCTGTCCACCAAGGTACCAAGGTAGGTTCAACTGAAGAATATGACCAGGATACCTTCACTCCCCGCAGAGTAAGACAGTAATGGTAGCTCTCCCCACTGAGACCTGCAACTACGAAGGAATCAACAATACTCTCCCCCCAAGCAGAGTTAGTCTATCGTCAGTCCCGAAAAGGCTTGGTATTCCCAAAAGGTCCTAATATTCCCCAGCGGAGTATAAAGATATTCTCCAGCAAGCGTAAAGAGAATCCCCGGCAGAATATAAGATACCCCCAGTGGAGCCATTTCCCACCGCGGTCTAAAAAAGCTTCCCCTCCAGAGTTGAATCATCTTCCCCAGTAGATTCTGGAAGCTTGTCCCCTGTAGAGTATAAATGAATCTCCTCAGCCATATTCAGAAGGTTATCCCCACAAAAGTCTAACTGGGTTATCCTCAGCAAGTTGCAACGGAAAGATTATCCCCAGCGAAGTTCTTTCTACCCCCAGCAGAGTTCATCATCAAAATCTCCAACAGAGCTTATCGACGGAATCCCCAGCAGAGTTTATCATTAAAATCTCAACGAAGCATCTCTTCCCACAGAGTAATTCCCCGCAGAGTAATCTCTTCGCCAGGTTTATTCCCCAACAAAGTCATCTTCTCCTACAGGTCTATTCTTGCAACCATCTTCGTGCATCATCCCCAGTGGAAACGAAGAATTCAACCATACCCTTCGACATCAACCAAGGATTTAACAAGCTCCCCGGTATTTGTCAAGGATTTATTTTCCCAGACGAAAATACATTCATAAATATTTCACATTTCATACCTCCTATTTACATACATGATAAAGTGCATACGACACGATCTCATTTATTTTTGAGAACATCATGACATCATGCATTTCATACATCATGACATTGCATACAACTAACGTTTTACCTTTTTCAGGAAAAGGTCAATCAAAAGATGGCTTCCATCAACCTTCTTAAGTTCCAGATTAATACCTGTAACAAGCCAGGAAAATATATGTGGATGACTGATTGTAGATCAATACCTGTAACAAGCCAGGAAAGTCATCTACACAAAGAGATTGAGGATTAACACCTGTAAAAAGCCAGGAAGATCTTCATTTCTCAGGTCAGAGATTAATACCTGAAACCAGCCAGGACAACTATCTCATCGGCCAACCTTTCTTCAGTTCCATATTAATACCTGTAACAAGCCAGGAAAATTCTGCGGACGACTGATTGTAGGTTAATACCTGAAACCAGTCAAGAAAACCACCTACACGAAGAGATTGAAAGTTAATACCTGTAACAAGCCAGGAAAACTATTTTTCTTTCTCAGGTAAGAGATCAATACTTGTAACCAGCCAGGACAACTATCTCATCGGCCAACCTTCTTAAGTTCCAGATAACACCTGTAACAAGCCAGGAAAATTCTGTGGACGACTGATTGTAGGTTAATACCTGAAACCAGCCAGGAAAACCACCTACACGAAGAGATTGAAAGTTAATACCTGTAACAAGCCAGGAAAACTATTTTTCTTTCTCAGGTCAGAGATCAATACCTGTAACCAGCCAGGACAACTATCTCATCGGCCAACCTTTTCAAGTTCCAGATTAATACCTGTAACAAGCCAGGAAAACATCTGTGGACGACTGATTGTAGGTTAATACCTGAAACCAGCCAGGAAAACCACCTACACGAAGAGATTGAAAATTAATACCTGTAACAAGCCAGGAAGACTTTCTTTCTCAGGACAGACATTAATACCTGAAACCAGACAGGATAATTATCTACTTGACCATCATGAAGCAACCCTACACCAGTTCCTTCTCTCTTTCAGATGAAGTTTCACACAGACTTATCATCAGGCAAACCTACACAGGTTCCTTCTTTCAACTTACAAAGTTACAATTCAACAAACAATCTCCAGATGGAATCTATAAGCCCATCCTTCTACCAACAATCTCCAAATGGCATCTGTAAGCCCATTCTCGACACCACATACTACATCATGCGAGTGCAAATTTATGGGCACTTCAGTGTTCAATCATCTTCCACCTTCGGATCACGAAAGGCACACAAGCCAATCTACATCCTCAGGTTTAAGAAGATTGAACAGGGGCAACTGTTGTACCCCAAAATTTTCCCTCCCATATTCCTCAAAATTTGTCAAGAATGATCTTCAAATTGCTCAAAATGGCTCAAGGGTTGTACAGTCAAATCACCTCCTAAGGCAGTCAATTAAAAATTAGGATTTGGTTCTTTCAAGGAATTTGGGGTTTTCAATGGTTCAATCAAGTCTCATAGGCCTATATACATTCTCAAGCACCTACATGCCAAGTTTCAAGACTCACGGTGCCAATTTGCACAGTCAAAGGCTCCATTTGATCTACAGTCAACTGTAAGGGCAAAATGGTCATTTTGCAGTCAAAAGTCAGATTTTTTTGTCAACATTCTCATTTTGAAGGATAATTCATCATTTGATCAAGGGTTGATCATGATTCATCAAGGATTGCTCAAAATTCATCAAGATTCAAAAGTTGCTAAATTAGGGTTTTGTAGGAAAAGTCAACTCAACTTTGACCAAGCATAACTTTCTCATACTTTATGAGAAATGACCCATCCAAAGCTCATTTTGAAGAGGATTCAATATCCTACAATCCATCTTCATACCCAAAGATCAGAAAATGCACTCACAAGAGGTTACAAATTTGGACATTATAGGTCATTTTTGAAAGTCAACAAAAACACCTTTTGTGCCAAAGCTTATAACTTGAGAATGGAAGATCAAAATGAGATGATACAAAAAAGGTTGATTAGAGGACATCTCAGGGTTTCTAAAACGTCCAAGAAAACCTCCAAAAGTTCAAAATTGAAGAAGTTATGAATTGTTGAAGTTGGGCATTTTTCCAAAATGACCAAAAGTCAATTATCCTCAAAACTCCAATTTTTGACAAAAGGGTCCACTTTTTTCCACTTGATTTAGTCTTGTCATGCTACACACGTGTCCCATACTTAATCCCATGACCAAACATTTATTTTTCTATTTTATTTAATTTTTATTGATTTAATTCATTTTAAATCTATATTAATTCAAATAAAATCCAAAAATCAATGAAATAGTATCTTGGTGATTTGTACAGTTTTCATATATCATATGACACCTAATCAAATTCGTGTCTTGGCTTTTTGTGCACAAAATCTCATATTTGATTCAATTTTGGAAAGGTTAACAATGGTGGTCAATCAAAGATTCAATCTTCAATGCACATGGATATTGGTCCAACTCTTGTCCTAAAATCATTACCTTATATGCAAGAAAGCCTCCTAAACCTAATACACGACCTAAGAATTGCTAAAACGGCCAAACCATAAACTGAAAAAGCTTGGAAAAGAGAGAGATCGAATTCTTGGTTAGAGCATGCTTCAATCAAAAATATCAACGTGGTATTCTTGATTGCAATCTCCTGAAGCCATAGCAACCAGAACCGTACCTTAAGACCCCCTGAAACGCACTGTAAGTTGTCACGAATGGACCTCTGAACATGGAATCCCAACTTCCAATTCTTGCACTTTTTCTTCAAAACATTGGCATATTCATGTTTATTATTTGATTTCTAACATGACTGCAATATTCAATTTTGTTTTTATACCCTGTATTGTGATGCCCGATTCTAGGGTTCATATGCTTGCTTTTTAGGTGTTTTTGATACAGGGAAAATTGGCCATAATGATTGGTATAGGAGTGATCAGGAGGCAGAGACGAGGTCAGCCATGGCCTTAGATGGCATTTTCATAGCCTAGGGTGGATTTTAGGAATAAGCCACGGATTTTGATGTGGAATCAAATCCGCAGGAAAAAAATACAGGGTTTGGGGAAGAAGACGACCACACGTCGCCCTCCCATTGGCCTATTTGAAAAGCGCGCGTTTTATTTTTTTATTTACAGCATTTTGGTTGTTTTCATATATAATAATTTCTGCTTATTATAATAGAAAAGAAACAGCGCAGTTGAGTTGGCAAGTAGGTTGAAGCATTATCCCTTGGGACCTGGGTACGAATCCCAGGTCCCCCAAAATGTTATTGCAATTTTGTTTCAGGAAATCCCATGCAACACTCAAAGTAGGGCCCATCATACGCCCTCATCCAGATGTTGTCCAAATGGCTTCAGATCTAATTCAGTGGCTAGGATTGAAGGACTACCATGCTTCCTGGTCAACAAGCACGCGCTGGATTCTGAAAGTCAACAGGGCTGCCTACGTTGGGCCCAGACAATTGCCATTCAGACCCCCTTTTTGGGCCCAATACACCTTGGTTTATTCTACTTTCTTCTCATTATTTTTTTTATTTTACTTGCTTGCTTTATTTTTATTATTCTTAATTAATTGCTAACAAAATAATTATTATTTTTATTAATAAAATCAGAAAACAAAAAAAATATATTATTTTTATTAATTTCATTATTTTTATAAATAAACTATTTAATTGACTTAGTTTTTTAATTAGGCACAATTTTAACATTTTTGCAACAAAATAAAACTAATGTAGAATTAGGGTTTCCACAATTTTAATCATTTTATTTTTATTTCCTTAAACATTCAAAAACCTCAAAAAAAAAACATATTTCTTTTTTATTTAATTAATTAATTAGTTTAGGTTTAATTTAATTAAATGCAAGATAACAAAAAACCTCTTTCTTTCCTAAAAAATGGTCAAAACCCTAAAAACTCTCTGATTCAATTTTTCTCGCGCGTATGATTTTTTGATTCATATTTTGATCCATATAATTGTATCTGCTCCGAGGATGTAATAGTTTTAATTAGGACTTTTTACCGCTTTCATTTACCTTTTCCGCATTTACTTTTTCAAGGGTTTGTTTTTGGCGATGTAAATACCCGACGCCTTGTAATAGCTTAGTTTTATTTTCAGCAACTACTAAATGCTAGATGTACGAATAATAGGCTATGCATGACAAGATCTACCTTAATTTAAAATCAACCGTAGCTCACCATAACATGTACAAAGATAACATAACTGAAAATTGACACATTTGCACATGCCACTCCTAGGGTACGCCTCACTTGGTTGCCTCGACGTGGTCATTGAGTATAGGAAGTTTTAGAGGTCGCCCTCCTGTCTAAAGATCAAAGTTGCCTCGAAACGGTTGCCTCGATAAAAAACGATCTAAGACATTAGGGTTACCGCTAACGCGTCCTAACGTTGCTTTAGTGACCACATGTCCCTTAATCGAATTGACCCGAAAACTCCAACGACGGTGCTACCTACTCCTCAATAGTGGGATAGCACTGTCTAAAGGACATTTACACAGTTTAATTCCTTTTGAGTAGGTAGAGGTTCTCAGGTACTTGCTCTTTCAAAACAAAACAAACTTTTCGCACTTACACTTTTCAAACAAAGTTTTCAAAAACACTTCATACACTCTTGAGGACAGAAACAAGAGTTAAATCGAAGTTTTCAAACAAAACTTTTTCAAAACCCATGAACACAAGAAAAGCAAAACTTTTTGAAAATACAATGAGCAAGTACCTAAGAGCCCGTGGATAACCACAGATAGAAAGGGTGCTAACACCTTCCCTTTCTATAATCTACCTCCCGAACCCGAGAAACATCTCGAAAAGGAATTTTGATGTGCTTTTGTCCTTTCCTTGTTGGATTAAATAAAAGACGGTGACGACTCTTGCTTACCGCGAAATTTTGCGAAAACAAATGCAAACGCGAACCAACATTCCAAAACAGTGATTTCTATTTCCACTGATCACATACGTGAGTGTGTGTAAGAGCATGGCTGTTTTGATAAAGTGAGAGACATAAAAGAAAAACAAGGAGGGCAAAATTTGTATGCAAGAAACGTCCAATGCTTTATTAATGATATATGAAATGACAAATAATAGCCCTCACAAGCAAAGCCAAGGTGCCTCGGGCAAGCCACTGGGCCGTAAAGTTTCAAATTGTTTACTACAAATCTCAAAACAAATGAGTCAATTATTGCGGAATAAAAGAAACAGGTATGAAGTCCCTAGTCGTCCAGTTATTCGGTCCACCGTTGGTTGTTGGGTAGATCCAGCTGTCGATGTCTGAATCCTCTTCATCGTCCCTAATTGCATTAATTCCCCGATTACTGATTTGTAGAGGAGGTCTTCCAGCCCGAGCGTTCCTAACAGCCCTTTGAGCCCCTGTAGTAAATCCCAAACTAAATTTGTCAGTTTTGTGAGTGAAATCAGGGAGCTGACCCTAATTGGTACACCCACCTTCTTCAACCACAACCCTGGCGTCCTTGAGAGAAGCCATCGTCAATGGAGGTTTGTTGGAAGTAACTTCAGTTGATGCCAAGACCTGAGGGACCTCTTCAAAATTCTGACAAGGAGTTTCTATGAATTCCCCGTCCATCTCTATGTAGCGGAAAGAATTGAGGTGACTCACCATATATTCTTCTTCACCTTGCATTGTGACAATCTTTCCCTTCACCGGGTACTTCATCATTTGATGGAGTGTGGAAGTAACTTCCTCAACCTCATGGATCCAAGGACGACCCAGCAACCAAGAATACGACGGCCTGATATCCATTACGTAGAAGGTGGACCCAAAAGTCTGAGAACCCACTTTGACAAGGATGTCCACCTCCCCGTGCACCATTCTCTTCGATCCGTCAAAAGCCCTTACCACAATGTTACTAGGCTTTAGAATCAAACCCTCACAATCCAAATGGTCCAACACTTTCTTCGGCAGAACATTCAATGAAGACCCGATATCCACCATCACATGAGCCATAGTGGTGCCCCTGCACTCAATCGAGACATGCAGAGCATCATTATGATTCCTTCCTTTCGGTGTCAGATCTGCATCTGAAAAACCCAGCCTATTGTCAACAGTCAGGCTGGCCACACAATCTTTGAACTGATCTATTGAAGTTTCCTGCGGAACATGCGCAGTCTTGAGAAATGCAATCAAAGCCTTCGCATGGGCTTCAGAACACAACAGCAGAGACAACATGGATATCTTCGTTGGGGTCTGCCCCAGTTGCTTGACCATATTATAGTCGTTCTTCTTAATAATTTTCAGTATTTCCTCTATTTCTTGTTTAGAGGCTTCCACAACAATTTTCTTAGGTGCCTCCGTCCGGGAAGGCTCACCTATAGTTTCCTTGCCCCAAGTCCCAGATGGCTCAGCAGCAGGGGTGGTAACTAGAGTAAGAACATGAACAATAGTTGATGTATTAGCAGGAATAGCATATGGAATGACAATAGGCTTGTTGACAGACTCAGGGGAAATCTCGGGAGAGAAGACCCTTCCACTTCGAGTAACCTTACTAGTCCCGACAATATTACTGACATCAGTATCAGCTTCTTTGTTCTTTAGATCTTACTTAATGCCATGATAATACACATCAGCACCATAATGCCATGGGACAACCTTGTCTGAGGTGAACGGGATGGGACCAGGAACAATGATTATCAGCGGAGCAATTCTTTGAACAGGTGTAATCCTAACAGGTCTTCTCGAGGAAACCTTGGGAGGATTGGCGGAAATGGTTATAATAGCGATGTATTCAATGGGAACAACAGGTATCATAGTGTTCTCGAACAAGATCTCTTTATTATCCATCAGGCGCTGAACACCTGATTTCAACAAACGGCAGCCAGAAGGTAGAATCCAACACATGTGGCAATCTTCACCACAACCTGAAAATAAACCAGCCAACAGCAAATTCTTCTTAACAGTCATAAGAGGAGTAGAAATTTCTTTAACATAGGTCACAAATAAATCAGGGTCAATAACATTAACTCCACGACCATGTTTGGGCATGGGAGCAGTTATAACATTCAGCTTTTCTAGAGCATCGAACTCTATCTCCTTGGCTTCAAGCAAATCTTGTACTTTGTTTCTCAGAGCCCAACAATCATTTGTATCGTGGCCAGGACTCTTAGAATGGTAGGCACACTGCGCATTGGGATTGTATCTAGGAGAGGTAGTGTTTGGATTCTTGGAAGCCTCTCTCAAGGTTGCCAAGTTGGATTTTAATAAATGAGGTAGAACTTCAGCCAAAGTCATGTTGATACGGGTAAACTGCCATTGTGGTCTTTCCACTCTTTGTTGATTGTTGCATTATGGGGAAACTGCGGGTCTTGGTATCACTACAGCATTTACCATTTGACGGTGTTCAGATCTACTTTGGCCCCTCGGGCTATAGACTGCACTGGCTTCCTTCTTACCAGCGAAAGGCTTCTTTGATGAACTCGAGGAGGCATCCTTCTGTATTTTACCACTCCGAATTCCAGCTTCTACTATTTCTCCAGTTAAAATCAACTTGGTGAAACCATATGACGAGCTGCCAATTAAGTGATTGAAAAATGGACCTGACAGCGTTCCTAGAAACATATCAACCAACTCCATATCAGACAAAGGGGGTTGAACTCTCCCAGACAAGTCTCTCCATTTTTTAGCATAATCTTTAAAACCTTCACCTGCACCCATGGACATACTCTGGAGTTGAGTACGAGTGGGAGCAAGGTCGACATTATACTGATACTGCTTGTAGAAAGCAGCAACAAGATCTTACCAGTTTCGGATACTGGCTCCCTCCAACTGGTAGAACCATTCAAGCTGAGTCCCTGACAGACTATCTTGAAAGAAGTGCACCCACAGATTTCTATCAGCGGTGTGTGGTTGAATCTTCCTGACATACGAGCAGAGGTGGAGTTTTGGGCAGGACACCCCATCATACTCGGAAAAAACTGGAGCTTTGAACTTAAGAGGGATGACCACTCCCGATACCAGACCCAATTCTTCAAAATCCAACCCAGGTATCCTCTGAACTTCCATGGCACTCAGATGATCCTCCAACTGTTTGTATCTATCCTCAGCAGGAGGATATTGCTCATCGTTGTAATCTGTATCATTGTCAGAAACTGCGAGACTAGGGTCCTTTTCTCCTTCTTGGTTCTCCCCTTCCTTTGATGAAGAGGTCAGATCAGTTTGTCGCTTCAACCTTTCTCCAAACCTTCTGCCCATATTCAGAATACCAACAGCCTTCTTCTTCTTCTCTTTCATAATGAGGGCTTTCAAATCCTCCTTTCCTTTATCCAGACTTATGAATATCTGTTGGAACTGGGCATTTTGTGCCTGAAGATCTTTGATGGTTTGATCGGAAGACATTTCTGCTGAAATAAATAGCGAAGAAGATGAGAAACCTGTAGTGGTACCTGTAATGATGTATATAATAATGGGATGCACATGTAATGATTTCAAAGACTTCAGGAAATTTAAATTTTCAAACCAAAATAAACAAAAACTTTATTAACTTTAAATTTAAAAGTTCAACATGCCTTTAAGGTGTTACAAATAAGTAAATAAAACCAATCTAAAACTAGAAAAGAAAAATAAAAAGTCCCATGGACGCTTTCTCTTTGTGCTAATATAATCATTGAGCACTCTTTCTTCTTGGAGCTGCCTGGTGAGCTTTAAAACCTTCCTCTCTTGATTATGGAATTGTTCCCTGCAAGTATCCCGCTCATTCTTCAGTTAAATCCAAGACCTTTGTAACTCCCCAAGATCAGTGGGCATGTAAGGATAAAGAACTGTGTAAGGAATGCCTTCTTCAGTAGTGGGCTCCACAATCCCTGGTAATACGGCCACATAAGGCATCATAAGCTTTTGGGATCGAGCTCGTACCCATTGGAGGTAAGGCTCCATAGGAATGGAAGTCTTTGGTCACAACTCTTTGGGGTCAGATCTGTTTACCATGCCCCAAGCTCATATGAACCTCCGGCGATACTCATTAATATCATCCTCATAGTTGAATATAATGTCCTCAATAAGTAACTCATGGGGACCATCCCTTTGAGCATGACCAAATTGTCGCAAAGCTAGACAGGGATTGTAAGTTATACCCCCTCTGATACCAAGTAATGGGACATTAGGGTACTCCCCACAGCGGTCAATAATGGAAATGTCTTCCATGGCTCGGGAACACCAAAGAATATCCGCATGAGCGAGTGACATTATCCTGTGCGACCAACTCAAACATTCTTCGTTCTTCGGTACAAACTTAGGGAGGTGAGAAATAAACCACCTCGACAAAAACTACATGCAGCACATAAGAGTCCCTCTTATCTTCATGGTACGAGTATGGAGAGCGTGTAAAATATCTCCAAGAAAGGTAGGCACAGGGTTGCGAGAAAGGAAAATCTTGATAACATTCACATCTACGAAGGAGTCCAGATTAGGGAAGAGAACTAAACCATAGATAAGAAGAGCCAAGACCTCCTCAAAAGCCTGAAAATCCAAATCATCCCAAAATAGATGAGCTTTGTCTATCAGAAATTTGGCTAGAAAACCTTCGACTCCGCTTCGAGTTTCCCAATTGGATACCACGTCAGCCCGTTTAAGATGTAAAGCTGAAGCAATGACTTCTGGCTTAGGAACTTCTTCTATACCTGTGAAGGGTACCTGTTCAAGAATGGGTATGACCAATACCTGAGAGAATTCTTCCAAGGTGGGTACCAACTGATAATCTGGAAAAGTGAAGTAGTGATGCTTGGGATCGAAGAACTGAAAAAGTACGCTCATCATCTGTTCATCAAGGTTTGAAGTAACCAGGCTGAGAAGTTGACCGTGTCTCTTAATGAAAGTAGAAGTTTTAGAGACTCTTGATACTAGATCTTTGAGTTGGGAAGGTATTTCCACAAAGCCGATTCGGATAGTATTTCTATGCACGGAAGCCATGATCTACAAAACAGAACAAAGATAAATTCCCTTGGTCTTTGAAATGGTTAGTGTAATGAAGCATGAATGCCATGTTATGATGCATGATGTCATGATAAACCACAGGTATAGCAAACACAGGTATTACAAACACAGTCAAATCACACAAAGCCCTTAGGTTTAAGGCTTGCACGAGGTCAAAGGTAATACCCTCTTGAAGTTAAGTTGGCTTCAAACCTGTCTAGAAAAGTAATCGGGTTCTAGAGGATCTCAATATCACTGACCATCCTTTATCGGTCATGGTTTCAGCTCACGCAATCTTTTCTTGCGGCCGAAATATTCCAAAAGTCTGGTCTCAATGAGTGTAGCATCGAGTATCAACCAGTTCTAAGATCTACACCGAGGCCGGCTATCTCGCTACTTTCTAATGGCCAAGTTGGGCAATTAAAGGTTCTAAGGTCCGTTGGTGCTTCACGACACCAAGCGGTGGCCCCGTATTCTCCTTGTTTCACCATAAGGGGCACCGTTACCAACCAAAGTGCCACACCAATGTAGCTACTGCTTCAACCGTATCGGTCTACGTCGTACAATTCCCTCACAGTTTATTGCCACTTACCTAAAAGGTGTTCCCCAGATTCGGGTGTAGGATCTATAGTAACCCCAGACAGAACCCTCAAAAATAAAGCAAACAAAGCAATCAAGAGAAGCAATTTTAATGACCTAGATCCTAAGGTATACCCCACTTATAACTCCCCAGCAGAGTCGCAAGTTCTGTGATACAGTGGCAGAACCGACTGTTTAATACTGGTTTGTGTTTTGCGTTTTTTGTTTGCAAAATGTCGCGGTAAGCAAGAGTCGCCATCGACTTTTATTTTATCCAACCGGAAAGGAAAAAAGTACAGAAAAAACCCTTTTTCAAGATTTTGAGTACGGGGGGTAGTTTATAGAAAGGGAATGTGTTAGCACCCTTTCTATCCATGGTTTTCCATGGGCTCTTAGGTACTTGCTCATTTTGAAAATTGCTTGTGTGTGCTTGCTTTGAAAAGTTTTGTTTTACTTCGTGATAACCCTTGTATCAGTCCTCAAGGGTGTGACGAAGTTTGTTTTGAAAATTTGTTTTGAAAGGTGTAAGTGTGAAAAAGTTTTGATTTGATCAAGTACCTACTAGCATCTACCTACTCCAAAAAAGATCGTTTATATTCTTGTTTCCTTTAGACAGCGCTATCCTACTATTGAGAAATAGGTAGCACCGTCGTTGGAGTTGTAAGGGTCAATTCGAAAGGGACGTACGGTCACTAAAGCAATATTAGGACACCTTAGTAGTAACCCTAGAGTCTTAAGATCTTTTCGAGGCAACATTTCCGAGGCAACATTTCCGAGGCAACATTTTCGAGGCAACATTCGAATGGGACATTTGATATTTTTAGACGGAAGGGCAACCACTAAGACACCCTATGCTTAATGATCGTTTACCGAAGGCAACCAAAGTGAGAGTATACCCTAAGAGTGAATATGTGCGAGTGATTTATTTTCAGTTTATTATCTTTGCACATTAGAGTTTTCTAACCATTTTAATTTTGTCATGCATTCCTGTCATACAATCCTAAACATACAACTAAATAGTTAAATATTTGCGGGAATTAAAAATTCGAGAAAATAAACCTACCTATTACAAGGCTTCGGGGAGGGGGATTAATTACATAACCAAAAATCAGGGATTTAAACAGTAAATAAAAACCCTAAGTTAACTATTACAAACCATGAACAGTTACAAAATAATGGCAAAAGTAATTAACAAGCGCGTGGTAAGTTAAATGCGAGGCAATTAGGGTTTTGACCCTTTGACTAATCTTACTTGCGATTGATTAAAGGAAAAAAAATGTTCTTTGTCATGTTTTGTTATTTAAGAAAATAATGGATAATTAAATTAAAATAAAATCCTAAACTCTAATTAATGTTAATTTTGAAAATAAATTAATTAATTCTAACAACCTATTTTATGTATTTTTTGTTTTATTTGAGAAAAAGGAGAAAAATTAAATCAAGAGTTAACCTAATTTTCTAATTTAATTTTAATTGTAAAAAAAACAAATTAAAGTTACCCTAATTTAAATATTAATATAATTAATTAACAAAAATTTAATTTAATAAGAAAACAACTAAATCTAATTTTTTTATGACTTTTCTTGATTTTTTATGATTTAATTAAAACTGATTTAAAAAAATGATTAAGCAAATTAAAATAGAAAATAAAAATCAAGAGAAATTGAGAATTGGGCCTGATAGTGTTAGCAAATCTGGGGGTGTTGAATTGAAATCTTTGGCCCATAATGCTCCCAAGCCTGGTTGACCATGCTTGATCTGGTGCGTTGTTGACTTTGAGGAACACCATGGTCCTTCATTGTTGGCACGTTGAATCTGGGTAAGAGCACATGAGATGGCTAGATGTTGAGGTCGTATGGAAGGTGTATGATGATGTAGTGCATTGGATTCACCTGAAACAATCAAGAAAATAATAAAATGCACACGCCTGGGATCGAACCCAGGACGTGTGCATCAAAGGCATTCGCTCCAACCATCTGCGCTAGTGTGTTAACTTGTAAGCCTAATAAACAAATAAAACCAAAATCCAAGTCAAATATTCTGCCAGCCACAAACGTGCGAACTTTCAAATGGGCCAGTCACATGTTGCCACGCCATCATCTTCTTCATTGGTTCCGTCGTTTTAGACAAAAGACTTTTACCTACAGACGTTCACTGTAGGTATAACCTTGCATATTTCAAAAATTGCATACAAGCAAGATAAATGAAATGTAATGGTACCAATCAACTCGTCTCATCCTCACGAGCATCATGGTACCTGATTCAAAGCCTAATTTTGCATGTACAAAAAGACCCTAAAAATAACTCAGGAACCCTAGCAATGGCAACATCAGGTACAAGCATCAAAAATGCAATTAAATGGCATGGTTAGCTTGCAAAAATGATGACAAACACGAATATAACAATCAAAAGTTCTAATCATGCAAGAATCGTGATAATCGAATTGAAAAAATATGGCAAATCGTGTGAAGGGTAGCACGCGTTTCTGAGTGTTTTAGGCCTTGCAAATGATTGGGACAGCTTTCTGGGACGTCCAGCAATGGATTGGGATAGCAAGGATGGCTTGAGATGGCCTGTGGAATGAAAACAAATTCACACTTTTGCCAACTTTTTTAAGTTTTGTTCTATGCTTCTCACGGCCTCTAAAACCTTGTTTTTTAATCTGGAATCCTATATTATATAACCTATAGTGAATTAGGTTAACAAACTTGGATCCAATCTTGAGAATTCATAAATGGAATATTTTATTTTAAGCCATATGATATCTTTCCATAACCATGCCAATCATGCTCTTTTTTGTACCAATTGCCCTTGATTCGATTTGCTCTTGTTTACTCAGCATATCTTGATTGCCAAATTGTCAAAAAAACAAATCAAATCATATCTTTGTTAATTTTCATTATTTATTTGATTTAATTCACTTTTTAATTAATAAAAAATAAAAATAAATTGAAAAATGAAGCACATAATGGGTGAGTGAACATTTGAGTCGTGGACCACATTATAATTGAGGTGAAAGCATAAAAAGTTGGGCCCATTTAGCAAAAAATGCAAATTTGAGCATATTTGACTTTTGGTAATTTTGCAAGAATGGTCAACTTGGCCAATGCATAACTCTCTCAATTTTGACCCTAGAGAGGTGTTCTTGGACTTTTTAGAAATATTAGGATGTCCTCTAAACAACCCTTTTGTTCTCATCTCAATTTAGTCTTCCATGTTCAAGTATGAAACTTTGACCCAAAAGGTGTTTTTGTTGACTTTTCAAAAGGACCTATGATGTAAAAATTCATATCTTTTTGTGAGTGCATATTATGTTCTTGGTAGATAAAGATGAATTTTAGGGAATTGCATCCTCTTCAAAATGAGCTTTGGATGGGTCATTTCTGATAAAGTATGAGAAAGTTATGCTTGGTCAAAGTTGAGTTGACTTTTCGTATAAAACCCTAATTTAGCAACTTTTGGGTTTTGATGAATTGTGAGAAATCCTTGAGGAATCATGATCAACCCTTGATAAAATTATGGATAATACATCAAATGAGGATGTTTACCAAAAATCTTGAAGTTTGACTGTATGTGGGCCAGAGTTGACTTTTGACCTAGTACAGTTGATTTTCAGGCATTTGAGCAATTGACTGAGCAAACTTCTTCGGCAAGGCTTGAAACTTGACATGGATGATCTTGAGAAAATATTAGGACAATGGTGAGAATTTGATTCCTTTGTGGTTTACACATCTTGATGAAGATGGAAACCCTAATTTGAGGTATACTGCCTTAGGAGAGAGTTTGTCTGGTCAACTCTTGGGCAACCTTGAGCAAATTGGGGACCTCACTTGACATTTGTTGAGTAAAATGAGAGGGCAAATTTTGGGGTACAACACTACCCCCCCAAACTCAATAAAATTCTAAAAAGGTCTTTCTTGTTATTTTCACCCTTTCCTTTATTGGATAAAAGAAAATTCGATGGTGACTCTTGCTATCTGCAACATTTGCGATAAAATGCAAAACACCAAGTCAGTTCTCCCACTGTATTACAAAAGGGAAATGAGCAAAATATTTTTGAATACCTTAGGCCTATTTTACTATGAAAGGACGATTGCGAGTGCATCATATTATTTCACTGAAATGGTGAATAAGGGGATGTGACTCGAGGAAGGTGTTCGTGCAGAATGATTAACCAAAGAAGTTGGTTCATCAAGTGGGGTCATAAAATTTGAAAATAGTTTCCAAAAGAAGAAAGAACAAGATGCCAGTGAAGTGTCATTTGGAAAACCAAGAATAAGTATCCACAACAACATGTTGCAACTGTCACTCCCTTCATTAACATAGCACCAGCTTATCAGCCACAATTTCCTCAACAAGTTCAACAACCTCGACAACAGGATTACAACACACAACAGCCTCAGCAACAGGCTTACAACAATCAACAATCAACATATAACAATCGGCAAAATGGAGTAAGGAGTACGCCATGTTTTGATCTGATCCCGATGACTTATGAAGAGTTGTTACTTGGATTATTGCAAAAGAATCTGGTTTAGACAAGAACACTATCTGCTATCTAGAAATACATCCCATACTAGTATGGCAGGTGCTTATTGTGCTTTTCACCAAGGAGCTCCAGGTCATAGTACTGAAAATTGTTTCCTATTGAAGATTGAAGTCCAGAATTGGTCAGAAACGGACTCTTATCATTTTGAGATGTTGGTCCTGATGTTCAAGTCAAAATATGAGTGAATCTTTATTTGATTTTGGCCCTGAAATTTGAAAGATGTTTCCTTCAGCATAACTCTATATGGAGAGAATCTTCTCAGATTTTTAGCATTTTTACTGCTTTTTCATATGCAATTTTCCTTGTTCGTTAATGCATTTGTTTTGCATGTGAAAACTTGTTTGTTTTGAATGATTAGTGCAATGAGCATGTTTGTCTTGAAGAAATCCATTTGTTTCACTCGTACTTGTTTCTCTTCAGAAATAAAAATGTTTTTTCTTTATTATGATACCAAATGTTACCAATCTTCTTGCTTAGGCAGAAATTGGAGGGAGGATGATGATATGAAAATGCAAAATTTCTAGTCGTATGCTTTTGAATAAAACCCTGTTGATGATGTACATGAATTGTTTCAAATCCATAAACACCGGAGATATAAGAAAGATAATCCTATGTTAACCCCTTTTGATACTTGAAGTAAGAGTTTCTTTTCTAAACAAAAACCCTCATATTTAACCTGGGACATGGTAGTTTTCAGTTGATTTGACTGAGTGTTCAGATTTCAAAAGGGATTCGTTTCTGAAGATTAATCACAATGGTTATCATAATTCCAAAATATGAGAAACCACAATGGTTATCCATCATACATCAAGGAACGAGGCAGTCATCGCTCTCTCAACAAGTCAAGACAAAGTCAATGTCACACGATTTATTCAAATCAAGAAAAAGAAATTGGGGAATTTTAAAGACATTGGGGAATTTTGAATGATAGGTTATTTGTAATATACACTTGAGATAATTTCTTCTTAGAAACCATGTAACTTGGGGCATTTAAGAATTGAAGTTTATTCACAAGAACGGTTGTCCATTTATGACGTGCATCATGCAGTTTATCAGCAGTAAACATTGGAGCACCCAAAGTCAGTTCAAAGGACAATCTAGACTCGTCAATGTATGTGATTAAATTTGAAAATATTATCAGATGTTGATGTTCCCATGTGATCCTAGCTAATCCTTGATTTAGGTATCTCCAGATGAGCATGATTCTTTTCCCCAACATATTTTTTGTCCCCTTAGTGGACTATTGATATTAGAAGGTTGAATTTTGGGTTTTCTTCCCAAGAAGTATCCTCCTCTCCCAAGAGAGATTTAAGCCTTGTAGTAGGACTTTACTCCGTCAAGTGGCTTTTGTTTCATCTCTAGTGATGATTCTATCTTATTGAGGTTGGTCGAGTCCTTGGTTGTACCCTGGTGTTGTTTTGTCATCCCCGGTGTTATCATTTAGCTCTTTGTCTATTTCGTCAGCATATACATGACATTAATTCATTCATTCACACTTACATCATTCATGCACATTCACATTTATCGATGATCCTGAGTCCATTCACTCTGGTTGTGTTTACCCCCTAAGTAGTGTATTTTCTTCCCCAGTAATGTCTTTGCTCTCCTAATAGAATGTTGACCATAGGCAAAAAGGTGTATATCCCTCTTGATTCCCCATTGGGAAGGTCTTGCTTTAGTTTTCTCGTCCATCTCCGGATAGGATAAATACCTAGTTGAGTTTTTTCCTCCTTGGGAAGAGTCTTTTTTTATTGTCTCCAGTTTATCCCTGGATTGAACCTTCTCTTTGACAAATAAGTTTTGATTGGATCTCTCCAGACAGTAAATCCTCGATTGAGAGTGCGTTTATTTTGCACATCTGAAGACTCCCTCTTTATTTGAATAAATTTACTCCATAAGATTAATGACTTGCACTTCTTTTGAAGACCCCCATGCGGAGATTTTGTCTCCTCAACAGGGACTTGTTTGCAGTTCTAGAGGAAGTTGAATTTACCTCCCAGCAGCATTATTGCAATACTCTCAGAATTATTATTTAATAACAAGTAGTGGTCTCTTTATTTGAGAAGCTTATGTGTCCCTAGATTTCCTTTTAAGACGGAAAATGGCAATCTCTTTTGAGTAGTCCGTCAATTCCTAGAGAAGTTATCCCCAGATATCAAGGTATTTATTTACTCCAAGGAATGGTTAATCTCTTCGATATGATGGAGATAGTTTGTTGTGAAGATTTTGTTTACTTCAGCAGATGGTTAATCTCTTCGATATGATAAATATAGTTTGTTTTAAAGATTTTGTTTACTTCAACAGATGATTAATCTCTTCGATGTGATGAAGATAGTTTGTTGCAAAGATTTGTTTTACTTCAACGAATGGTTAATCTCTTTGATATGATAGAGATAGTTTATTGCGGAGATTTTTTTTACTCCAACGGATGGTTAATCTCTTCGATATGATAGAGATAGTTTGTTACAAAGATTTTTTTTACTCCAACAGATGGTTAAAATCTTCGATATGATGGAGATAGTTTGTCGCAAAGATTTTGTTTACTACAATAGACGGTTAATCTCTTTGATATGAAGGAGATAGTTTATTGTGAAGATTTTGTTTACTTCAACGGATGGTTAATCTCTTCTATATGATAGAGATTGTTTATTTAGAAGATTTTGTTTACTCCAACGGATGGTTAATCTCTTTGATATGATAGAGATAGTTTGATGCAGATATATTTTTTACTCCAACAAATGGTTAAAATCTTCGATATGATGGAGATAGTTTGTTGCAAAGATTTTGTTTACTATAGGTCAAGCAATGATGGTGCAACATGTCAGTCAATGATGCCATCATAATGAGCAATAGAATTCCAGTAGATCCAGTGAGTCCCAAAAATATGTGTAGTTATCTGATAGAAAAAGGGGAAGACCATTTTTCCATGGCATTTAGTTTAATTGGATCAACATGTACACCTGGAAGAGACTATATGACCCAAATATTCAATTTATTCTTAAAAAAATAAACACTTAGAAAGTTTGACATAAAAGCAATTATTTTTTAAACATGCAAGCACCAATTCCAAGTGTTTGAAATGATCATCAAGAAAAGAGCTATATATCATGATATCATTAAAAAACAATGACAAATCATCATAGAGACTGTGAAAATAGTTGATTCATGGTAGCTTGAAATATTGACGAAGCAATTGTCAAGCCAAATGGCATGACTAAAAATTCAAAGTGGACATCTGTTGTACCCCAAAATTTTCCCTCCAATTCTTTTCAAAGTATCTCCTCATGCTTTTAGGGTTCTCAATTTCTCAAAGAATTGATCAGACAAATTCTCCTCCTAAGCAATTGGCCTACAACAAAGGTTTTTTGTGTTTCTCAAAGAAAATTGAGCTTATAATGCTTCAAGTGGGTTCCATAATTCCTCATATGCTTCAAGGTACCCTCATGACATGTTTCAAGCCTTACTTCACAAGTTTGCTCAGTCAATTGCTTAGATTATTGAAAATTAACTATATTGGGCAAAAAGTCAATTGTGGTCAACTTATAGTTAAACTTCAAGATTTTTGGTCAACATCAACATTTTGAAGTCACATTCATCATTTAATCAAGGGTTGGTCATGATTCATCAAGAAAACTCTCAATTCATCAAAAGTCAAAAGTTGCCAAATTAGGATTTTCTCAAGGAGAAGTCAACTGAACTTTGACCAAGCACAACTTTCACATGCTTCATCAGATATTCCTCAAACAAAGCTCATTTATAATTAAATTCAATTCTCTACAACTTTGACTCTCTAAGCTCAAGTCCAAAAAATGCTTCATTTAAGAGATATGGGCTAAAACATTATAGGTCATTTCAAAAGTCAACAAAGAGACACTTTTTGTCAAGGAAAGTTACTTCAAGATAAAGTCTTCAAATGCAAAAATGATTAACATAGATATTCTAGAGAACATCTTGGGCTTTCCAAAAAGTCCAAGATCACTTTCATATGATATAAATTGAGAGAGTTATGATTAGTGCAAGTTGAGAAATATTGAGTAAATACATGAAACCTAAAGTGACCAAACTTGAATTTTTAGGATAATAGACTATTGTTTCAAGGTCCATGTGTGTTATACACTCCATAGTGAACCTCAGATCTTATTCATACACCTCTTAGGGTTTTTATTTTATTTATTTTTATTTTTATTTATTTAAAAGTCAAAATAAATGAAATAAAACAAAAGCTTTCTTACAAAGGTCCAAGCCCAAATGGTTTGACCTAATTTCAAGCTTTATATACCTCATTCATTCAGACAAGGCGACACACGAAAAAACCCTTGAAGAAGACATCCCAAAAATCTCAAAAAATATCAAAATTAGGGCAAATATTAACCCTCTCTTACAACCTCTCTCAAGGTCAAATACTCATCTCATTCACTTCCAAAAGGACTGTATGGTAAGAATGGATCATCATTGAAGATCCAAAGGGCCTGAAGCCCTCTTAACATATACTTATGATGATAATGTTCTTCTGAGACATGACAATACAGGATCAAACCATAGCATGGCCCCCATATTGGCCAAATTAGAGGTTGTCATGTTTACACCGAGTGATAGTATTTTTGTCATATCTCACAAACCAGTGCGTTTTAGCCAAAAATAAAATTCCCATTGAATCCACAAGGCTTGATTTATAGGGTAGGGTCCCTGGGAATCACTAACCTCTTCTATTTTGCAGGAATAAAAAAAAGAGTCACCAGAGAAGATGAACGGGGCTAGGGCTCCGATGCTTCTCTGGTCTGGTTATTTTGTTTTATTATATAATCGTTTTGTTTCAGTTTTGTTACCGGATGTACAGCCACCCTAGTGGCAAGTGAGCGCATGTTAAGGCATTATAACACTAGGGCATGGGTTCGATCCCTGCCTTTTGGTGTTTTGGTTTTTTTTTTTTACATTTTCATGTTTTGTAGGTTTTGTCATATAGCACACTGATCTTATCCTACTAATACCAAAGCGCGCCTGGCACAGTGGTAAACCATGCAGGGGAAAGGTTAACGGCGTGGGTTCAACACCCGCCCCTGGCATTTTGTGGTTTTTTTCCTATTTTCTTACTTTGTTTCTCTTTTCCCTTGAAAACCCAAAATTCATAAAACCACAAATCTTTTCTCACAAACCCTAATTAGGTTTTAGTTTCTACTAATTAACCTTTATTAATTAACTTTTTTTATAAAATAAATAAATTAATTTTTAGGTTTGTCATCATTAAACTTTTTTAATTAATTTAATTAATCAATTTTTTAAATTAAAATCAATTAGTTTTTTTAAGGTTCCTTTAATCACCATCAAAAACTTTTTTTCCATAAAAACTTCAAAATATTTTCTTTTCTATTTTCGCATTTTTAGATTGACTGTATAGGTTTTGTGAATGTAATAGCTAGATTTATTTCCCGCTTTCGTTCCCTTTATCATGTAACTGCTTCAGAATGTAATAGTTATAGGTTTTTATTTTCTGCACTCAACTATTATGTAACTTCCCTGAGGCCATGTAATAGTGTAGGAACTTTATTTTCCGCACTTTACTTTTCATGTTATTACTTTACTATATTGCTGCTAGTAATTAGGGTTTGTATGGAAAGACTAAAAACAAACGTTAGAGAATCCTAAACTCAAAGATAAATAACTGAAAACAAATCACTTGCACCTCTAGGGTAACCCCCCATTTGTTGCCTTTAGAACAAAACGATCATATCCCTCGAACGAGAAGACGCTTTAGAAAAAACCCTCGATCAAGTCATCATACAAAAAGATCATAGTCCCTGAATGACCCTTTCAACATTGCTTTTCAGTAAATGATTTAGTCCCTTGAGTTGCCTACGAATAATAAGATGACAGTCCCTTACGAAATTGGTAAAGTATCCCTACAAGTTGCCTTTGATGACCATATGACGACCCTCGTTTGTCCCTTCACATCCAACGATATGGCTTCCTAATAACTAATGGTATGGATAGTACTATCTAAAGGAAGAGTAAAGTACAAGAACGACCTTGAGTGGGTAGATACTCTTAATGGCTTGCTCACAAAACTCTTTTCACATTACACTTTCAAAATGAAATATTTTCAAACAAACACTTTGTACGCATTCTTGAGGACTGATACAAGAGTCGTTACAAAGTTCAAATTTCAAAATATTTTTCAAACACTTACACAAAAAAATCAATTTTTCAAAGTGAGCTAAGCGATTAAGAGCTCGTAGATAACTACGGATGAAAAGGCTGCTAACACCTTCCCTTTTCATAACCTACCCCCCAAACTCAAAATCTTCAAGGTCTTTCCTGTTATTTTCACCCTTTCCTTATTGGATAAAAGAAAAGTCAGTGGCGACTCTTGCTAACCACAACATTTGCAATCAAACACAAAAAAAAGTCAGTTATCCCACCGTATTACAGAAATGGAGACTCTGTTGGGGAGTACTTATAAAAGAGGGGTTACCTTAGAGTTAGATCACTTTTACTTAAAATTGTTTGCCTTGTTTTCTTTATATTTGTGGGTTGATCGCGTTTATTTCTTGTAAAAATCATACACCTGAATCTGGGGATACCTTAGGTAAGTAGCAATAGATCTTGGAAACTGTAAGGCGTAGACCGATATGGTTGAAATGATGGCTATGATAGTGTGACCCTTTGGATTGTAATGGTGTCCCTTGAGTCAGTCAAGGAGAAGACTAGGCTGCTGTGTGGTGTCATAAGCACTAACTGACTTTTAGAACCTTAATTGACCCAACTTGACCATTAGAAGGTAGTGAGATGGTCAACTTTGGTGCAGTCCAAAGTTGGTTGATACCTGATGCTACATTCATTGAGATTCGATCACGAGATGTTTTGGTGGCAAATCAGTTGCTGTGCTAAAATAAAACCTTCGAGAAAGATTCTTTATATGAGATCCCTAGAACCCAGTTACTATTCTTAGGATAGGTTGAGCCAACTGAACTTCAAGAGGGTACTTACCTACAAACCTCATGCAAGCCTTTGAACCTAAGGCTATTGTATGCTTTGTTTGTGTTTTCTATCTATTCAAACATGACATCATGACATCATAACATCATACCATAGCATTTTTACTGACCATTTCAAGGATCTTGGGGACCTGTGATGCAAGTTTATCATGAACCAGACGTCCAGCAATAGGCAAGAGGATTTATTTTCCTCTAACCAGATACCGTCAAAGACCGAAGTGTGTTCTTTTGAGTCAAAGTCTAGGACCCATTCGACATGGTGAGCTTGATTCTTATAGAAGGATGTTCAAAGACGCAAAGTTCTTCAGTCAAAGCTGTAGCCAAACTCAACTACTAATATTTCATTTTTGTTTATCCCGCGAGATCCTTGAAAACATTGCATATGCATTCATATGCCATACACATCATATCATAGCAAGTATTCCCAAGACATGTTTTCTCATCTTCTTTTTGTTTATTTCAGTAAAATATGGCTCTCGAACAAACCATGAAAGAACTTCAAGCTCAAAACACTCAATTCTAACAAATGTTCCTGGACTTAGTCAAGGGGCAGGATGAGCTGAAGACCCTCATCACCAAAGAGAGAAAGAAGAAGACTAAGAAGCCATTTGTCATTCTTAATATGGGTAGAAGGTTCAAAGGTCTAGTCAGGAGGGCTCTATATTTTGAGGTCCCATCAAATGAAGAGGATAACCAAGAGGATGATGATAAGAGTGTGAAGGCTGAGGAGAATAACGATCAGGGTTCTGATGAAGAGGAAGCAGACTATTCAGAGGAACAATATCCTCTGGATAATGACAAATACAAACAGCTGGAAGATCTTCTCAATGCTATGGAGATTCAGAGAGTGCCTGGGTTGGATTTTTAAGATCTGGGTTTAATCTCAGGAGTTCTAATTCCTCACAAATTCAAGGTCCCTACCTTTGTGAAGTATGATGGTGTTTCATGTCCAAAGCTTCATTTAAGGTCATATGTTCGAAAGATTCAACCACATACTGTTGACAGGAATTTATGGGTGCACTTATTTCAAGAAAGCTTGTCGTGAACACAGTTGGAGTGGTTCTATCAACTGGAAGGAACCAGCATTTATACTTGAGAAGACATGGTTGCTGCCTATTACAAACATTAATACCAATACAATGTTGATATTTCACCAACCAGTGTGCAATTACAAAGTATGACTATGGGCTCAAACGAAGGCTTTAAGGAATATGCCCAAAAGTGGAGAGATTTAGCTGGAAGAGTTCAACCTCCTTTATCTGATAGGGAGCTGGTGGACATGTTTATGGGAACTTTGATAGGGCCTTCCTTTAAACATCTGATCATAAGCTCTTCATTTGGTTTCACCTAGCTGATATTAATTGGGGAACATGTTGAAAGCGGAATTAGAAGTGGAAAGATTCAAGTGGTTGCGTCGTCAAGTACTGTAAAGAAGAAGTTCAAAGGTAAGAAGGAAACAAATTTTGTGTATTTCCAGAAGGTTCGTGCTAGAAGTGATCGCAACCAATTTGTGGGGGTGGTGCTAATTGCTAATCTTGTGCCTGTGCAACAATAACAATAGGGAAATCAGTGTAGGTCAGACACACCAAGAAGATAGTTTACCAAGATCAGCTTTCCATTATCTCAGGCACTGCAAAATCTTTTGAAAGCAGATCTGATAACGTTAAGGGACCCTCCTCAAAATCCCAACACCTTATCTCCCTGTTATAATCCTAATGGGAAATGTGCTTACCATTCCAATAGCCCCGGGCACGACACTAGTAGCTGCTGGGCTTTGAAGAATAAAATTCAGGACATGATTGACAATAAATAAATTGAGTTTGATCCCCCCGAGACCCCCAACATGATTACTGTACCTATGCCTAAGCACGATAAAGGAATAAGTGCTATTGATTATGTTCTTTATGTTTCTGTTGTAAGTGACTTGATCACTTCACTAACAATTATTAAGAAGAATTTGTTGCAAGCTGGTTTCATTCTGGGTTGTATTGAGAGATGTTATTGTTGCACAACCTAACCCAGTGGTTGCCAACTACTGAAAGAAGGTATTTAATGTCTGATGGACAACCACATGATTCTAGTTGAGAAAACTCCCTCTGTGGAGAATTTGTTTCAAGAATTGGAGCTGGAAGAAGTATCTGTAATTTCCGGAACTCCTATCAAGATCACTTTTAAGGGTCCTGTAAAGATTACTTCCAAACCCAGAGTTGCTCCTCTGATAATCACTGCACCCGGACCTATTCCATAGTCCTCGGACAAAGTTGTCCCTTGGAAGTATAGAGTCGACGTCTACTACCATGGCATCAAGCAAGAGCCATTGACTGTTGAGAATGAAAGTACTGAAGTTGCCGATCCCAACATTGAAAATATTGTTGGGACCAGTAAAGTTACTAAAAGTGGAAGGGTTTTCTCTCCAGAAATCTCTCTGGATACTGTCACCACACCAGTTCGTGTTACCACCACCGAGTCAATTACTGAGGCTCATGGCAAAGAACAAATGACGGAGCCTTCCTAGACGGAGGCAACTAAACAAGTTACCGCTAAAGATACATCCAGGAAAGAGTTGGATGAGGTATTAAAAATCATCTGAAAAAGTGATTACAAGATTGTTGAACAACTGGGGCAGACTCCCTCAAAGATCTCCATGTTATCTCTCTTATTATTCTCTGAAGTTCTTGAAATATGCATATGTGCCACAAGAAATCTTTGCTGATCAATTTGCAAGTTATGTTGCTAGCCTAACGACTGATAGTGGGCTAGGCTTTTCTAATGTCGACCTGACTCTCGAAGGAAGAAACCATAACAAGGCCCTGTATGTCTCTATTGAATGCAGTGGCACTACTTTAGCTCATGTGTTGGTTGATACGGGTTCCTTATTTAATGTTTTACCGGTGCTCTAGAAAGACTTGACTGTGAAGGGGTTGTGCTGAAACCCAATGACATTGTGGTCAGGCCCTTTAATGGTTCAAAAAGGATGGTACACGGGGAGGTGGATATTCTGATCAGAGTAGGGTCACAAGTACTCGATTCTACCTTCTATCTGATGGACATTCGTTCGGCCTTCTTGTTTACTTGGACGCCCCTGGATTCATGGGGCATGCATTGTTACTTCAACCCTACACCAAAAGCTGAAATATCCCGTAAAAGGAAAGGTTGTTACGGTTTATGGTGAAGAAGAGTATATGGTTAGTCATTTGAACTCATTCAAGTATATTGAGATGGACATCGAGTTCATCGAAACTCCCTGCCATACTTTTGAAGTTATGCCTCAGACAACTACCGCTGCTGAATACATTTCTGCTATTCCCAAAGATACTAAGGTCCCGCCCATAATGGCTTTTTTAAAGGATGCTAGAGTTGTAGTAGAAGAAGGTGGTTGCACTACTTGGGTCAGCTTCCTGACATTCCTTACAAGTCTGGAAGATTTTGTTTGGGTTTCTTTGCAGAGGCTCAGAGGGTTGTTCGTCGTGATCGTGTTGGAAGACCACCATTCTGCGTCAGCAACAATGGAGTCAACACGATAGAAGATGCTGATAGTGACTACGACCTAGACAGCTGGATTTTTTCCGCCATCGGTAACAGGCTCAGCAACTGGAAGACTGAAGACCTTATATCAATCTCCTTTAGTCTGAAGTAAATGCTACTTTCTGTTATATTGCTTTCAAGTTTTAGTTATGTAATTTTAAAAGAATAACTTTAAGCCTTGTGTCGTACCCGAGGCACAACGGTTCATTTGTAGGGTTGTCATTTCATTAACATATTTTCATTCAATAAATCATGGGATATTTTGCATTCAAATTTTGCGCTCTTTGTATTTATTTTATTTTATTACACTTTCAAAATAGCTATGTGTTCTTACACACACCCACACGACAAATTGCAGATCCACATTCACTATGGATCCCGTTGATAACAATTCTGTTATTGCCACTTATGAATTTGAAAATCCTATCTACCAAGCCGAGGACGAAGGTGAGAAAGTTGTGAAGTACCGGGAGAACTTTTTAGACTATTAATATAAGAGGTAAAGGCGATACAACTACATGAAGATCCAGTCGAGGTTATAAACTTGGGTACTGCAGAAGACAAGAAAGAAGTCAAGATAGGGGTCAACCTAGAGGGCATTGTCAAGAACAGGTTAATTCAGATGTTGCATGATTACATTGAGTTCTTTGCTTGGTATTACAAAGACATGCCAGGGATCGATACTGATATTGTTGTTCACTGTCTACCGATGAAAGAGGGTTGTTCTTCAATAAAATAGAAGGTTCGTCGGATGCACCCCAAGATGTCTGAAAATATCAAGGCTGAGGTTATGAAGCAATTCAACACAGGTTTCTTAGTTGTTACATCCTATCCTTAATGGGTTGCAAATGTGGTGTCAGTACCTTAGAAAGATGGTAAAGTGCGTATGTGTGTGGACTATAGGGATCTGAACAGGGCAAACCCCAAAGATGACTTTCCGCTTCCATATATTGATGTTCTAGTTGACAACACCGCTCAGCATAAAGTATTATCCTTCATGGATGGTTTCTCAAGTTATAATTAGATCAAGATGGCACCCGAAGACATGGAGAAAACTACCTTTGTCACACAATGGGGAACTTTCTGTTACAAGGTTATGCCTTTCAGCTTGAAGAACGTTGGTGCAACATATCAGCGTGCTATAGTAGCTTTATTCCATGACATGATCCATCACAAGATAGAGGTTTACATTGATGACATGATAGCCAGATCTCATACTGAAGAAGAACATCTCAACCACCTACAAACATATTTGAGAGACTGAAGAAATACAAGATGAGGTTGAATATGAACAAGTGCACCTTTTGGGTAAGATCCGGTAAACTCCTAGGTTTCTTCGTCAGTGGTAAAGGTATTGAAGTTGGTCCCGCGAAGGTCAAAGACATTCAAGAAATGTCAGCTCTGCATACTGAGAAGGAAGTCATAGGTTTCTTAGGACGACTGAATTATATTGCCAGATTTATTTCTCACTTGACCACTACTTGTGAGCCAATCTTCAAGTTACTGAAGAAAGATCAAGTAGTGAAATGGAACGACGATTTTCAGATAGCTTTTGACAAAATCAAGGAGTACCTCCAAGAACCTCCAATTCTGATGTTGCCAGTTGAAGGAAGACCTCTGATCATGTACCTAACAGTGTTAGAGAACTCAATGGGGTGTGTACTGGGCCAACATGACGAGTCTGGTCAAAAAGAGCAGGCAATATACTACCTTAGCAAAAAATTTACTGACTGTGAAATAAGATACTCATTTCTCGAGAAAACTTGTTACTCTTTGGCATAGGCTTCTCGCCGACTGAGATAGTATATGTTGACCCATACTACTTTGTTAATATCTAAAATGGATCCTATAAAGTACATATTCGAGAAGCCCGCTCTCTCCAGAAGAATAGCCCGGTGGCAAATTGTCTTGACAAAATACGATATTCAGTAGACTACTCAGAAAGCAGTCAAAGGAAGTGTACTGGAAGATCATTTGACTCATCAAGCTATAGACGACTACCAGTCTATGAATTTTGAGTTCCCGGATGAGAATATCATGCTAGTTACAGATTGGGAAGAACCTGAACCATATGAAGGACCTGAGTCGGGATCCCGATGGACTTTGGTTTTTGATGGAGCTTCCAATGCACTTGGTAACGGAATTAGTGTTATGATTATCTCTCCCAAGGGTTGCCATACACCCTTCACCGCCAGACTTTGCTTTGACTGTACCAACAACATGGCTGAATACGAAGCATGCATCATGAGCATCAGAGCTGCTATTGATATGAGAATCAAGTTCTTGAATGTGTACGGGGACTCAACTTTAGTGATCAGTCAAATTAAGGGAGAATGGGATACGAAACACCCGAATCTCATTCCTTATTGAGAGCATGTATTGACCTTAATCCCGTACTTCCAGGAAATCACTTTTGAACATATTCCACAAGAAGAGAATCAGTTGGCAGACACATTGGCTACCATGTCATCTATTTTCAAAGTCAGATGGGACAACGAAGCTCCCCAAATTACTATCGAAAGACTAGGTGAACTGGTACACTGCTACGAAGTTGACACTGATGAAGTAGAGGAAAAGCCTTGGTTCCATGAAGTGAAAAGATACCTCGAGGCTCAAGAGTATCCTGAGGGGGCATCTATTAACGACAATAAATTCCTATGGAGGTTCTCTGCCAAGTTCTTTATGAGCAATGGAATTTTACACAAGCGCAATCACGACTCAACTCTACTTCATTGTGTAGACAAGAAGGAAGCTGAGAAGATTATGGAGGATATGTACGAAGGAATCTTTGGTACTCACTCAAGTGGGCATACGATGGCTAAGAATATTCTAAGAGCATGTTATCATTGGTTGACCATGGAAACTGATTGCCATCATCATTCCAGAACCGATCACAAGTGCCAGATTTATGTTGACAAAGTACATGTGCCTCTGGTCCATCTGAATGTCTTGACTACTCCTTGGCTGTTTGTAATATGGGGCATTGATATAATTGGAGAGATTAAGCCTACCACTTCTAATGGGCGTCATTTCATCATGGTCTCTATTGATTACTTCACGAAGTGAGTTGAAGCAGCTTCATTTTCCTCTGTTACCAAGAATGTTATGGCTCGATTTGTTACACATAACCTTATCTATCGCTATGGCATCCATGAAAGGATTATCACTGACAATGGTACCAATCTTAACAACATTATGATCATAGAACTCTGCACACAATTTAAGATCAAGCACCATAATTCTTCTCTGTATCGACCGACGATGAATGGCACAGTGGAAGCCGTTAATCAGAACATCAAGAAGATCATACAAAAGATGACAGTGACATATAAATATTGGCATGAGATGTTGCCATTTTCTCTTCATGGATATCGCTCTTCAGTATGGACATCAACTGGGGCCACCTCATTCTCTCTAGTCTATGGTACGGAAGATGTCCTACCCGTCGAAGTCTAGATTCCTTCTCTAAGGATTATGAAAGAGGCGGATTTAGACGAAGACGAGTGGATTCAGACTATGCTGGACCAGATAAATCTGATTGACAAGAAAAAGCTTGCAGCTGTATGGCATGGTCAGATGTATCAGAAGCGCATGATCAAAGCCTTCAACAAGAAAGTCACACATCGGGCATATCAGGCTGGTGCCTTGGTAATAAAGCGCATTATCCTAACGCAAGGTGATCCTATGGGAAAATGGACTCCCACATACGAAAGGCCATTTGTAGTCAAGAAGATATTTTATGGCGATTCTATGATACTTACCACCATTGACGGTGAAGATTTTCCGCACCCTATGAATGCCGACATAGTTAAAAAATACTACGCATTAAAATAACCCGCTAGGTTGACTGACCTAGGAAAAAATAAGGGCATCCCGACGAACCAAAAGGGTTCGGGCAAAAATTAGGGATATATATATATATATATATATATATATATATATATATATATATATATATATATATATATATATATATATATATATATATATATATATATATATATATATATATATATATAAAGACTGTACACTCGGCAAGTCGAAAACCTAAAAAGGCGGCTTGGGCAAAAAAGGGTATCCCGGTGGACTGAAAACCCGAAAGGACGGTCCAAGAAAAAGTTATGGATTAAAGCGTACGACTATGTCCCGTTAGATCACATACTTACAGAAAGCTTGGTTACCAACGTCAAGTTCGAATGGTATAGATTAATTCAGTCAACTTCTTCCGACAATAAGGGATGACATGCTTGAAAATATAGGGGCAATAGAAAAGTTGAAACTTGATGAGATCGTTTCCACAAATCTGTTTTTCTCTGTTTTACTTTGTACTCTTTTCATTTTATGACGATTTCCTCTTACTAGGATTTCTATCTCTTTGTACAAAACTCATGTTTATAGGAAAACTTTCAATACAAAGTCAATTTCAAAATTCAAATTTGTTTTACTTTCTCTATTTTGTTTACAAATATGTTCCAATGAATAAACTGAATGAATATGCATATGAATATGATTACTGTTAAAAAATATGTGCATAAGAACAGGGGTCAGTATTTATTAAAAACTCTAGGAGTTGGGATGACACTCAAACCGTCCACAAATCCCCACAGAGAAAATCCCGCAGAGCTACCTTCAGAAGCTCATCCCAAACGAAGATACATTCCACAGAAAGTCTAAAATGCCTTGAGACAGGAATTAGGGCAGTTTCCAACAGTTCACATGATCATATCACCCAGTAGGTCCCCTAGCTTACAAGGGAGAGTTTGATCATTCCCCCAGCACACGGTGGAAACATCCTACTCATAGCCAATGAAATTCCAATCCCCATCAGAGATTATGTCCTCAACAAAGTCCACAGGAATTTAATCCTCCAACGAAGTTTATTTCTCCAACATCGTAAAATCCCCTGCAGTATTCTCTTCTCAGCGGGGTTTATTTCCCCAACATTGTTTATTTCCCCAACAATGTTCGTTTCTTCGATTACTGCAAATCCCCGGCAAGATTCTCTTCTCCAGCAAAGTATAGTCAAGGTTTTTATCCCCAGAGAGTTTCTACGGAATCTGAAACTGGGCCAGATGTCATTTAACATTGTCCTCCCCAGAAGAGTTGGTATCCATATCGGAAACTCGGTCAGACAACGCCTCACAAGGTTATCCATCTCTTTTATCCCCGATCAGGGTATATAAGAACTAAATTCCCAGTAGAGCGATGAACGATCAATGTTCCTGAACTCTTCTATCGCCAAGTAGAAGTTAAACATTCCCAATGGAGTATCTTCAAAACAGAAAGCAGGAATCCCTAGTGTAGACATTCTAAACGAGATAGAAGATTCATATTCTGCATTCCCAACAATAGTCAGAGATTTATTTTCCCCAGTAAAGGATGTTATACAAAGCTACCAATACGCTTCGACGACATCTTACATTCTTACGTCATTTATAAAACATCATAGCATATGCATACAAAATGCACATAACACACTCCCATTTACTTTGATAACATAATTACGCAATACATCACATAATCGTGACATTGCATAAAGACTAACTTTGTATTTTAGGTAAAGTCTACAAACAGACGAATATCATCAACAATTTTCAAACAAGACAAAGATTAATTCCCGAAATAGGACGGGGCAACTATCCATACGACTAGGCGGTATGAATTCCTGAAACAGGATGGTTTTACCAACAAAAAGCAAGTCCAAGATTAATTCCTGAAACAGGATGGGTTTACCAACAAAATGCAGGTCCAACATTAATTCCTGAAACAGGACGGGGAAACTATCTATATGACCAGGCAAAGATTAATCCAGAAACCGAACATGGAAACTATCTGTATAACTAGTCAAAGATTAATTCCCAAAACAGGATAGAGCAACTATCGATATGTCCAGGTGGTATGAATTCCCGAAACAAGTTAAGTTTACCAACAAAAAATAGATTGTAGATCAATTCCCAAAACAGGATGGGCAACTATCTACATGACAAGCACTTCCTTCAGAGATTAAATCTGAAAAGAATTTTCCTAAGAGACTAAATATGACAAGCACTTCCTTTAGAGACTAAATCTGATAAGCACGTCCTTCAGAGACTAAATCTGACAAGTATTTTCCTTAGAAATTCATTCTGAAAAGCATTCTTCAGATACAGTCAAGCGTAAACTCATTATGGTACTCCTATCAACAGTCACTCTAGATGGCATCTATAAGCCCATCTCTGACGGCATTCTTTCACCTATCCAAAGGCATCGTTAAGCCCATTCAAGCAATATTGTCAACCAACAGTGTTACTTCCTGCACATGCGAGGGAAAATTTCTGGGCACTTAAGTGTTTAATCCTCTTCACCTTCAGATCACGAATGGCGAACATTCCAATCTAACTCTTCAGGTTTAAGAAGATTGAACAGGGACAACTGTTGTACCTCAAAGAATTGATCAGACAAATTCTCCTCCTAAGCAATTGGCCTACAACTAAGTTTTTTGTGTTTCTCAAATAAAATTGATTTTCTAATGCCTCAAGTGGATTCCATGATTCCTAATATTCTTCAAGGTACCCTCATGACAGGCTTGAAGCCTTACTTCACAAATTTGCTCAGCCAATTGCTCAGATGATTGAAAATCAATTGTATTGGACAAAAAGTCAATTATGGTCAACTTACAGTCAAACTTCAAGATTTTGGGTCAACATCAGGATTTTGAAGTCACATTCATCATTTAATCAAGGGTTGGTCATGATTCATCAAGAAAACTCTCAATTCATCAAAAGTCAAAAGGTGCCAAATTAGGGTTTTCTTAAGGAGAAGTCAACTGACCTTTGACCAAGCACAACTTTCACATGCTTCATCATATTTTCCTCAACCAAAGCTTATTTTAAAGGAAATTCAATTCTCTACAACTTTTTCTCTCTAAGCTCAAGTCCAAAATATGCTTCATTTAAGAGATATGTGCTAAAACATTATAGGTCATTTCAAAAGTCAACAAAGAGACACTTTTTATCAAGGAAACTTACATCAAGATAAATTATTCAAATTCAAAAATGATCTACATAGAGATTGTATAGGACATCTTGGGCTTTCCAAAAAGGCAAAGATCACCTTCATATGATAAAAATTGAGAGAGTTATGACTAGTGCAAGTTGGGAAATTTTGAGCAAATACATGAAACGTAAAGTGACCAAACTTGAATTTTTGGGCTAATGGGCTATTGTTTCAAGGTCCATGCATGATATACACTCCATAGTGAACCTCAGATCCTATTCATACACCCCTTAGGTTTTTTATTTATTTATTTTGATACTTATTTATTTAAAAGTCAAAATAAATGAAATGAAACAAAAGCTTTCTTACAAAGGTCCAAGCCCAAATGGTTTGACCTAATTTCAAGCTTTATATACCTCATTCATTCAGACAAGACGACACACGAAAAAACTCTTGCAAGAAGCCATCTCAAAAAAATCAAAATTAGGGCAAAACGAAACCTCTTGCAGCCTCTCTCAAGGTCAAATACTCATCACATTCACTTGCATAAGGACTATAGGGTAAGAATAGATCATCATTGAAGATCCAAAGGGCCTGAAACCCTTGTATATTCATTTCTGTTTTTGGCTCATTGCATGATTTTCATACTTTCATTTTCTTTATGTTTTAAAGCATACTAATGATGCTAATGTTCTTCTGAGACATGGAAATGCGGGATCAAACCATAGCATGGCCCCCATGATGGCCAAATCGAAGGTTGCCATGTTTACACCGAGTGATATTATTTTTGTCATATCTCACAAACCAACGCGTTTTATCCAAAAATAATATTCCCATTGAATTCGCAAGGCTTGATTTAGGGGGGTAGGGTCCATGGGAATCACTAACCTCTTCTATTTTGCATGAATAAAGAAAAGAGCCACTGGAGAAGACGATCGGAGCTAGGGCTCCGGCGCTTCTCTGGTCCAGTTATTTTGTTTTATTATATAATCATTTTATTTCAATTTTGTTACCGGATGTACAGCCACCCCAGTGGCAAGCGAGCACACATTAAGGTATTATTACACTAGGGCGTGGGTTCGATCCCCGCCTTTTGGTGTTTTGGTTTTTCTCACATTTTCATGTTTTACAGGTTTTGTCATATAGCGTGTTGATCTCATCCTACTAACACCAAAGTGCGTCTGGCGGAGCGGTAAACCGTGTAGGATGAAAGGCTAAGGGCGTGGGTTCAACACCCATCCCTGGCATTTTGTGGTTTTTTTTCCTATTTTCTTACTTTGTTTCTCTTTTTCCTTTAAAACCCTAAATTCATAAAACCACAAATCTTTTCTCACAAATCCTAATTAGGTTTTAGTTTCTATTAATTAACCTTTTTTAATTAACTTTTTTTCTTAAATAAATAAATAAATTTTTAGGTTTGTCATCATTAACCTTTTTTAATTAATTTAATTAATCAATTTCTTAAATTAAAATCAATTAGTTTTTTTAGGTTTCTTTAATCACCACCAAAAAAACCTTTTTTTCCATAAAAAACTTTAAGATATTTTCTTTTCTATTTTCCCATTTTTAGATTGACTGCATAGGTTTTGCGAATGTAATATCTAGCTTTATTTCCCGTTTTCTTTCCCCTTATTATGTAACTGCTTCAGAATGTAATAATTATAGGTTTTTATTTTCTACACTCTACTATTATGTAACTTCCCCGAGGCCATGTAATAGCGTAGGAACTTTATTTTCCGCACTTTACTTTTCATGATATTACTTTGCTATATTGCTGCTAGTAATTAGGGTTTGTATGGAAAGACTAAAAACAAATGTTAGAGAACCATAAAATCAAAGATAAATAACTGAAAATAAATCACTTGCACCTCTAGGATAACCCCCCTTTGTTGCCTTCGGAATAAAACGATCATGTCCCTCGAACGTGGGGACACTTTAGCAAAGACCCTCGATCAAGTAATCATACAAAAAGATCATAATCCCTCGACGATCCTTTCGACGTTGCCTTTCGGTAAATGATACATTCCCTTGAGTTGCCTACGAATAATATGATGATAGTCCCTTATGAAATTTCTAAAGTGTCTCTACGAGTTTCCTTCGATGATCGTACGAAGACCCTCGCTTGTCCCTTCACATCCAACGATAGGGCTTCCTACTAACTAATGGTACGAATAGTACTATCTAAAGGAAGAGGAAAGTACAAGAACAATCTTGAGTGGGTAGATACTCTTAATCGTTTGCTTACAAAACTCTTTTCACATCACACTTTCAAAATGAAATGTTTACAAACAAACATTTTGTACGCATTCTTGAGGACTGATATAAGAGTCGTTGCAAAGTTCAAATTTCAAATTTATTTTCAAACATTTACACAAAAAAAGAAATTTTTTTAAAGTGAGTTAAGCGATTAAGAGCCCCTAGATGACTACGGATGAAAAGGGTGCTAACACCTTCCCTTTTCATAACCTACCCCCCGAACTCAAAATCTTCAAGGTATTTCCTTTTTTGTTCACCTTTTCCTTATTGGATAAAAGAAAAGTCGGTGGCGAATCTTGCTATCTGCAACATTTGTGATCAAACGCAAAAAAAAAGTTAGTTCTCCCGCTGTATTACACCATCACGTGTGCAAAATGTTGTCTTATATGTGTCATGTTTATGCCTATGGATCTGATGGTACCTCGCTCGCAAATCAAAATTAGAGACATTGTAGCACCCTTAAGTTCATCCAAGAGCTCATCAATTATGGGGATTGTAAATTTATCCTTGATTGCAGCTACACTAAATGCCCGATAATCCATAAAAAATGCAAGTCCCGTGCTTTTTCGAACCAATAACATCGAAGAATAAAATGGATTGTGACTTGGAGTAATATGTCGTGATCAAGAATTTCTTTGATTAGTTTCTCCATTTCATCCTTTTAGAATTGTCGATAATGGCAAGGTCTAATGTTAACAAGTTTTGACCCTTCATTCAAGTGAATGCAGTGCTTAACATAGAGATGTGAAGGTAACCTTGTGATCTGGGCGAATATAGAAACAACATGTTCTAGTAGGTCAGTAAACGGGATAGGTAAGTCATTGGGAAACACCATATCTAACCCATAACGAGGCGCATGACATAAGTATGTAAGTTCAAAGAACGCAATAATTTCGACCTTTTAAACTAAAGCTTATAAGAGATGATGAGAAACTAATTGAGAAGCCAAGCTAGTGTTACCAACCACAGTAACTAGTTTACCCTTCCACATAATATCCATGGTAAGAGTTGAGTAGTCACGAGAGACTTTGCTTAAGGATTGTAACCATAGGAATCCCAAAACTACATCAGGACCTTAAATTACTACAACAAACAAATTCACAACAAAAGCAATACCCTGAACTAGCAGTGGAGCATTTTTGCAGCAATATTATCATTGTTAATCCCAAACGTTCCACCAACATCAGTTTAATGAAGTTGTGCATGCTCCCACCATCAATAGAATGGTAAAAATGTTAGCGTGGTATGAACACAAGATATGAAGGGATCAACCTTATATTTGACTGAAAAGTGCATGTATACTAGAGATGTCACCAAAATTGTGCTAGGTAGTGTCTTCCAAATATGGTGGCAGGTCATCATCATCCCCAAGCAGCAAAATGACGTGACTCTGGAAAAAGTAAGAGGTGTTCCACTTCTCATTGCATTTAAAACATAGTCCTTTGGAACAACAGTCACAAAGTTCAGCCGACGAAAGGTTGTGAATGGTTGGCATGGAATTGGGTGTGGGAAGTAAATGGGGAAGTTTATTAGGTTTTAGGCAGGCTTTGGGGATATGGGTTTGTGTATATTTAAGTGTTTGGGCTTGGTTTGAATGGATTAGGTTAGATTGTGGGTTTGAAGTGTGTGGGTATGAACTGAGATGTCTGTCATTAGATGTTTGAATCATAAAATTATTGTGAATTGCCCATTGAAGTTATGTTGCGGCGCGACCTTTTAGATGAAATTCTATGATCTAAAGACGATATGAAACCAAAGTGTTATAGAATTCATAAAATGCATCGATCTGGAATAACCAATCTATCATATTGGAACCGTCAAAGCGAGGAACACTGAACTCAATGTGCGTGAAACTGAACCAGAAGTTGTAGCGTTTGAAGACGTCACCTCTACACAAAGTCCAGCCATCTCAAAATCCACTTAAAGCAAGTGACGGTGAAAAATTGAGTGAATTGAATCGGAATGTGAGTCAAGATATGTTTGAATCATGGAACAGATAAATTTGGATTAAGTGTCAAGTTAGGATTGAAGGGCGTTCGTAAGGTCTTTGTTGTCCATGGTTGAAAGCACCAATGATACACTCAGATGTAGAATGTTCACAGATTTTAGCACTCATTGAGTGAGCTTCAACCCCTCAAGAATAAAGAAAAGGAAGAAGAGAGAATTTGAGAGAGGGAAATAGTGTTCTTATCATTCAATGTAATCCAAAATGCTTCATATATATATATATATATATATATATATATATATATATATATATATATATATATATATATATATATATATATATATATATATATATATATATACTACGCCAAAAATAAGTTTTAGCAGCACATAAAAGAAAGCGCTTTTGGAAAAAAGCGCTGTTGTAGGTTTTTAAAAAAAATCGCTTAAAAAAGTGCTTTCAAAGGGGGCCTTAAGAAAGCGCTTTTCAAAAGCGCTTCTAAAGGTCACCCTTAGAAAGCGCTTTTTGGGAAGCGCTGCTAAAGCTGGCCTTTCAGAGGGTACCTTAAGAAAGCGCTTTTCAAAAGCGCTGCTAAAGGTCAGCCTTAGAAAGCGCTTTTCCAAAGCGCTGCTAAAGCTGGCCTTTAGAAAGCGCTTTTAAAAGCGCTGCTATAGGATATGCTACGAAAGCGCTTTTTGATGTAAAAGCGCTGTTATAGATGACCTTTAGAAAGCGCTTTTAAAATCGCTTTCATAGGTAGTTTTATAATAAATATCAAAACACAAGGTGGTGTGAGCATTGTAACAATGCAAGTCTTTCCCAATTCTTATCTCTTCACTTTTCCTAAACCCTTAAACCCTCCCTCTCCCCTTTTCCACTTCCACTGTAGTCCTTCGCCTCTACTCTTCCGAAAAACACCACCCTCCACCGTTGCAAAGTCCTTCTCCTCTAACGAGTTCCCCGTCGACGAGACCTTCCTCCAGACATTCGGCCCCAATAGCAAGGAATCCAAGGATGAAGCTCGAAAGCGCAACTGGATCGAACGCGGCTAGGATCCCTGGGATGAAATCCTCACTCTCGAAGCCCAATTCGCGCGTCACAGTCTCAACGAAGGTGAAGAGGTTCCTCTCAGTTCGCTGGAGTCCATCGAAGCGTTCAGAATATTGAACCCTAGGTACCGTAAGAAGAAAATTGAAGAAATGGGATTGACGGAAGAGGAGTATTTGGCGAAGCAGTTTGAAATCAAGGGAGAGATTCCGGAGCCGTTGGAGATGAAAGCTCAGATAAGATGTAGAAACCTCCTTTTAACAGATTCTCAGTTAATGATCTTTAATCTTATTCTCACACTGTTTCTGAAAGAATTGTTCTTTTCAAGCTCAACAATGTTGTTTTGAAAATATTCAGGAAATTGTGAGTGCTGGAGGCAGTACAGTATGGGGGAGTCCTGCAGATGTAGGAAGTGTTGTAGAAGGGAAGCATTTGATGTGGTTTTGGACAACAATGGCAAGGATGTTAATGCTTCGAGGTTAGTTGTATCAATTCTTGTTAACTTGTGTTCATTGCTTCACTTGTTATCTTGTTATGTCATGCATGGCACCAACTCTTAGATCAAAGACATGTCTGGTGTTCGACACTTACAGAACACAAACATAAGTTTAGAATTCTCGTGTGTTAATGTTTGTTATTCCAATGTTTCATATTTCCAACAACATACTGCAATACTGTTAAAGAAACATAAACTTTTTAGACATTGTAATTGTTATCTCTAAGCCAGACATCTTAATCTCGATCGTTCCTTGTAGGTCGGTGATAGATTGGGCCAAGAGTGCAGGTGCTAAGCAATTCTTGTTCATCAGTAGTGCTGGAATCTACAAACCAACGAATGAACCTCCTCATGTTGAAGGGGTGTGTTAAATATTCCTAATATCACTTTTCTAAAATCACTATGCTGATAACAATTATTACAGTCTAAAGTTTGAAAACCATTGTGGAGCAGGATGCTGTCAAAGCAGATGCTGGTCATGTTGGAGTTGAGAAATACATTGAAGAAACTTTTGACAGTTGGGCAGTATTCAGGCCACAGTATATGTTAGGGTCTGGAAAATGCAACTAGCATTCATGATTTTTTTTTGCTTTGGTTTATGTGGATTGTTAATGCTAACTTTGATATGAATGTGACAGCTAGACGAAGATTATTACCCTGGTATGAGGAAAAGAGGCAAGGACTACAAAGAGGGCATGGTAGGATTACGATTTTTTTTATGTGTGTTTCATTGGAATATTAGAAAGTAAAGATATTCTTGTGCTAACTTTTATTTAATTGTTTCATGTTTCTTGCAGTACGAGTTACCATTCTATTATCCTGGTCAAGTAAGCTACTCATCAATTCTTAAGTCATATGCCTTATGGATTATATAGTATTGTTGTTGTGAAGAAACTGATTTCATATGGCAGGCTTGGGATAGTCTTCGGTAGACATGTTTAGTGATTTTTTCAGTAATGACGATGTAAAATTTGTATTTTATAATTGTATAATTTGGAATATTTGTTTAAGAAAACTATGAATAGTTGATTTTACCCTTTAATTACAGCATCACGTTGTCACCTTTTTTTCTTTCTTTTTTGGTTTTGTTCAGTTTTAATGTTTCTAATTGGACAACTCTATTTATAACCCAATAGATGATCCTATTTTATTTGCATCCATATAATTAAAATCAGTCTTTTTTCTGTATCAAGAAAAATGTTGCCTTAGGTAATCTATGAAAGCGCTTTTTCACAAAAAGTGTTGTCTAAAGTAAACATATGACAGCGCTTTTCCAGGAAAAAGCGCTGCTAAAAGACCACCTATGGAAGCGCTTTTCCAGAAAAAGGTGTTGCTAAAAGCCTACCTAAGACAGCGCTTATCCAGAAAAAAACGCTGCTAAAAGAAAACTTATGAGAGCGCTTTTCCAGAAAAAAGCGCTGCCTTAGGTAGACCTATGAAAGCGCTTCTCATTAAACAAAAAGCGTTGCTAAAAACTATAGCAGCGCCACCTTAGAAAGCGCTTTTAAGCGCTTTTAAAGGCCAAAAAAAGCGCTTTCGTAACTTATTTTTGGCATAGTGATATTTGCATAAAAATAAGAAGAAGAAAAATGACATAATGTAACTAAGTGTAGTTGACATCACAAAGGAATTCATCTACTTACACACGTAATCCTTCATGCAATCTGATTTATTTGATTGCCTATTTTTTACTATTGGACTCACTTATACCTCTTTATTGTTGGATCTTTCCTTAGCATATATTGGGTCTGCTACAGATGGGCTCGTATCAGAAACTCTACGCAGTTTCTTGCATTTAGTTTTTCTCTATTAGCTGTACTATAAACATGAAACAAGAGTCGATGGAAATTATTGAATCATTGAATCTTGTTTTGTTTTAACATTTCTACGATTCTCATAAATCTGGAGGAAAAAAATTGACTATTATATATATGAGCTCTTGTATGAATCGATGAAACATAGTTAAATCTCCTATCGACTTATCTCCACTAATAAAGTATTTACTTTTAGATATAAAGAATGATATTTCTTTTAAGCTAAAAAGGAATATATTATTAAACCTATTAAAATATATAAATATTAAGGAACCCAAACAATGTAGTAGTCTTTATTGGTACGCTATTACATTATTACCCTTTCTAATATTTTTATGGTTAAGAGACTTTATTTACAATGTGGAATCTTCACCCAGCCTATGGCTCAAGTAAGTATGTACTTTTCACTCAAAAAAGTTGGTATTTTTCATCTTTTATTTCCTTCTTTCTTCTACTTCTCCAATTTGAAACCCATGTGGAATATTGCAAACCTCTCCAATTTGAAATGCATGTGGAATATTGAAAATGGGTTCCTTGACACAGAAGGGGCATCGTTGCAAATAGTAAAACACAAAGAAGGTAATATTGATTTACTTGGATGTATTTTTTACTAAAAAGCAGTTTGATGAAATTTTTTCGAAAAAGGTTAGGAAAAAAATACACAGATGCAAGACAAGTGAGTTCAGGTACCAAGTGAAAAAAATTAGTTTAATTTTTTCTATTTAAATAAAAATTGAAATTTGTCAGCATACCGTATGACCGACCCAACCGGTCAGTGTTGTCTGAGAAGGATCATCTATAGTTACACATAATGACATTCATAGAGTCTCATCACAGAACCGTAATCACGCTCTGATCACAGGGTATCAAGTGAGTTCAGGTATCAAGCGGAAAAAATTAGTTTAATTTTTTCTATTTAAATAAAAATTGAAATCTGTCAGCATACCGTATGATCGACCCAACTAGTCAGTACTGCCTGAGAAGGATCATCTATAGTCACACATGATGACACTCATAGAGTCTCATCACAGAACCGTAATCACGCTCTGATCACAGGGTATCAAGTGAGTTCAGGTACCAAGCGGAAAAAAATAGTTTAATTTTTTCTATTTAAATAAAAATTGAAATTTGTCAGCATACCGTTTGACCGTCCTAACCATTCAGTGCTTCCTGAGAAAGATCATCTATAGTCACACATGATGACATTCATAAAGTCTCATCACAGAACCCTAATCACGCTCTGATCACAGGGTATCAAGTGAGTTAAGGTATCAAGCGAAAAAAATTAATTTAATTTTTTCTATTTAAATAAAAATTGAAATATGTCAGCACTAATTTTTTCTATTTAAATAAATATTGAAATCTATCAGCATAGAACAAATCATGCTCAATTAAGGTCGTGCCTATTGGCCTCCCCATTCTCATATATATACTTTTGGTTAAACACTTGCACGAGCGATGTGGGGGTATATGTGACGTTTCTACTAATTTCCAGAATGGAGTTTGTCATAATGTTTCATCCATTTTTCCAAAGTCGTATCTTATGTACTATATCTATTTATTTCTGAATCTTTTATAGATGACTCTAAAGTTATAATGGTTAACTCATGCAATTAGTTTTAATTACCTTCTTGCTAAACTATAAATATAAAATACATATTTAAATCTTGTTCTAAGGGGGTCCAAAGTGCAACATTTAGTCACCATAGTGCATTCTAACCGAATTTATTTTTATTGATTCTGTTGTACTGCTGGACATAATTCAACTCAACAAAGATGCATATCAAGAACTCTGCTCCTGAGTTGCTTCTTGGAGCAAAACATTGTACAAGTAAAGTAATGTTAGTTGTTGCTGAGGTCAGAGCTAAGCATACTAGGAAAATGTTTCCCTTGAGCTTGTGGATATTTTGAACTCATTCATTGTAGCATATTGAAAATTCTCTTTACCGATGGATTACAACACGCCTCCTTATCTTGGTTGGTTCTCTGTAACTTCTGAAGTACTTCCTTGGAGTTGAGGTGCCACCTTCTTCAACTGCTTGCTACCTTTCTTTGCCCAGGAAAATATGTACCGGATACTGTGGCTGAAACTGGACTTCTTGGACCTAAACCATCAATACCACCTCTAGAAAAAATATCATCACTTGGCCCTTGTTTGCTTTACAGGACCAGGGCTCTCATAATGTGACTGGATCCTCTCATAATTTGAAGCCTACATTGAGCTATTTAAAGGGCAACCTGGGGTAGGGTATATTCTACTGCACAACCACATCGACTTGAATTATAGAGACTCGGTCTAAAACAAGCTAGCCACCATTGTTTTTCTAAATTCTCTACTTTATTTACATCTCTCAGCTATCATCAATCAGCCCACGATCATTCTTTATTTACCAAGAAATTTCATCAATATTTCACAGTATTGTTTGTCTAAGTTGATGATCTTATGTTATCAGAAAATGATCTTGATGAAATAAATTATATTCTATCAATTTGACACTTGATAATGCCTACTTCAAAATTAAGGATCTTAACAATCCAAGATATTTTCTGGGAATTAGAGTAGCACGATCTCAACTTGTCACGACCCTATACTCTGCCTCAATGTTTGATCTTGCAACTATATTTTGTTTCTTACTTTTCTAAGATATAACGTTTCCTTCAATATCCAGAGGTGGATCGTTTATCAATAGATGGTGTTGTACTCTAAATTTTGCCCTCTCATTCCTCAAGACAATTCTCACAAAGGACTCCCAAAATCTAAGCTTACACAAATATATTTGGATTTTTCAGCATTAAGATTAAGGAAGAAATTGCTAAAAAAGGAAAAACAAATGAAAATGCTCTTTTTGACAAAATTAAAGGAAAATCAAGTTCCTTTCGATTTTGCATCCTTCGATTGGACACTTTGGCCTTGGTTGCATCTTTCGTTTAGGCGCTGGATTCCTTTGGGGCAAGTTTATTTCATGCTTCGATTGAGGCATTGGGCTCATTTGGCTAGGATCATTTCCTGTTTCGTTTTAGCACTAGATCTCGCTTGAGTGTTTGTGCAAATCTTTCGTTTGGCCACACAGCATCTTCCCTGCGTGTTGGCCAACACATACAAGGCAGAATTTCCTACCGTAATAACATGCACAAGGCCAAAATCCCCTATGAAGCATTTTGTTACAAGCTTCGACAGGGTAACACTTCCCATCAAACAACTTTAATTCACAAGGCAAAAAGCTTCCTGATGATGTTCTTTGACTCAGGAGGCCAAAGCCTCCCTTTTGACCTCTTTAGATCACACGTTTTGCTCCCTGCAGGCCTCCTTCGTTTAGGGCAATGACTTTCCCAGTATTGCAAGCTTCGATTGAGCTTTTCATCCCTTGCATGCATCCTTCGTTTGGGGGTGTGAATCCTTCAGCACAAGCCTTTAGTCATGCCTTTCGTTTGGGCATATGGCTACTCTTTTACAAGGTTTCGTTTGAACATATTTGCATAAGGTCACAAGGCAGGAACCTCCTGCACACACTCTTTCGTTTGGCCATATGGCCCCTTCGCAGGAATATCTGAGTGGACAGGGTCTCCTGTAGAAGTGGCCTGCTTCAAACACACAAACTCTGCACTATGCCATTGCCTCAGGCGAAGGAAGCACCATGGTGGTGCATTTTAAGGGCTTTCCAGGCATATCTGGATGTCCCCAATCGAAGGACATATGTTACTGACCCATCCCAAGAGCATTAATTTGGCCCATTCGAAGGATATCCATGGGAGTCATTCGAATGACACTTCGATTTGAAAAAAGAGATGGTTATTGACAAGTCTGGTCGAAAGGCAAGGCTAGGGAGTCAAGACAAAATGTTGATATGCCAAAGATACTTGTTGACCAAGTCCCATGCACTGCCAGGATCAGGCCTGATACACTGGCCATAAAACTCCAAAACTGTTGTACAGCAGTCCTGCATTGCTGCCTTATTCCTTGCACCAAAATGGCAATAAAAAATTATCCCTCGAAAGCTACAAATACAGCATACCCTTTTTGTTTGAACTTTTTGTTTTCCCTCCCAAAGCATCATCCCAAGCCATCTATAAATAGGAGGCATCACCACACATATGAGAGGGCTCCGAAAGGATTGCAAGAAAACCCTTGTGAAAATTCTCAAAAAATCCTCAAACACTCTCAAACATTCTTTTTCAAACATTTATATACACTAAGAAAAAACCTTCAATTTACCGCCTAAGTGACCATCAAACTACCCTTCGACCCACTCCCTCAGCAGCCATACAGTAGGCCTTTGAGTTACCCCATCACTTGTTATAGAAATGATTTTGAGCCACTCACACACACTCTTTCGACCCAGTCACTAACTTCAAAAAGTAGGAACAGGACTAGCCTCAGGAAGGTCCCAACGAACTCCCATTTTCCATCAAAGAAAGCACTTACATCTCCCTTCGATTTAAGGACTTCAAGAGGTAAGTTTTCTTTCAAACTTAAGTCTATTATATTTTAATATCATGTGCACATGCCAATAAATAAAAATGTAGACATTTCTAGACCATGTTTTAGCTTTCGATTCTGACTGCCTATATGTTGAAAACTCAACCTTAGTTTAGTATACTTTGGACTTTGAGACCCATTAGTTCCCATGCTAAGCCCGGTACTGTAGTTGTATTTGGATGTTGCATTTTTTTAGACTTTAAGACAGGTTTGTTATACCCTTCGATTGGCTAGCTGCACAAGCCTTTCGAATCAAAATCTGAACGCCCAACATGCCTACAATGAGTCAGCAAGGAGCATGTGGCAAAGCATGAGCTTTGTTGCTTCTAGACCTCAAACGAAGGCTAAAACCTTGTTGTGTCCATGCCTCAAACAAAGGCTAGAATCTTGCCATCTCCAAGCCTCAAACGAAGGCCATAATCTTGCCATCTCCAAGCCTCAAGCGAAAGGCAGAACTATGCTGACTTCCAGGCCCAAACGAAGGGCGTGACTATCTTGATTCCAACCCTCAGTCGAAGGAGACAAAAAGGAAAATTGAAGGGCATGACTCCACTGACTTCATAACCCAAATCGAAGGAGGCCAGAGAATGCAGAATCGAAAGGTCTTTCTACATGAATCGAAAAATCCATTTTTCTTGCCTTTATTTCATTTTTGTTTTTTTACTTCTATGCTATTCAATATGGTTGTAATAGTGTAGGATTTTATCTTTTTGCATGTTATTATTTTTGTATAAATGTTAGTAACTATGATGTACGGTAAGATGAAAATAACAAGTAGATAACCAAAAGTCCAAAAGACAAAATGCACGCAATCAAACACAATCCTCACACACATGCACCCCTAGGGTAATTTCACTTGTTACCTCGGAAAAATAGTCATGTCCCTCGAATATGGACGTTTTAGCAAAGACCCTTAATAAAAGATCATAGTCCCTCGATGACCCTCAATGTTGCCTTCGGTAAATGATCTAGTCCCTAAACGAAATTGCTAAAACGTCCTATAGGTTGCCTTCTATGACTATACAAACGTCCCACACCCGTCCCTTCATATCCAACAATGGGGCATCTTACCAAATCAATGGTAAGATATCCAAATCTAAAGGAGGAGGAAAAGAACATTTAAGATCTTTTGAGTAGGTAGTTTGCTCCTAGTTGCTCGCTTACTCACAACAAAAACATTTTATGCACCCACAATTTCACTTTGAAACATTTTTCAAAAGTTAAAAAACTTTGTACGCGTTCTTATAGAGATGAGAACCATTACAAAGACACTCCTTTTCAAAATACTTTCAAAACCCACACCACAAGCACATTTTCAAACAAAATCAAGTGATCTAGTAAGCAACTAAGAGCCCGTAGATAACTAAGGATGAAAAGGGTGCTAATACCTTCCTTTTTCATAACCTACCCCCCGAACTCAAGAAAAAACTCGAAAGGTCTTTCCTATTCTTTTCAACCTTTCCTTATTGGATAAAAGAAAAGTCGATGGAGACACTTACTATCTGCAACAATTACGATCAAACACAAAACACCCAAGTCAAGTCAGTTCTCTCACCGCATTACAGAACTGGCGACTCTGCAGGGGACATACTTAAAAGTGGGGTCACCTTAGGGCTAGATCACCTTTACTTGTTTTCCTTTGTTTGATTTGTTTGATTTACATTATGGTTCCTTGTTTGGGCTTGTTTTGATCCTCTACCCGAATCTGGGGCACCTTTTTAGGTAAGTAGAAATAAGTTGTGGAAACTGTGCGGGGTATACCGACATGATCTAAGAAATATCTATGTTAGTGTGACACGTTTGTTGGTACCAGTAGCCCTTGAGTAGTCGAGGAGAATATGGGGTCGTTGTATGGTGCCATGAAGCACTAACTGACTTTAGAACCTTTACTTGAACAACTTAGCCATTAGGAAGTAGTGAGGTAGCCGACTTTGGTGCAGTCCAAAGTTTGTTGATACTCGACACTACGCTCATTGAGATCGGACTTTCGGGTCACCAATATAGAGGCTTGCGCTGAAACAATGCCCAATGAAGAAAGATCGGTGATATTGAGATTCCCTAGAACCCGTTTACTTTCTAGGAAAGGTTGAACCAACTAAACTTCAAGAGGGTACTTACCTATAAACCTCATGCAAGCCTAAACCTAAGGATTTGTTTGATTTAACTTGTGCATATGCTTGTACATAACATCATGACATCTTACCATAGAATTTTAGACTAACCATTTCAAGGATTTTGAGATTCATCTTTGTTCTATTTTGTAGGATATGACTCCCACTCGCAGGAACACAATCTAAGTCAACCTTGTACGAGTACCATTTCAGCTCAAAGAGTTAACATCAAGGGTCCCTGAGAATTCTCTATTCACCAGAAGACATGGACGACTTCTCAACTTGGTTACCTCAAGCTTCGATGAATATATGATGAAGGTTCTTTTCTAGTTCTTTGACCCTTTGCACCATTTCTTTACCTTCCGTGATTACCAGTTTGTACCAACTATGGAAGAATTCTCTCAACTCTTGGGAATTCCTATCCTCGATCAACTACCTTTCATCGGTACTGAAAAGGGTCCAAGCCCTGAAGAGGTTGCCCGAGCTTTACACTTGCAACAATCCGACGTGACGGCTAACTGGGAAACAAGAAGTGGTGTCAAAGGGTTCCTAGCCAAATTCTTGTTGGAAAAATCTCAAGACTGTTGGAACACTCTAGATTTATAAGCTTTCGAAGAAATTTTGGCTCTTCTCATCTATGGGTTGGTACTATTTCCAAATCCTGACCAACTTATAGATATGCATGCTGTCAAAATCTTTTTATCTCACAATCCAGTGCCTACCTTGTTGGGAGATATCTTGCATTCTCTCCACTCTCGCACCAAGAAGAGAAGAGGAACCCTCATATGTTGTACTCCTCTATTGGCTAGATTCTTTATTTCTCATCTCCCCCGATCCATTATGAAGAACGAGCAAGGTTTGAGATGGTCCAATAGGTTGATGTCACTCAGACATTCGGATATCCACTGGTGCACTCGATCCTTGGAGGACATTATTATCATCGACCATTATGGGGAATTCCCTAATGTCCCTCTGCTTGGCATTAGGGGAGGTATCACTTATAACCCTTACTTAGATCTGCAAAATTTTGGATACGCACAAAGAGATGGTCCACATGATATGCTCATCCAAGGTGTGGTGTTCGAATACGAAAGCGACGATCAAGGCTACCGTTAGAGGTTTATACGAGTTTGGAGGAGGTAAACAAGGTGGATAGTAGGACATTGGGACACAAAAATTCCATTCCCCTTGAGCCTTACCTTAGGTGGGTACGAGCTCGTGCTCAAAGTCTCACAATGCCTTTCCCCTCCATCCTCCCTGTTATCATGGAGCATGTGGTTGAAGGAGATGTCCCGTATGCTGTCCTTCATCCAAACATGCCTACCTCTCTCGAAGACTTGCAAAAGGATTGGATTCAGCTAAAGGAAGAACGAGACACTTTTGAAGCCCGATTCTATGCCAGTGAGAAGAAAGTTCTGGAACTCACCAAGCAGCTTCATAAAGAGCGGAGTTTGAACGCCTACATCGCACCAAAGAGGATGTGTTCAACCTTTTTGTCTTAAGAGTTTTTTGTACTTTTATTTCTTTCATTGTAAGCCCAAAGAGGCATGATGTACTCGAACTTGGATTAATTAATGCAACGTGTGTTCCTTTTTGTATAAAGAAAATTTAAATCTCTAATTTCCTTGAAATCATTTGCATATGCATTTTCATTCATCATAACACAAAGAGGTTTCTTACAATAGGTCTCCTTATCTTTCTACTGTTTATTTCAGTGAGATGGATATTAAACAGACATTAAAGGATCTCCAAGCGCGGAACACTCAATTCCAACAAATGTTCTTGGCCCTGGCTAAAGTACAAGAAGATTTGAAAACTTTGTTGATCAAAGAGAAGAAGAAGAAAGCAAAGAAACCAGTCGGTGTTTTGAATCCAGGAAGAAGGTTCAAAGGGCCAGCCAGACGAACTCTAGATTTCGCAACCTCGTCAGGTGAAGGAGATAATCAAGAAGGAAAAAACAAGGAAGTAAATGACCATCCATAGTCTGGAGAAGAGGAAGAAGTGGATTACTCTGAAGAACAGTATCCCCCAGCTGACGATAAATACAAGCAGTTAGAGGATCGCCTCAATGCTATGGAGATCCAGAGGGTACCCGAATTGGATTTTGAAGAGCTAGGACTTGTCTCAGGGGTTGTCATCCCGCAGAAATTCAAGGTCCCCACTTTTGCTAAATATGACGGTGTCTCTTGTTAAAAGCTGAATTTAAGGTCATACGTCAGGAAGATTCAGCCCCATACTACTGATAGGAACCTATGGGTGCATTTCTTCCAAGAAAGCTTGTCAGGGACGCAGTTGGATTGGTTCTATCAGCTGGAAGGAACCAATATTCGCAACTGGGAAGATTTGGCCGTCGCTTTTTACAAGAAATACCAGTATAATGTTGACCTAGATCCAACTCGAACACAGTTGCAAGACATGTTTATGGGTGCTGGTGAAGGTTTCAAAATTTATGCTCAAAAATGGAGGGATCTCGCGGAAAGTGTCCAACCCCCTCTATCTAACAGAGAATTGGTGGATATGTTCTTAGGCACGTTATTTGTTCCATTCTTCAACATTTGGTCAGAAGCTCTTCGGCTGGATTTACTGAACTAATCATGATTGTTGAACAGGTGGAAGCCGGTATAAAGAGTGGCAAAATTCAAAGAGATGTATCTTCGAGCACGATGAAGAAACCCTTTACCGGAAAGAAAGAGGTCAGTGTTGCATATGACCACAGAAATCAAAACAAAATTGAACGTCGCCCGACGGTAGGGACTGTTATGATTTCCAATCCTGTACCAAATCAACAGTGAAACTATCAACGCAAGCCAGAGGCTCCCGTGAGACGATTCACCCGGATCAATATAACCTTGTCCTATGTTTTGCCACATCTTTTGAAGTCTAATCTAGTGACCCTAAGGGAAGCTCCCAAGAACACCAATACTGCTTCTCCTCGCTATAACCCGAATGCTCGATGTGCCTATCATTCTGAAATCCCGAGGCATGATACAAATGATTGTTGGGCCTTGAAGAATAAGGTACAAGACCTTATCGAGGCGAAATAGATTGAGTTTGATCCCCCAGAAATGCCTAATGTAATAAAGGAGCCAATGCCCAAACATGGTCAAGGTATTAACATTGTTGATGATGATTGTTTTGTTTCCTCTGTGGACGATTTAACTACTCCCTTTTTGACTGTTAAGCAGAATCTATTGCAAGCCGGTCTGTTTCCAGGCTGTGATAAAATTTGTTGATTATGCATATCTCTACCAAATGGCTGTTTGTTACTGAAGATGGGCGTCCAACGCCTGATGGCTAACAAAGAAATCATGTTTGAAAAAGTTCCTCTTACCAGAAATTCCTGTGAAGATGTCTCAACAATCACCATTTCTGACAATCCTCCCAGGGTCTCCACCAAAAGACCCGTCAGGATTACATTTTTTCCAAAGTCTGCTCCCCTAATCATCACCATGCCAGGGCCAATCCCATATTCTTCGAATAAAGTTGTTACCTGGAACTATGGGGTTTATGTCTATTATCACGGCGTCAGGCAAAATCTATTGGCTATCGAAGACAAAGTTGAGAAAGACACTAATCTTGATGTCGTCAATATCGTTGGGACCAATAAGATAACAAGAAGTGGAAGAGTCTTCCCACCTGAGATCTCTCCAAAGGCTATTGCTACTCCTGTAATTATTCCCGCTACTGCTCCTACCAGCATTCCCAGTAATACTCCCATTGACAATCCTACTGTTATCCCTGCCACCAAGACAAGGGGCAAGGAGGTATTATTTGAGCTTGTCCAGAAGAAGGCACATCCAGAGGTCATTCTTGAAGCTTCTAGCAAAGAGATGGAGGAGATACTAAAAATAATCAAGAAAAGTGACTACAACATCGTGGAACAGTTGGGGCAGACCCCCTCGAAAATATCAATGTTGGCCTTACTTTTGTGTTCTGAGGCCCATGCCAAAGCCTTGGTAAAGTTTTTAAAGACCGCCCACGTGCCCCAAGAGACCTCCATTAATAAATTTGAGAATTGTGTGGCCATTCTAACTGCTGATAACGGATTGGCTTCTCGGACGCTGATTTAACTCCCAAAGGAAGGAAACATGATGCCTTGCATGTTTCCATTGAGTGCAGGGGAACTACGTTAGCCCATATTCTTGTAGATACGGGTTCATCATTGAATGTCTTGCCAAAGAATGCTCTTGACCGGTTATATTGCGAGGGACTCACTTTAAAGCCTAGCAACATTGTGGTGAGGGCCTTTGATGGCTCTAAAAGAACAGTGCACGGAGAAGTTGACATCCCTATAAAAGTTGGAACTCAAACTTTTGATTCAACTTTCTATGTGATGGATATCCGCCCTTCCTATTCCTGTCTATTGGGCCGACCCTGGATCTATGGCGCTGGTGTCGTCACTTCTACCCTACATAAGATGTTGAAATACCCAATCAAGGGAAAGATCATCACAGTCCATGGGGAGGAGGAATACATGGTTAGCCACCTGAACTCTTTCAGGTATGTGGAAATGGATGGTGAGTTCATTGAGACTCCATGTCAGAATTTTGAGGAGGTCCCACAAATAGTTGTAGCAACAAAGGATACTACCAAGACTTCAAAGGCTATCAGATCTCCTTTGAAAATGGCCTCTCTGAAGGATGCTAGAGTAGTAATTGAGGAAGGTGAATGTACCATCTGGGGTCAACTTTCAGATATTCCCTACAAATCTAATAAATTTGGTTCGGGTTTTACTACGGAGGCCCAAAGAGTTGTTCGACGAACTCGCGCTGGGGGACCACCTTTATGTATCAGCAATCAAGGGGTCAATGAAGTGGAAGACACTGATGGAAGTTGTGACATGGATGAGTGGATTTTTCCAACCATCGACGAAGGACTCAACAATTGGGAAGCCAGAGAATTTGTCCCTATTACTTTTATTCAAGAGTAATTGTCTTTTAATTTTTTGTCGAACTTGTAATATTTAAACAATTTAGACTTTAAAACCTTTTGTCTTGCCCGAGGCACAATGGTCCATTTGTGAGGGTTGTTACTTCATCTTCATATGTCATCAATAAATCATGGACGTTTTTGCATGCAAATTTTTACACTCTTTGTTTTTCTTTTTCCTACCTTTATCAAAGTTAGTTATGCTCTTAATATCGAAATACAGATCCACATCCACTCAGGATCCCATAGGTAACGACTCTGCTATGGCCTATTGTGACTTTGAAAATCCGATCTACCAAGACGAAGACGAAGGTGAGGAAGATTCTGAGGTGCCAGGGGAAATAGCCAGGTTATTGCAACAGGAAGAAAGGACAATACAACCCCATGAAAAGTCGGTTGAAACAGTTAACTTAAGTACAGAAGAGGACAAGAAAGAAGTCAAGATGGGTGCCAACCTGGAGCCTAGTGTCAAGAAGCGCTTAATTCGTTTACTACATGACTATGTTGAGGTCTTTTCCTGGTCATACAAAGACATGCCAGGACTCGACACTAATATCATGGTCCATCATCTGCCAACAAAAGAAGACTGCCTTATGGTAAAACAGAAGGTTCGTCGCATGCGGCCAGAAATGTCAGAGAAAATCAAGACTGAAGTCATGAAGCAGTTCAACACCGGATTCTTAGTTGTCACCTCTTATCCATAATGGGTCTCCAACGTTGCTCAAGTGCCTAAAAAGGACGGTAAGGTACGTATGTGTATGGATTACAGAGATTTGAATAGAGCAAGCCCCAAGGATGACTTCCCGCTTCCCCGCATCGATATTCTAGTTGACAACACCGCACATCATAAAGTATTCTCCTTCATGGATGGTTTCTCCGGATACAACCAAATCAAAATGGCATCTGAAGACATGGAGAAAATAACCTTCTTCACACAGTGGGGCACATTCTGTTACAAAGTTATGCCATTTGGGCTGAAGAACACCGAGGCAACCTATCAGCGTGCCATGGTAGCTTTGTTTCACGATATGATCCATCACGAGATAGAAGTCTACGTGGATGACATGATAGTCAGGTCCCAAACTGAAGAGGAACACCTTGACCATCTACAGAACCTATTTGAAAGATTGAAGAAATACAAACTAAGGCTGAACCCAAATAAATGCACTTTTGGAGTGAGGTTCGGCAAGCTCTTAGGCTTCATTGTCAGTGGAAAAGGTATCAAAGTGGATCCTGCAAAGGTAAAAGAAATACAAGAAATTCCTGCTCCTTGCACTGAGAAGTAAGTTAGGGGATTCTTAGGATGGCTGAACTACATCGCCAGGTTTATTTCCAATCTAACCGCTACTTATGAACCAATCTTCAAATTGCTGAAGAAAGATCAAGTGGTGGAATGGAATGACGACTTCCAGGCTGCCTTTGATAGGATCAAAGAGTACCTTCAAGAGCCTCCCATTTTAATGTTGCCAGTTAAGGGAAGACCTCTGATCATGTACCTAACAGTCTTGGAAAATTCAATGGGGTGTGTGATGGGGCAGCATGACGAGTCTGGACGAAAAGAGCATGCAATATACTACCTGAGCAAAAAGTTTACCGACTGCGAAACCAAATATTCACTGCTCGAGAAAACTTGTTGCACTCTGGCATGGGCTGCTCACCGGCTAAGACAGTACATGTTGACTTACACCACCTTATTGATATCCAGGATGGATCCAATTAAGTACATATTCAAGAAGCCCGCCCTCTCTGGGAGAATAGCAAGGTGGCAGATGGTCCTGACTGAATACGACATTCAATACACTACCCAGAAAGTAATAAAGGGAAGTGTGCTAGCCGATCATCATGCTCATCAGGCTGTGGATGACTATCAATCCATGAATTTCGATTTTCCGGACGAAGACATCGTGGTGGTAAATAATTTTGAGAAACTCAGACCATATGACGAACCTGAACAAGGATCCCGATGGACCATGGTTTTTGGCGGAGCTTCCAACGCGCTCGGAAACGGCATGGGCGTTCTGATCATATCCCCTTAAGGTTGTCATACTCCCTTCACTGCTAGACTGTGTTTCAACTGTACCAATAATATAGCAGAATATGAAGCGTGCATTATGGGTCTCAAAGCTGCCATAGATTTGGGAATCAAATCTTTAAGTGTATTTAGAGATTCAGCCTTAGTCATCATTTAGATCAAAGGAGAATGGGACACGAAGCATCCTAATCTCATCCCTTACAAAAAACATGTGTTGACACTGATCCCACGTTTTGAGGAAATTAAATTTGAGCATTTTCCACGAGAGGAAAATCAACTAGCAGACGCGCTAGCCACTATGTCATCCATGTTCAAAATCAGGTGGGGTAATGAGGCTCCTCGGATCACTATTGAGCGGATGGACGAACCAGCATACTGTCACAAGATTGATACTGAAGAAGTAATGGACAAGCCTTGGTTCCATGAAATTAAGAGATATCTCGAGGCCCAAGAATATCCGGGGGAGCTTCATTCAATGACAAGAAATTCCTGAGAAGATTCTCTGCTAAGTTCTTCCTCAGTAACGAAGTTCTCTATAAGCGCAACCACGACTCTACTTTGCTTCGGTGCATAGACAAGAGTGAGGCAGACAAGATCATGGCTGATTTACATGAAGGCACCTTTGGCACCCGTTCAAGTGGACACACGATGGCTAAAAATATTCTACGGGCAGGATACTACTGGTCCACCATGGAAGCAGATTATCATCAGCATTCACAAACTTGTCACAAGTGTCAGATCTATGCTGACAAGGTACATGTGCCTCCAGCTCCTCTAAACGTCCTGACCGCTCCTTGGCCATTCTCAATGTGGGGCATTGATATGATTGGTGAGATCAACCTACAGCTTCTAATGGACACTGCTTCATCTTGGTTGCCATTGATTACTTCACGAAGTGGGTCGAGGCAGCTTCATTCGCTTATGTTACCAAGAATGTTGTGGCCCAGTTCATCAAACAAAATCTTATCTGTAGGTATGGTATTCCTGATAGAATCATTACAGATAATGGTACCAATCTCAACAATAATATGATCACCGCACTATACGCAAAATTCAAGATCCAGCATCATAACTCTTCTCCTTACCGGCCGAAGATGAATGGCGATGTAGAAGCCGCTAATAAAAACATCAAGAAGATCATACAAAAAATGACAGTGACCTATAAGGATTGGCATGAGATGTTACCATTTTCTCTTCACAGTTATCATACCACGGCGTGCACATCAACAGGGGAAACTTTGTTCTCCTTGGTATACAACATGGAAGTTGTCCTACCAATTGAAGTCCAAATACCTCCTCTGAGAATCATAAAGGACGCAGAGTTGAATGAAGATGAATAGATTCAAACTCGACTTGACCAGTTGAACTTGATTGATGAGAAGAGGCTTACAACTATCTGCCATAATCATATATACCAAAAACATATGATCAAAGCTTTTAACAAGAAGGTCAGACGTCAGGTATATCGGGTTGGTGACTTGGTAATCAAGTGTATCATACTACCACAAGGTGATCCCAGGTGCAAATGGACTCCTACATACGAAGGACTATTTGTGATTAAAAACATATTTTATGGTGGAGCAATGATCTTAACCACTATGGACGACGATGACCTTCCGCACCCTGTAAACACGGACATAGTTAAAAGATACTACGCATAAAAAAGACCCGCTAGGTCAACCGGCCTAGGCAAAAATTAGGGATAAAACAAAAAAATCTGTACACCCGGCAAGCTGAAAACCTGAAAAGGCGGCTTGGGAAAAAAAGGGTATCCCGGTGGACTGAAAACACGAAAGGGAGGTCCAAGAAAATATTAGGGATTTAAAGTGTATGACTATGTCCCGTTGGATCACCTTACAGCCAATCTTCAGTGTCAATCGTCAAACTCAAATGGTTCTAATCAATCCAATCAACTTCGGACAAAGCAGCAAGTGGATGAGACGCTCAGAGACAAGAAGGCTATAGCAGAGTTGGAACCCCATGGGATTATTTTACATAGCTGTCTTTTCTTTGTATCAACTTTCATTTTTACGAAGACATTCTCTTACTAGGATGTTCGTCCCTTTGTACAAAAATACTTATTCAAGTTAATACAAAGATATTCCTTTAAAAGTGCAAAATTATCTGTTTTTCTTTTACAATTCCTGTTTTGTTTGCAAAACAAGTCCAGTGATTATTTTTGAACATATGCATTTGAATATAATTACTGTTTACAAATGAATGCATGAAAAAGGAAAACTGAACAGAAAGACAATTACTAATGGCTTTAAGAAACAAGATAATATCTATGGGCCATTCCATAAAGTCCCCGCAGATACTTTCCCTAACAAAACAGGAGCAAGGATATCCTGCTACAAGATCATTGTTATATCTCCAGTATGTAGCCTAATGATATATGTTATTTTCTTATCCCCGACGGAGAACAACCTCCAGTTACTTCTCCAAAGATTCCCCAATGAAAGTCACCCAGCTGCTCAGGAATCCCCCAGTAGGATTTCACCAAGTCCACAAGAAATGTACAGAGTTTCCCTTCCCCAATAGAGTTTACTTATCTAATGACGGAAACCCATCTATCAATGCTTCAATTTCAATAAAATATGAAGGCTTACACTCCACATTCCCAACAGCGGTCAGGGACTTATTTTCCCCAATCTAAACAGCACTGCAGCAGAACAATTAACATGTGCATACGTTGCATTCATACATCATAAACATCGACAACACAAATGAATATATCGCAATCTCATTTACTTTGAGAAACATCATTACACCATACATTTCATACATCAAGGCGTTACATACGGCTAACTCTTTACCTTTTCAGGAAAGACCAATCAAATTACCATCAAATTTTCAACAAGACAACGCAATTATTTGTGAACAAATCAATGGCAGATCAATTCCTGAAACAGGACAGGATGACTATCTACATGACAAATACTTCTTTTCCAGACCTCAGTTGGTTCAGTTTAAATCTCTCAACAGTTTATCCTGATTCCTTCCTGTAGACACTTTCTCTGGTTTAGATAAATCGCTCCAAGATTTATTCTGATTCTTTTCCATACCTCTGCTGGTTCAGTTTAAATCTCTCAACGGTTTATCCTAATTCTTTCCTATAGACACTTTCTATGGTTCATATAAATCACTCCAAGATTTATTCTGATTCTTTTCCAGACCTCTGTTGGTTCAGTTTAAATCTCTCAACGATTTATCCTGATTCTTTCCTGTAGACACTTTCTCTGGTTTAGATAAATCGCTCCAAGATTTATTCAGATTCTTTTCCATACCTTTGCTAGTTCAGTTTAAATCTCTCAACGGTTTATCCTGATTCTTTCTTGTAGACACTTTCTCTGGTTCAGATAAATCGCTCCATGATTTATTCTGATTCTTTTCCAGACCTCTGTTGGTTCAGTTTAAATCTCTCAACGGTTTATCCTGATTATTTCCTATAAACACTTACTCTGGTTCAGATAAATCGCTCCAAGATTTATTCTAATTCTTTTTTAGACCTCTACTGATTCAGTTTAAATCTCTCAACAGTTTATCCTGATACTTTCCTGTAGACACTTTCTCTGGTTCAGATAAATCGCTCCAAGATTTATTCTGATTCTTTTCCAGACCTCTGCTGGTTCAGTTTAGATCGCTCAAAGGTTTATCCTGATGCTTTCCCAGTAGACGCTTTCGCTGGTTCAGTGTTAAATCAACCAAAGATTTATTCTAATTCTTTCCAGTTAAAGATTATTCAAGACTCCTGCTAGTTTTAGTTTAAATCTACCAAAGATTTATTCTGATTCTTTTCCCAGTTAAATTCAAGCTTTGACTTAGTCTAATTTCTGCCAACAATCACCTTTGGATGGAATCTATAAGCCCATCTTCGCCAGTTCTCCATTATTTCTCCAAATGACATCTTTAAGCCCATTCCTCACACCTTAACCACAATATCAAGTACAAATTTATGGGCACTCTAGTGTTCAATCATCTTCCACCTTCAAGTCATGAATGGTAGATTCGTCAATCTAACTCTTCAGGTTTAAGAAGATTGAACAGGGGCAGCTGTTGTACCCCAACATTTTCCATCTCATTCCTCAAGACAATTCTCACAAAGGACTCCCAAAATCAAAGCTTACACAAATATATTTGGATTTTTCAGCATTAAGATTAAGGAAGAAATTGCTAAAAAACGACAAAACAAATGAAAATGCTCTTATTGAAAAAATTAAAGGAAAAGCAAGTTCCTTTCGATTTTCATCCTTCGATTGGACACTTTTTCCTTGGTTGCATATTTCATTTGGGCGCTGGATCCCTTTGGGGCAAGTTCATTTCATGCTTCTATTTAGGCATTGGGCTCATTTGGCTAGGATCATTTCCTGTTTCATTTTAGCGTTAGATCTCGCTTGAATGTTTGTGAAAATATTTCGTTTGGCCACACAGAATCATCCCTGCATGTTGGCCAATATATACAAGGCAAAATTTCCTACCATAATAACATGCACAAGGCCAAAATCCACTTTGAAGCATTTTGTTACAAGCTTCGACAGGGCAACACTTCCCATCAAACAGCTTTAATTCACAAGGAAAAAAGCTTCCTGATGATGTTCTTCGATTCAGGAGGCCAAAGCCTCCCTTTTGCCCTCTTTCGGTCACACGTTTTCCCCCTGCAGGCCTCCTTCGTTTAGGGAAATGACTTTCCCAATATTTGCAAGTTTCGATTGAGCCTTTCATCCCTTGCATTCATCCTTCATTTGGGGGGTGTGAATCCTTCAGCACAAGTATTTAGTCATGCCTTTCATTTGGGCATATGGCTCCTCTTTTACAAGCTTCCGTTTGAACGTATTTGTATAAGGTCACAAGGAAGGAACCTCCTGCACACACTCTTTCGTTTGGCCATATGGCCCCTTCGCAGGAAAATTTGAGTGGGCAGGGTCTCCTGTAGAAATGGCCTACTTCAAACACATAAACTCTGCACTATGCCATTTCCTCAGGAGAAGCAAGCACCATGGTGGTGCATTTGAACGGCTTTCCAGTGATGTCTGGATGTCCCCAATCGAATGACATATGTTACTGACCCATCCCAAGAGCATTAAGTTGGCCCCTTCGAAGGATATCCATGGGAGTCATTCGAATGATACTTTGATTTGAAAAAAGAGATGGTTATTGAAAAGTCTGGTCGAAAGGCAAGGCTAGGGAGTCAAGACAAAAGGTTGAGATGCCAAAGGTACTTGTTGACCAAGTCCTATGCGCTTCCAGGATCAGGCCTGATACACTAGCCATAAAACTCCAAAACTGCTGCACAGCAGTCCTGCATTGCTGCCTTATTCCTTGCACCAAAATGATAATAAAACATTGTCCCTTGAAAGCTACAAACACAGTATACCCTTTTTGTTTGAACTTTTAGTTTTCCCTCCCAAAGAATCAGCCCAAGCCATCTATAAATAAGAGGCATCATAATACATATGAGAGGGCGCCGGAAGGATTGCAAGAAAACCCTTGTGAAAATTCTCAAAAAATCCGCAAACACTCTCAAACATTATTTTCCAAACATTTCTATACACTAAGAAAAAACCTTCGATTCACCCCCCAAGTGACCATCAAACTACCCTTCGACCCACTCCCTCAACTGCCATACAGTAGGCCTTTGAGTTACCCCATCACTTATTTTAAAAAAGCTTCTGATCCACTCACACACTCTTTCGACCCAGTCACTGACTTCACAAAGTAGCAACAGGACTAGCCTCAGGAAGGTCCCAATGAACTCCCATTTTCCATCAAAGAAAGCACTTACATCTCCCTTCGATTTAAGGACTTCAAGAGGTAAGTTTTATTTCAAACTTGAGTCTATTCTATTTTAATATCATGTGCACATGCCAATAAAGAAAATGTAGACATTTCTAGAAAATGTTTTAGCTTTCGATTCTGACTGCCTATATGTTGAAAACTCAACCTTAGTTTAGTATGCTTTGGACTTTGAGACCCATTAGTTCCCATGCTAACCCCTGGATTGTAGTTGTATTTGGATATTTTATTTTTTTATAATTTAAGACAGGTTTGTTATACCCTTCGATTGGCTAGCTGCACATGCCTTTCAAATCACAATGTGAAGGGACGATATGCTTACAATGAGTCAGCAAGGAGCTTGTGACAAAGCATGAGCTTTGCTGCTTCTAGGCCTCAAATGAAGGCCAGAACCTCGCTGTGTCCAGGCCTCAACCGAAGGCCAGAATCTTGCCATCTCCAAGCCTCAAACAAAGGCCAGAATCTTGCCATCTCCAAGCCTCAAGCGAAAGGCAAAACTATGCTGACTTCCAGGCCCAGACAGAGGGCGTGACTATCCCGATTCCAACCCTCAGTCAAAGGAGACAGAAAGGAAAATCAAAGGGCATTGCTCCACTGACTTCAGAACCCAAATCGAAGGAGGCCAGAGAATGCACAATCGAAGGGTCTTTCTACCAGAATCGAAAGATCCATTTTTCTTGCCTTTATTTCATTTTTGCCTTTTTACTTCTATGCTATTCAACATGGTTGTAATAGTGTAAGATTTTATCTTTTTGCATTTTATTATTTTTGTATAAATGTTATTAACTAGGATGTATGGAAAGATAAAAACAACAAGTAGATAACCAAAAGTCCAAAAGGCAAAATGCATGCAATCAAACACACTCCTCACACACATGCACCCCTAGGGTAATTCCACTTGTTTCCTCGGAAAAATAATCATGTCCCTCGAATATGGGTGTTTTAGCAAAGACCCTTAATAAAAGATCGTAGTCCTTCGGTGACCCTTAATTTTGCCTTCGGTAAACGATCTAGTCCCTAAACGACATTGCTAAAACTTCCCATAGATTGCCTTCTATGACTATACAAACGTCCCACGCCCGTTCCTTCACATCCAACGATGGGGCATCTTACCAAATCAATGGTAAGATAGCCAAATCTAAAGGAGGAGGAAAAGAACATTTAAGATCTTTAGAGTAGGTAGGTTGCTCCTATTTGCTCGCTTGCTCACAATAAAAACATTTTATGCACCCATAATTTCACTTTGAAACTTTTTTCAAAAGCTAAAACACTCTGTACGCGTTCTTATAGAGACGAGAACCATTACAAAGACACTCCTTTTCAAAATACTTTCAAAACCCACACTACAAGCACATTTTCAAACAAAAGCAAGTGATCTAGCAAGAAACTAAGAGCCCGTAGATAACTACGGATGAAAAGGGTTCTAATACCTTCCCTTTTCATAACCTACTCCCCGAACTCAAGAAAATTCTTGAAAGGTCTTTCCTGTTCTTTTCAACCTTTCCTTATCGGATAAAAGAAAAGTCGGTGGAGACTCTTGTTATCCGCAACAATTGCAATCAAACGCAAAACACCCAAGTCAGTTCTCCCACCGTGTTACAGATGGCCCTGCCCATCCAACATTAGAGTATCCAACTATATGAGTATGTCATTCATGTGTTCCTGACAAGGGGAATTTAAGAATTGGTTTACCACACTGACTGCAAAAGAAATTTTCGAACAAGTGATTGTGAGATCATTCAATTTTCCAACCAATCTTCTATACCTTCCTGAGTTAAATAGAGGCTCTCCCTGATTGGGTAGTAGTTTGACACTTGAATCCATAGGAGTAGTTGGTTTATCATTCAACAAACTTGTTTCTTCCAAAACAATTATAGCATATTTTCACTAAGAAATCACAAAAGTGTCTTTAGATTGGGCTACCTCAATACCCAAGAAATAGCATAAATTACCAATATCTTTTGTCTGAAATTGATTCGAGAAATATTGTTTAAACTGGAGTATTCCCTGCTGATCACTACTAGGTATGACAATATCATCTACATACACAATAAGATAAACACACTCTTGGGCTGAGTGACGATAAAAAGCTGAATGGTCAGTTTCACTATGGACCATACCAAACTATTTTACTAAAGTGTCGAATCTCAAACCAAACTCTCAGAGACTGCTTAAGACCATAAAGAGAAATGTTTAGCCTACACACCATATTTGATGACTTCCCTTGAGCAACAAACCCAGGTGGTTGCTTCATATATACTTCCTCTTCAAGATCATCATATAAAAATGCATTTTTAATGTCAAGTTGATGAAAATGCTAATGTCCAATGGGTGCAATAGCTAAAAGAAGCCTAACATATGCCATCTTGGCTACAGCCTAGAAGGTATCACTATATTTCAACACAAAAATTTGAGTGTATCATTTGGATATAAAACGAGCTTTAAATTGATCAATCTTACCATATGGACCAACCTTCACTGTATAAAGCCAACAACAACCTACTAAAGATTTTCTAGGGGGTAGAGGAACCAGTTCCCAGGTACCAATGCTTTGAAGAGAACATATTTCATCAATCATTGCTTGTCTCCACTCTGGGTGAGGTAATGCTTCACCTGGAGTTTTAGGAATAGAAATAGAAGACAAACAAGTATATTGCAAAGCGGAAAGATGACGATAGCATAAATCAATATAATGTGGAGAAGGATTTTGTGTTTGACGTATATCTTTTCGAAGGACAACCAGAAGATCATAATTAAGTTGCAGGATCAGATCCGGTGATAGCGAGAGCATCAGAGGAGAGTCTGTAATGTCCCCAGGCACAAGTATGATATCATGGACATGTACGAAAAATGTTGGTTTTCAATATTGGTATGTTTGAAGTATACGAGAAGTGCCGGGGTCAATCGTAGGGGTATCTAGTGGGATAGGTTCCCTAGAATGATGGGGGACAATAACATATGAGACTTTCGGAAGAGGTGGGAGAGTATTTTTCTAAAGGGATTTCAAAGTTACTTGGTTGGACTCTAAATATGGAAAAGACTCGAAGAAGGTAACATTGGCCATTACGAGGTAACATTGTAGAGTATGTGAATAACAACAATAACCTTTTTGGGATCGATGATAATCAAGAAAGACACATTTTAGTGATCAAGCTCATAGTTTAACAAAACATGTGGATCCGAAGACTCGGTGAGGAATTGGGTGAAGTGGAGAATTGGGAAAAATGATTGAATGAGAGATTTTATTGTTAAGGACATATGAAGGCATGTGATTTATAAGGTAACATTTCGTTAGCACAATATTACCCCAAAACCAACGTAGAACATTATCATGGAGAAGTAGGGTTCGAGTGGTTTCTACGAGATACCAATTTCTACGCTCGACTACTCCATTTGTTGAGGTGTATGAGGGCAAGATGTTTGGTGGAGAATACCATTTCTGGACATAAAAGTTCGAAATTGTTTGGATAAATATTCATGAGCATTATCACTTCTTAAGGTACGAATAGACACACCAAACTGAGTCTTTAATTCATTATAAAATTGTTCAAAAATAGAAAATAATTCATTTTTTTAATTAAAAATAACCATGTGCAACATGAAAAATCATCAATAAATGTGATAAAATACTTAGACTCGAGAGTAGAGACAATATACGAGGGACCTCAAACATCTAAGTGAATTAAAGTAAAAGAGGACAAAGCTCGTTTACTGACTCAATTGGGAAATTTAGTACGAGTGTGTTTCCCTAACTGACATGACTCACAATGTAAATTAGATATCTTCAATAAACTTGGCACCAAATTCTATAGTTTGGGAAGACTTGAATGATGTAGCTGAGCATGGATAGTGAGTGGAGAACCTTTTTTTGAGCATGTCTGAGATGACACTGGGAGGTGATAAAGGTCTTGAGACTCACATCTGACGCCAATCTTCTATCCTGAATTTCGATCCTGCAGGGTAACATTACTGTTAGTGAATGTGACAATTCAATCAATAGAACTAGTTAAACGACTGACTAAAAGTAAACTAAATGGACAATTAGGTACATAGAGAACATGAGTAACATAGAGAGAAGATAGAATTTGAACAGTACCCATCCCTTTAGATCGAGTTTGAGAATTATTTGCAGAAGTTATAGTAGGTAAGAATCCCGAGGTAGAGAGGGAAAATAAAATATTTTCATTACCAATAACATGATTAGACGCACCAGAATCAAGGACCCAAGATCCAAGAGAAGATGATTGAGAGAGGCAAACAAATGAATTTATAGTGTATGCAACTGAAGCAGTAGAATCTGAGATTTGATCATTTTGATACCACTTGAAGAAATTATCGTAGTTTGGCGTAAAGTTATGAGGAATAGCCATGATCATTTGAAAATAGAAAATATCACGCGAATCAGGTGAAAAAAACTTGTTTTGAACTAGATCACAATTTTCTGTGAGTGGAAAATAAAATCTGAGACCGGATCTGAAACAGTTGCACGTTGACGAGTGGAGTGGTGGAAAAATCATCGGGATCTTCCATATCGGAGGAGGCGCTTATGCGTGTAGGGTTGGTTTGCCGGAAGGTTTTTGGAAACATAAGCAAAGATGGAGGATAGAGGTTGAGTCCAGCGGTGATCGAAGAAATTTGAAAACTGATGCCAGAATGAGTCACGATAGTGTATGGGAGGCAAATCGGAGTTATGACAGAGTTTGCCAAAAAAAATTCTCACCGGAAGAAAATGGGTCAACCGGGTAAAGCACGGTAAAGGGTTGTCTCTCAGTAGCCTCTGGATACCATGTTAAAATACGAGAAACTAAGAGACATTTGAATAAACTGTGTGTTTTAAAAATCACTACAGAGATTTTATTATATATAGAGAGATTACAGCTAATTACATGATATAGTCGATTTGATACTATTCTATATACAAATACCAACAAAGGCAATATGATTACCAGTCTGAGCAATAGAGACAATAGGTGATGAAGTTTACTTTTGTGCCTTCAGATGTAGGTATCATTATACTCAGTGGTAGAAAGGGATATTTGAGAACTTGTGTCAGAGGCTTCAATTTGAGCAACGTTGCTTACATAATTAGCACTACAACCCAATTTTTTGTAAGGAAATAGAGGGAGTGTAATGGAATTGAAAGAGGAAGAAGAGGAAGCAACAAATCCAATCCCAAACATAATAATCTACGAGCAATTAGAGAAGAAAAGTGACTGAAGAATCACCAAAATAAAAAGATGAAAACACTTTGGAATGTGACACGGGGCTCTGCGATGGTCAGTGCTGGAAGATGGTTGTTGGAGCAGCGTGTGGAGTCGAATACAACAGCAACATGGATGGAATACATTAGCAGCAGAGGTGGAATACAGCAGCAACAAAAAGGTTGTTGTGCTTGTCTAAAAAGTTCACAACAATAGGTTGAATTAGAAATAACACAATTGGTTATAGCACAATTAGAAGGTGTATAAAAATTGGTTGGACTGAGGATACATTCCAGAAGAGAAATGTAGAACAGTCCTATGATGAACCATTATTGATACCATATAGAATTCAATAAATTTTATGTGTCTTTAGATTATACTACTTATATTTATACTAGTGTTACAATAAATACATTGAGGTTGAATGAATAAGTACTAACCTAGTTAATGAGTAAGCACTAACCTAAGAAGTTGTTTATTCTAGGAATACTATTAATCACTCTAGAATATCTACAACCATAATTAATTCTAACAATTATAATATAAAAAATTCACCAATAGTAAAATATTATTCTATAAGGGTACTTATGGCAATTGTAAATCAATATAATCTTGAGTTGGAACAGATGAATGTCAATATGCTTTGTTCTTTCATGATAAATTCAAAGTAGATTTAGGTTCAGAAAGTGATATCATAAGAGAATCTATCAAATATGTTGTTCTGGACTGGGATGGAACTTGCCCCACTATTGGGGAGGCCCAATCCAGTGCCTTCATCAAAGGCCCAAAAGCATGCAGCCCAATCTAAGAACCGTTGGGAATTTTCCTACGTGTTCGCTAAGAAGACGTTTCCCATGTGTCCATATCATCATCATACTACCCTCCGGGAATAACGGGTCCAGCTCCTGTTTTCTCAGAGAAATTAACCAGGGAGGAGGCCACGTGCTGGATTCCATACACACGTAAACCCTGGAAGTCTTCGTTTTTGGGCCTCATCGTGGCCCATCATTGAAGATCTTGGCCCAGCGTTGGGGGATATAAATACCCTATCACTTGAGAGGGTTAGGTATTGATATTCACACTCACTTACTCTCATGCTTGCTAGCACTCATTTTGAAACTTACTTTAGCATCAGTGTTTTGCAGGTACCCCCTCCCCCCCACTTCATATTCAACTATTGATCGAATCAAAGCTTGAAGGCTTTGGCAATCCCTTCTGGTCAGGTACGATCAGTGGCGTTGTCTGTGGGAATCTAACTTCCCCGTCTTCCTCTCAAGACCAAAGTAACCTTTCATCAAACTGTACAATTGTCATGGCCGGCCAAGCTATCGATAATAACCGAAACGCCTGAAGGAGTGAAAAACACAAGAAGGGGGGGTTGAATTGTAAAACTGGAAACTTAAAGCAAATGACAAGGTATTTTTATCCTGGTTCGTTTGAACTCAAACTACTCCAGTCCACCCGTTCAAGGTGATTTCGCCTCTCTCCAACGAGGTCTTAATTCACTATATTCAACTGAATACAAATCTGTTTTAGCAACTGCTAAAACCTTCTTGATTCAAACCACAATCCGGTTTGTCAAGGCAACACTTTCTTACAAAGGAATGAACAAGTGTGTGTGAATGTTTCTACAAAAAACTATATCACAACTGTGATGTTTACACAAATGAAGCTTAGAATACTAAGATGCTAAACACTAATAAGGTATCAGAGTTTGGTGGTTTAGCAAATCTTGTAGAGTGAAGATTACTGTTCAGCTTTGTGCGTGTAGAGAGTTTGGAAGCATTAGCCGTGATAATCTTCAAAGCTTGGTTTATATAGCACTTTGAAAAGATGAACGTTGAACCAAATATTCTTGATTCAATGCTATTTACCAGCTTTCCTTTTTGAGCAGATCTTGTCTAGAATGATGCCGTTGGTATTGATTAGCTTTCAATGCACAGTACCGTTGCTTCTTCAATGCACGATCTGACTTGGCTCATTCTGATTCTGCTTTGCTGCTGATGAACTGATTTGATTCTGTATCAGAGTATCTTACGCGCAGTTCTGTTCATCAAGCTTCAGCATGTGCAAGCGTTGATCTTCTGATCTTGACGTTCTGATTCAGCAACTTCTGATGCTGATGTGCACACTCATATTCTGATGCTGAAAACGTGATCTTGCTTATTTTAATCATCATATCTGCAAGTCAGAGCATAGTAATTTTAAGTAGCATATAATTCAATCATGAAACATTTAACTACTATATCTTTTCACTTTGTTATCATCAAAACTTAATTATAGGGTACTAGATTCAAACATTGTTCTAACAATCTCCCCCTTTTTGATGATGACAAAAACTAGATATTTTAAATGAAAAATAACGTGAAAAGTTATCAGATCTATGTATCAGAATAAGAAGTACGGAGAAGTCAGAGTTAAGAAATACTCCCCCTGAGTTTGTTACTTCCCTTTGATATGCGTGTTCTTCAGAGTCAGATCTTTGCTTCAGATCAGAGTGTTAGGTCGATCAGAGCTTCATATATCAGAACTTCATATTTGATCAGAGCAACATGAGCTTCTAGTCTTCATTGTGTTCAAGAGCTTCTTTGTGCCTGTAGACTTAAAGACAAAACAGAAAAACATTTCAAGTAATAGAGAGTTAGAATGTTTGAGAGTTTCTGTCTAGTTAGCCGTTATTGATTTTAAATATCATTCTTGTTCTCCCCCTTTTTGTCAGCAATCAAAAAGTGCTGGTGATGTGCTAAAATGATTTAGATCAGAAAAACTAATAATATTAAAGATAGTTCAGAATTAAAGCAAAATAGCATTACAAACCATAGTCAAAACATAGTCAAAAGTACTTCAGAAAACAAAGAAAATATAGAGAATGCATGAAAAAATATTTCAAGGTTGTGGGGGCATGCGTGAGAACAGGCTTTCCAGCATTGCCTGAATCTTTTCAGAAGTTGCATTCTGCTTCTGAACCATGGTGACAACAGAATCAATTTTGCTGTCCTGAACATTCATTCTGGCTTCCATCTTCTGATCACTCTCTTCAATCCGCTGCTGTAGACGCAAGTCATTCAGCCTTAATTCTTCCAGAGCCTGCCTGTCCAAGGCAGCTTGAGAACTTTCAGCAGGAGGAAGCTTCTCAGAACTTTCAGCTACATCTTCTGCTGGATTCTCTTCCTGAAGAGTCTTGTCTTCTTCTGCTGGTTCCACCTGAGCAGCTTGCTCTTTCTCAGCCCAAGATTCAGAGTCCAGAGGCAGCACAACTTCTTGAGGCAGCTGACTCTCAACTTCCTTCAGCAGCTTGCTAAAGTTCTGTTGAGCCTGCTCATAGTTGACGTCCTGCAGCTTGAGTGCTTCAGCACGAACCCATACTCTGAACTGTGACCAGAGCTGATCAGAAGCAGCTGGGTCGATCATCCCGGGACAGACTTGCTTCAAGGAAGCAATCCACTGCAGCATACCTGTTTCAAAGTCCAAAATACCAGAGCCAACATCTAATTGCTTTGGTTTGGGAATGGCCAATTTGTGTCTTAAATCAGCAAGACGTTCAAGACTTGTTAAGTCAATGAATGTTTTGCTGGGGTTTTCAGAGGATTGGCTTTCAGAGGTGTGCTGAGGTGCTGTCTGTTTTGGTGGATGGTTATCAGAGTCAGAGGATATATCAATTGGAGTGGTTGGAGTTTTTGGAGGTGTTGATTCCTCTGATGATGGTAACTGGGGTGTGATAATGGTGGTTCCACATGGCAACTGTATTGCCAGCGGTGAAGGTTGAGGTGAGTGGGGATCAGAATGATGAGGAGATGGGGTTTCATAGCGATGAAACTCTGTTGGAGGTGAGGGAGGATTATTTTCTGGTTGAGGGGGTGGAGGAGGAATATTTGGTGGTTCAGAGTGAGGTTGAACAGAAGTATGTTCACGCTCAATGTCAGCTAGCACTCTATCAAGTGCTGGTGTTGTTGAAACAGTTGGTTGTTGTTTGGTAATTTTGAGAGGAATTTTAATTCTGGTTCTTCTGAGTTGTAAGTTCTCAGAAGGGTCTTCTGGTATGTTTTCATCAATAGTGGGAATTGGAATGGAAATTCTGTGAGAGGTTTGGGGTGGAGCAACAGATGTTGGAATAGTATTTGAAATTGAAATAGGAGCAGTAGATGGATTACCTCGTTTCTTTGGAGTCTGGTGAGATGATCCTTCTGCTTTCCTCTTCTTTGACTTCTTCTGAGTCACTTCAGGTTGAACTTGACTCAGGTCTTTGATCTTCAGCTTCGAACCTGCAACTTCTTCCTTGAAAGAATCTGGATACTTGGCAACCATATCAGGGTGAGATTCCATCTCAGAAAATCTTGGGAAATCATTCAGAGGCACTCTTCTTCTGGAGATGTCAGCAGTTGAAGAAGCTCTGGGTTCCTTCCTGATGTTGTCTATCAGCTTCATCTTCTTCAGATTCTTAGCATTCAGTGCTTTTCCAACAGTTGGTTCAAAATTGCCCAGTACTTTAGCTTCGCTCAGATAATCTATCAGCTTATTCTCTGTCAGAATATCTGATATGAGCCTCCCAAAAGGTATCCAGTCCCTTTTCGTCCTTTCTTCTTCTCTAGTCTCTTTCACACTAGTCTTCAGATGATTGAACAGGAAATGTGCCAAATTGATCTTCACCCTCTGATCAATAAAGTAGATCAGAAATTGCTGATCCACGTTTATATAGTCAGGAGAGCTTGTTGGCTTCCTGTGATTGAAACAGCCTAGAACAATCTTGGCCCACACTCTGAAGTGATCCTTCAGATCCTTGATTTTGCTGCTGGGAAAACCAAGAGTGAAAATGCAGTTTGCTACCACACCAATATCAGGACATCTATCAGCCATGTCCACACACCGGACTCCACCACCACTTTGACCAATCAACCTAGCAATGAGGTCTTCAGAAATTATAATCTTCTTTCCCATAACAGAAGAGACGACTAGATGCTTATCAATCTTGGCATGAATCCAAAATTCTTTGACAAGTTCTGGGAAGGTAGGTCCAACCAGTCTATCAAAGTACCTCTCCCACTTTTGAGTTTTGACTTCAGCAGTTAGGTCAAATCCATTTTCCTTCAAACTTTCGAAATCCACTATTAACTCAGAGAGAACCTCAAGATTCTTAACTGGTGTGAGAAGAGTTCTGGTAGGCGCTTGATATTGCTCAGAGGTTTCCTTCTTCTGATTTCCTGCAGAAATGCTGGAGGATGCCATTGTTCTCACACAAAAAGCTCTTCTCTTTCCAGAATGCACGTGGGATGCATTGGAATTTTTGATGGCTTACATTCTGAGAGGTCAAATTTCTTCAGAAGATCTCTGATGTATTTGCTCTGATGAATGTAAGTTCCCTCTGGAGTTTGATTGATCTGAATTCCTAGAAAGAACTTCAGTTCCCCCATGAGGCTCATCTCAAATTCTGCCTGCATACACTTAGCAAATTTTCTTCCAAGAGAAGGATTAGTAGAACCAAAGATTATATCATCAACATAAATCTGACAGACTAAAATGTCACTCTTAACTGTTTTACAGAATAGAGTGGTGTCCACTTTCCCTCTGGTGAACTCATTTTCAAGCAGAAAGTTACTTAGCCTTTCATACCAAGCTCTGGGAGCTTGTTTCAGACCATATAGTGACTTTTTCAGTTTGAAAACATGTTCTGGATGTTTGGTATTTTCAAAACCTGGGGGTTGGTGAACATACACTTCTTCTTCTATATAACCATTTAAGAATGCACTTTTGACATCCATCTGATACAGAGTGATGCCTCTATTAACAGCAAATGAGATTAAAAGTCTTATAGATTCTAACCTGGCGACTGGGGCAAAGGTTTCTGTATAGTCTATCCCCTCTTGCTGACTATAACCTTGTGCAACCAGTCGTGCCTTGTTTCTGACGACTTCACCTTGTTCATTCAGCTTGTTTCTGAACACCCATCTTGTTCCAATGACGTTGAATCCTTTTGGTCTTGGAACGAGATCCCAAACGTCGTTTCTGGTGAATTGATTCAGCTCTTCTTGCATTGCCAGAATCCAGTCATTGTCCAGAAGTGCTTCATCAATAGAGGAAGGTTCAATCAGAGACACAAGTCCCATCAGAGTTTCTTCAGAGTTTCTGAGGCTTGCTCTTGTTCTGATTGGATCTTCCTTTCTTCCTAGAATAGATTCTTCTGGGTGATCCAAACTGCTTCTGGGTACTCTCTTCTGAGGTTGATCAGCAGTTGTAGGATTTCTAGCATTGCTTCTTTCAGACGTTGAAGGAATGTCTGTGTTGAGAGCTTCTGATGACTTGCCTTCAGAACCTGCAAATTCAATTTCTATACCTGCAAGATTTTCATTCTGCTTTGACTTTTCAGAGTCAAGCTTATCATCAAAACGAACACTGATTGATTCTTCCACAATCTGTGTTTCTGTATTGTATACTCTGTACCCTCTTGAGCGTTCAGAGTATCCTAACATAATACACTTCTGTGCCTTAGAATCAAACTTGTTCAAATAATTCTTAGTATTTAACATATAGCAAGTACATCCAAATGGATGAAAATACGAAATGTTGGGCTTTCTGTTCTTCCACAATTCATATGGAGTCTTTTCCAGAATAGGTCTTATTGAGATTCTATTCTGAATGTAGCACGCTGTGTTTATTGCCTCTGCCCAGAAAGTCTTAGCAACGTTTGTCTCGTTGATCATGGTTCTGGCCATTTCTTGCAATGTTCTGTTCTTTCGTTCTACAACTCCATTTTGTTGGGGAGTTCTAGGACAAGAGAAATCATGCAGAATGCCTTTGTCATTAAAGAATGACTCAAAATCTTTATTTTCAAATTCTCCACCATGATCACTTCTGACTTTAACGATTCTAAGATCTTTTTCATTCTGAACTTGGTTACAGAAGGTAACAAACACAGAGTGTGACTCGTCCTTGTGTCTTAAGAACTTTACCCATGTCCATCTGCTATAGTCATCTACGATTACTAACCCATACTTCTTGCCACTGACAGAAGCAGTCTTAACTGGTCCAAATAAGTCAATGTGCAGAAGTTCTAATGGCTTAGAGGTAGAAACAACATTTTTGGATTTAAAAGATGGTTTTGAAAATTTGCCTTTCTGACATGCTTCACACAGAGCATCTGAATTGAACTTCAAATTTGGAAGTCCTCTGACCAGATTGAGTTTGTTAATCTGAGATATTCTTCTCATACTAACATGCCCCAATCTTCTGTGCCAGATCCACTGCTCGTTGTTAACAGACAGAAGACATTTTACGTTCTGACTCTTAAGTTCAGAAAGTTTGATTTTGTAAATGTTGTTTTTCCTCTTACCATTAAATAGGATAGTCCCATCTTTCTGACTAACAGCTTTACATGATTTTTGATTAAAGATTATAACATAACCGTTATCACTTAATTGACTTATGGATAACAGGTTATGCATCAATCCATCAACAAGCAGAACATTATTAATAGAGGGAAGAGTTCCGTTACCTACAGTTCCAGAGCCGATAATCTTTCCCCTCTGATTGCCTCCAAAGCCAACGTGGCCTCCAGGCTTAAGTTCCAGGCTTTGGAACATATGCCTTCTTCCCGTCATGTGACGTGAGCAGCCAGAGTCCAGGTACCATGACTGGTGTTTCTGACTTGCTGCTAAAGATATCTGCAACATGTATTATTTTATCCTTAGGTACCCAGATCTTCTTGGGTCCTGTTTTGTTAGTCTTACCAAAACTCTGGTTGAATTTTGGTTTCACAAAGTGATTACTACTAGTATATTTGATGTCATGTGTGTGACCATACACAAAGTGAGAATTTAGAGGAGTGTATTTAATTGTTAAATCCATGACATTTTTAGGTGTAGGAACCTTACCTAGGTATCCTATTCCTTTCCTGCCGTTTCCGCTAACTCCATAGATCATTGAAGCCATTCTGCTTCTATCTATGCTTTTAGCAAGGAACTTCTGGAAACTATGATCATACTCCTTAATGATCTCATCAGCGCTGCTGGGAGTTTCAGCAATTGGTTCCTTCTGAGAGTTTTGTAAAGAGTTTTCTAATTTTAAAATTTTATCTCTCAGCTCAGAGTTTTCCAATCTGAGACTCTCAGACTTATTAGAGTCAGATTCAAGAGTCCTTTTCAGGTCTCTGAATTTAGCTCTAATCTGCTGATAACGTTCCAGAATTTCATTTAGGCTTTCAGCAAGTTCAGCCTTTGTAAAATTAACAGCGAAGTTAGGAAATACCTCTTCTGTGTCTGATTCTGAGTCTGAGTCAGAAGCTTCACTGTCATCTGGAATGTTAGCCATAAGCGCTATGTTCGCCCTTTCATCATCTGATTCTGAGTCAGCTTCAGACGAGTCAGAGTCATCCCATGTGGCCATGAGACTTTTCTTCTTCTCTCTTCCAAACTTCCTTTTTGGCTTTTCCCTCTGAAGCTTTGGACAGTCACTCTTGTAGTGACCTTGCTCATTGCACTCGTAGCAGATGATGTCTTTTGTATTTGGCTTCTTGCTACCTGAGGAGCCTTCAGATCTTCTGTATCCAGAGGAAGGATCTGTTCTTCTGTATCTGGAAGAAGACTCGTTCTGATCAGATCTTCTGGGATTCCTGAACTTCTTCTGTCTTTGCTTCCACAGTTGATTTACTCTTCTGGAGAGAAGAGAAAGCTCGTCTTCTTCTGATGAGGATCCATCAGATGTTTCTTCAACTGCCTGCAAAACTTTAGATTCAGATTTTCTGTTAGATTTTAAAGCTATAGGCTTACCTTGCTTCTGAGGCTCGTCAGCTTCCAGCTCTATCTCATGACTTCTGAGGGAGCTTATAAGTTCCTCCAGAGTTATTTTGTTGAGATCTTTCGCCAGCTTCAGAGCAGTAACCATAGGCCTCCACTGCTTGGGTAAACTTCTGATTATCTTCTTGACATGGTCAGCAGTAGAGTACCCCTTGTCCAGAACTTTGAGACCAGCTACTAGAATCTGGAATCTGGAGAACATAGTTTCAATGGATTCAGATTCTTCCATTTTAAACGCCTCATACTTCTGAATGAGCGCCAGAGCCTTTGTTTCCTTGACTTGAACGTTGCCCTCATGCGTCATTCTGAGAGAATCAAAGATGTTCTTAGCTGTGTCTCTGTTGGAGATCTTCTCATACTCAGTATAGGAGATAGCACTGAGAAGGATGGTTCTGGCTTTATGGTGATTCTTGAAATCACGCTTTTGTTGATCAGTCATTGATTTTCTATCAATCTTCTGACCAGTTGCATTAACAGGGTGCGTGTATCCATCTGTCACCATATCCCACAGATCAGCATCATGAGCTAGAAAGAAGCTTTCAATTCTGTCTTTCCAGTAGTCAAAGTTTTCTCCATCAAAGACTGGAGGTTTGCCGCTGAATCTGTCTCTATCCTCATTGTTGTCATTGCTGAAATGAGAGTTGTTTCCTGCCATAGTGTTTTTCTGATGCTGGATCTTTTACTGACACGGTTAAGTGTTTTAGCTCAGAACCAGGCGCTCTGATGCCAATTGAAGGAGTGAAAAACACAAGAAGGGGGGGTTGAATTGTAAAACTGGAAACTTAAAGCAAATGACAAGGTATTTTTATCCTGGTTCGTTTGAACTCAAACTACTCCAGTCCACCCGTTCAAGGTGATTTCGCCTCTCTCCAACGAGGTCTTAATTCACTATATTCAACTGAATACAAATCTGTTTTAGCAACTGCTAAAACCTTCTTGATTCAAACCACAATCCGGTTTGTCAAGGCAACACTTTCTTACAAAGGAATGAACAAGTGTGTGTGAATGTTTCTACAAAAAACTATATCACAACTGTGATGTTTACACAAATGAAGCTTAGAATACTAAGATGCTAAACACTAATAAGGTATCAGAGTTTGGTGGTTTAGCAAATCTTGTAGAGTGAAGATTACTGTTCAGCTTTGTGCGTGTAGAGAGTTTGGAAGCATTAGCCGTGATAATCTTCAAAGCTTGGTTTATATAGCACTTTGAAAAGATGAACGTTGAACCAAATATTCTTGATTCAATGCTATTTACCAGCTTTCCTTTTTGAGCAGATCTTGTCTAGAATGATGCCGTTGGTATTGATTAGCTTTCAATGCACAGTACCGTTGCTTCTTCAATGCACGATCTGACTTGGCTCATTCTGATTCTGCTTTGCTGCTGATGAACTGATTTGATTCTGTATCAGAGTATCTTACGCGCAGTTCTGTTCATCAAGCTTCAGCATGTGCAAGCGTTGATCTTCTGATCTTGACGTTCTGATTCAGCAACTTCTGATGCTGATGTGCACACTCATATTCTGATGCTGAAAACGTGATCTTGCTTATTTTAATCATCATATCTGCAAGTCAGAGCATAGTAATTTTAAGTAGCATATAATTCAATCATGAAACATTTAACTACTATATCTTTTCACTTTGTTATCATCAAAACTTAATTATAGGGTACTAGATTCAAACATTGTTCTAACAACGCCCACCTCGTCGACCCCAACAACAACAATGTCAGCGACAATAGTGTCGGCAACAACAACGCTGGAAATGACATCTACATGCCCGGTACCAAGAAAAACTACAGAGACGGGTTGACCGCCTCTTCATCATATCACTCACAACCGCGCGAGGACGACTATCTTCCTTCTCAGAACTATGAACCAAATATGTTTTAGGAGGTCCACATTCCAGCTGGTGCAGACGCCACGACCAGATCTTTGTTCGTGGCCATCAACTAAATAAACTAAATAATCTTCATGCAGGGTGAGAGGGTGAGAATGCTCGAGCTGACTCATCGGGCCCTTAGAAGGCACAGAAGACCCGACACTCCTCCTCCTCGACACAGTGAAGACCGTCCATAATCTCCCTTGCAGAGGTGCAGACGGGATATCTTGCGCATCCCCTCTCCGTGATGAAATGGTCGACAACCCACATTGGAGAGAGACCAGCACGAAGATACGGGGAGACGCGGTCACACCCCACCTCACAAAGAGCAAAGATCCCTTGGGAACAACAGAAATAGGGGAAATGAAGAAAGACATCCTCGGACAAGGGACCCTCACTGCGGCCACGACCACCACTATGACTGCCATTACAACCGGTCCCCTTCATTCTCTCTAGACAGAAGTGACGAAGATGACGCCCCCAGTCCATTATCCCAAGAAATCATGGAGGCTCCCATTCCTAGGATAATAGAGAAGCCTCCTCTACTAAAGGAGTATGATGGCATTGCAGACCCTGTAGACCATATTGACGGGTTTGAAGCAATGCTCCATTACCATAATGTCGGGGGATCAATTAAATGTCGGTTGTTCCTCATGACCTTGAGGAAAATAGCCATGGACTGGTACAAGAACCTCTCCCTAGGGTCGGTCACCTCCTTGAGGAACTTCAAGAACTAGCTCATCATCTTCTTCATTGTGTCTCATCGACATCCGAAGACTGAGGTTGCCCTTGAGGAAATCTTCCATATAAGCGATGAGACCGTTAGGGAATACATTTATCGGTTCAACCGTGAGGCCATTCAGGTCTCGTGCGCCGATCGCATGAAAAGGTACCTACTCGAAAGAGGACTCTTTTCGGGCACCAAATTTAGGAAGTTGTCGGTATTGAGCCCCTCGGGTCTTTTGATGCTCTCCTAGAAAAGGCCAGGGCATATATGGACTACGAGGAGAAGGAGGCGGCCAACAAAGCTCGCGATTAGAGGAATCGTGGATAAGCCAACACCCCACGGCACCAGGACATGGGCCCTTCTCGACAGACTGGTGAGAAGAGAAGGGAGGAGAAACCTCGCAATCCTTGCGATCACAGAGGACCAGTCGAGCAGTTCACAGAGTACATCCTGCTAACCGCATCCCGAAAGTGTATCCTTATGGAGTACTCTAATACCGAGTTCAAGGACAGTAGCATCAGATATCTTCGACCCACTCCCACAAAGCTCGGGGCTGATAGAACAAAATATTGTCAGTACCATCGCAGCCACGGGCACTTGGCTGAAGACTGCGTCCACCTCAAGGATTCCATCGAGACTCTCATTAAAGGTGAGAAACTTGGGAAATACAGATGCAGCAACGCCCCTTTCCGTGACACCCGCGAGGCGAAAGATGTCGAGGAAGAAACCCGATCGTTCGATGAATCGGGCCTCGTCCAGGTGGCTTTCTCTGTGACAAGACCGGAAGACTTCCGCGTCCCCAAAAGATACAAGGATGAGCCCTTCTCTGCATATAGCAGGTGGGAGAAATTACCCTCTATGATGGTCATATCTGGCGAGGGATTCAATGATATTATAGTGAACTCGGCTAAGAGGAAGCTCGACAAGTTGGTGGACGCAACCCTGATCCAGGCAGTAATGCTCGAAAGGTTCAAAGGAAAATCTGAACCAATCACCTTCTACCTAGAAGAGCTGCTTGGAGGAGCCCTGAACTCGAGCATTCCTCTGCTGGTGAGGGAAAGGATGGCCAACTTTGATGTCCATCGTATTTTGGTCGACAAGGGGAGTTCTGTCAACGTCATGTATAGTCATTTGTTCAGAACCATGCAGCTCGACGATGCCCACCTATCACCATACATAGGATCCAACCTGTAAGGATCCAAAGGCTTGACCTCTAAGATGTGAGGTTACGTGGAGCTCTTTGTCACCTTCGGGGAAGAAAACGCATCCCGACAAGTCAAGGTGCGATTTCTGGTGATCAACTGCCCGTCTCTCTACAACTGTATCTTAGGGAGACCGACATTGGCCGAGCTGACCGTCGTACCCCCCACCATCCATCTAAAAAATGAATTTCTACACCAGGAGTGGACACGTCGCCACCATCCATGGAGACATCTCACCATCCCGGTGATGTTTTCATGCAGCCTCCAAAGGGCACAACATGGTTGACACCGGAGTGCGAGCCACCAAAAAGGTAACCATTGCTCGACCTGGATCAAATCTTGCTCGGATCAAAGAACAAAAGGCCCCACCAAAGGTCGACTCCATCTCCCTCGACACTCGCTTCAACAAAGATGAAGTTGAAGGCTCCAATGGTGAACAAGATCTCCTCCGACCCATCCGAGACGGGGACTTCGAGTTTGTCTCTCTCGATGAAGACCCTCACAAAGGCGTGAAGATTGGAGCTGGAATCCCTGACCTGGCGAGGAAGCAGCTCAAATCTTGTCTAAGGGAGAATACATTCTTGTTCTCATGGAGTGATGCGGAGATGCCTGGACTCGACCCTGAGGTCTCCTGTCACCGACTCACCATTGATCCAGCCGCTAGGGCAGTAGTACAATGTAGGCATATGCAGTCTCCCGAAAAAGCGGAGGCTGCTAAAAAAGCTGTAAAAGACCTCCTAGAGGCAAATTTTAATTTTGAGGCCCGGTATTTAACCTGGTTCTCAAACGTTGTACTTGATAAAAAGAATAGTTGAAAATGGAGAATGTGTGTTGATTATATTGATCTTAATCGGGCATGTCCCAAAGATTCTTTTCCTTTACCTAACATTGATATGATGGTCGAAAACTCGGCCGGCTACAAAACTTTATCATTTATAGACGCCTACTCGGGCTATAACCAAATTCTAATGGTGATGAGTGACAAACATTGCATCGCCTTCATTACTGGCTCGGGAAATTACTACTATAATGTAATGCCCTTCGGCCTAAAAATGCAGGGGCAACATACTGGCAGATGATGAAAAAAGTCTTCCGTAACGAGATCAGAGACATGCTCGAGGTATATATGGACGACATGATCATCAAATCTCGAATAGAAATCGACCATGTTGCCCATCTCAGAAGAGTCTTCTCCCAAGCAAGATAATGCAAAATGAGATTCAACCCAGAGAAATGCATATTCGAGGTTAAGGCAGGAAAGTTCCTCAGTTTCTATCTGATCGAGCAGAGAAACAAAGCTGACCCTAACAAATTCCTGAAATTCTCCGAGCTCCCCACATCAAGCTCCAAAAAGTCCATACAAGTCCTAAATGGTATGCTCGCATCTCTTTCCCGCTTCATGGAAAAGTTCGTGCAACACGCGCTACCGTTTTTCAAACTCCTGCAAAAAGAAGTTGCTTTCGAATAGACCGGAGAATGTGAGCAAGAACTCCTCCACCTTAAGAAAACCCTTTCATAACCACCTGTATTGTCACGACCTGAGAACAGGGAGACATTGTTCCTTTACCTGATCGTCTCTGCCGAGGCCGTTAGTGCGGCTCTTGTTCGCGAGACATCGGACGGGAAAAAACCAGTGTATTTTACGAGCAAAGTGCTACAAGGCCTCGAGCTTAGGTACCAACAGATTGAAAAGGTAGCATTAGCCCTCGTCAATGCAGCAAGGAGAAATTAGACATTACTTCCTCACACGCACAATCATCGTGCGAACAAACCAACCTGTGAGACAACTCCTAGGTCAACCAGATATGGTCGGTCGAATGCTGAAATGGTCCCTGGAGATCTCGGTATTCGATGTTCAGTACAAGAGCAGAAATGCCCTTAAAGCCCAAGTGTTAGCCAACTTCGTCACAGAGATGACCACTCATGATTCCCCCACTGCGGAAAAGCATAAGTTGACCATCTTTGTAGACGGATCCTCCAATTCATCAGGGAGCAGAGAGAGAATCCTCCTCGAGAGCGGAGAAGGCATGGTGGTAGAACATTCCCTCACCCTCTCATTCCCCACATCGAACAACCAGGATGAATATGAGGTTGTGCTTGCAGGATTAAGGCTGGCCGAGGATCTGGGTTCCCGTAAAATACAGATATTCACAGATTCCCAACTTGTCGCATATCAAGTACAAGGAGGATATAAGGCTAAGAACAACAGCCTCATCGAATATCTAGACCTAGTCAGATAATGGATGAAACAGTTTGATCGGGAAGAAATCAAACATGTACCTCGCGAATAGAACACACGGGCAGACATACTCCCAAAGCTTGCGAGCATAAAAAATAAAGATGGGAACAAATCCATCATCAAGAATCCCTTTCCCGCCCGAGCATTGAGAAATCCGCTGCACCGCCTGAGGTGAATGCCATTGGGGACGATTCGTGTTGGATGACCCTGGTGTTTAACTTTCTCACAGCAGGAATATTGCCCACTGACAAAAGAGAGGCCACCGCGACCAAACGATGAGCCTGCTCTTACGTGGTGCTCGAGCATAAACTTTATTGCCGAGGATTCTCCATCCCTCTCTTGAAATGCATCGAGGAATACAAAACCCTCGAGTTATTATGAGAAGTCCACGAGGGGATCAACGCCCAACATTTAGGTGGAAAATCCCTGGCACGAAAGGCGCTGCAAGCAGGCTATTACTAGCCTATCATGCAGTAGGACACGAGGGAACACGTCAAAAGATGTGACAAATGTCAGACGCACGCGGACATGCACCTCACGCCTCCACACGAACTCAAAACACTATCGCCCCCGTGGCCATTCGCCTGGTGGGGAATAGACATCCTCAGTTCATTTATGCAAGGTTTATATCAAAGTAAATTCCTAATCATGGTTGTTGACTATTTCACAAAGTGGATAGAAGCCGAAGCTCTAGCCCGAATCACTTCACACAATATCCTCTGTTTCTACAAACAAAACGTACTTGCTTGGTTCAGGATACCACAAGCGCTCGTCACCGACAATGGGATACAATTCACCGATCAAGATTTCCAAGACTTTATTACCAAGCTCGACACCAAGCAACATTTCACCTCAGTCAAACATCTTCAAACCAACGGGTAAGCCGAAGCTGCAAATAGGGTCATCCTGAGAGGACTCAAGCCCAGACTAGGCGAAGCTAAAAGGGCGTGGGTTAAAGAGTTGCACAACGTCCTTTAGGCATACCAAACAACACCATACTCGACGACTGGTGAGACCGCGTTTTAGCTAACCTATGGCACCTAAGTAGTCATCCTTGTGGAAATCATGGAGCCATCCAGGCGAGTTGAAGTCCCTTTAGACGAGGAACCAAACAACGAGGCCCTAAGGGAAGAGCTCGACCTAGTCGAGGAAATCCACGCGGGGAAGCTCTTCACGAAGCTACGCTAAAACAATAGATAACCCTTTGCCATGATACTAAAGTCATAAAGCGCGAATTTCAGGTCGGCAGCCTAGTACTATGGAGAAATCAGAAAGACTCTCATGAGGGAAAGCTGGCCACTAACTGGGAAGGGCCGTACCGCATCCGCAGAGCCACGAGCACCAGGGAGTACCACCTCGAACACCTAAGTGGAGAATCACTCCCTCGATAATGGAATGCTACAAAGTTCAAATAGTACTATAGATAGGTCCTTACTAAAACGTCGGGCCCTAGCAATAAAAGGGTACTCTCTGACAAGTGATGGGACGCACTCGACCAAGGAGGCATGTCGAGGTACGGGCATAGCCTCCAATCATTGATGAAAGGCGGGTTTGATGTTCATGTCTCAAGCAGAACCTTAACCCGATAGTGACACCTTGATCGAGCTCCACTATCAAAGTATCCAATTGGAAGAACACCCAGCTCGCGATGGGCAGTTCATGCCACGAAGTCAAGATGCCAACCGCAATCTTAACTTCGTTTCCCGGATTCCCACTCCATCTCCTTGACACATTCCAACATGCGTCGATCACAACGAAGGTCGAGCACAAATCTCCACTCATGGAAGTACAAAATTTCATGAAATATACAAATCAAGCACAACGACAAGCAAAATTTTAACAAACAATTGAGGGAAAGTAATAGCATTTATAAATCCCGACCATGAAGGCCAACATTGTCCAAATAATTACAAAGATATGGGTGTGCAGACCTAAACAAAACCAAAATGGGCGAAGCCCTGTCCAATTTACAAAACAAATATATGGGAACGCATGCCACTAATCAAGCTAAAACAAAGGCGGGCAAGTAGGCCCAGAAGAATCTTAAAACTCTTCCTCCCTATCACTTACTTCCACGTGATCATCGTCATAGGGATAAAAGATCTCGTCATCAACCACCTGATTAAAGGGCCCTGAGCCTTCAACCACTAACTCAACCCCAGAGTTAAGTATCTTGAGCTACTCCATGGCTTTGTTGAAGCTGTAACTAAGAGTATCTACGACATCTTGATCTAGCACGTGAATCCACACAATTAGATCTCTCCTAGTTACAAGGGCTTTCTCTGCGTCAATCTCTTCATTGTCGGGCGCCACGACCCCCTCCATCTCTTTTACCCGGCCGACCAGCCGCTCGTTCTCTCTATTCGCGGCCTCTAGTTGAGGCTGAAACTCATTCAGATCTTTAAGGAGATGGACCTGCACCTTATACTTAACCTCATGGTTGAGGATATCACCCTTCAGCTTCTCATTTATTCCCTGCAGTTTCTGAATTCGGCCGTGAGCTTTGTCAAGGGCGGCCTGGGAGCCCTCCGTTTCATCCTTTGGCGTCAACATCGTCTCGAGGATCCTCATCACGACGGCCACGTCGTCCACCAGATTCTACCATCGGGTCTCTTTATCTTCAGACAAGATTGCTTCCCTTTCCTCCTCGCAAATACCTAGAGAGTTCTCCCCGCTAAAGATAAAGAGATCCGATGGAAGAATATGGCGGGCGACGTGGCCACCATGATGAGGATCCCCCAGTTCCCCTATCACCTTAGGGAACTGCCCACTCGGGGTCCTCCACGCGCTTCCTCTTTGCTTGTTTTTTGGGAGGAGGAGCCTGAGTCTTTGAGAAATAAGGGGAACCACTTGCTCGGGTGGAAGTTTTGGCTTGCTCCTGAAGGTTAGCAGCCCGACTCTTGGATCCTGAGGTAGAGGCTTTCTTGGGCCTCAACTTGAGTAAGCGCTCAGAGAAGGATGCCATCCGATATGCAATCAAAAAATAAACTATCAGTCACAAGACAAACATACAAAGATAAATGTCATGGGCATATCTCCTACCTAAAAGCCTTAGAGCCTCCTCGTCTGAAGAACACTCGAGCAGCACTTTCGTATTTATCAGTCTGTTAACGAGGAGATACTCCCCTTTGTCATCAAAAAGGAAGTTCTTGTGCACATCCACACACCTCGCCGGGGTGAAAATCCTGACATAAGACACCAGATTCTCGTAGGAAAGATGATCCTGGGCATCCAAGTCCTCAGGCTTCACTGCATAATACTTGGGCTTCTGCTTGAAGTGCTTCCACTGCCATTCAAGAGGAAATCTAGTCGTTAACCAAACTACTATCCTACCTTCCTCGAACTCTTTCGAGTGATCATACAACGAGGCCATGGTTGCATCTGTTAGAGGCTTCACGACAAAGTACCTCTCTTTAAAGTGGCGGATAGATTCGAGATACGGCTGGAAGAGTTTCCCAAACTGCTTAAAAGACACACAAGCTTGTCCCCTTCCGATGGACTACCTTTGCAAATGGAAAATGCGGAAGAAGAGGGGAAACATGGAGCCTATTTGGAGATATTGACATACGAGCTCGAATGCACGCATGAACGCGAGCGCATTCAGGTGAAGCTAGTAAGGTGCCAATTGTAACCATTGGAAAATCCCCAGTTGGAAATTGTTGAAAGGCAAACACATCCCCGCTTCCTTAAAGGCAAATTCATACATGTGAAAGTGTTTTCCCGGATATGCCGAGCATATCCTTCTGTTCCTATGAGGGATCTGAAGGGCCCAATTGGCAGGAGCACCCTCTACTCGAACCTCTTGGAAATTGAATGCATCAGAAGCATCTTGAGAGAAAATTAAATTCTTATTCCTAGGCTCGGGCGCGACCCATGCCAAAGGATCTTCCGCGATAGTATTTTCATCCTCATGGGTGGTGGGCATGGCGTCTTCCTCGATTTGGTGTACCATCGTATCTGAAAGGAAGGGGAAAACAGTGAATTCGACATCATCAAATTCACCCTTCCACCGCAAATTAAGTGAAAGGGAGATGAATGTGTCTAGGAAAGGACCTCGACCCAAGCCCTTAACAACCAACCTCGGAATAAACCACGCCCTGCACAAGGACATTTGTTCGACCCAAAAACCTCCTCGATATTTGGGGAGGATGACCCCGACACACAACTATGAAGTTGGACTTATGAACCTTCATCCGTAACCATGAACTTTGATGAACATCCATGAATATTTACGGCGGAGCCCATGAAAATTCATCCATGAATTCATTCGTTCATGGCAAAAACTAAGCATTCAATCTAAAAATTCCGAGAATAAGCATTATCAAGAAGACATGACTTACTTGGAAAGATGTTTTCTGAAGTGTTCGGAGGTGACGCTGGAACGGAGAAGATCCACAAGCGAAAGAAGAAGAATGGAGAGGAGAGCTTGAAAGTGGCAAGTAAGAGCTTGAGAATGGCAAATGAGCTTATGGATTTCCCTTTTTATAGATGGTTCATAATCCACGAGGCAGCACGCGAAAAGTCATCATTACTTTGGACTTTTGAATTCCCTGAAAAGATGACACCCCAAAACAACTGCCACATGGGGTTGACAAGCAGCCACATACCCACTCTTGGATACAAACTTATCCCCGACTCAATCATGAAACGTTGTATACGGGTAAATTGGCGATGTTTCAGGCTCAGTGGAGGGCACACGCGCGACCCCATAACACAACCTTACCTGCAGGAACACTTATGTTGTTCCTCCCAAAGGCGGGGTAAACGCTTGACATCGAGGAAACGCCTCATAAACGAGCACGTCAAAAAAGAATTTCGGGGAAACTCCTCGCTTCCTATGGATATATATATATATATATATATATATATATATATATATATATATATATATATATATATATATATATATATATATATATATATATATATATATATATATGCCTGACGGGCACCAAACCAACAATATCATAATCAAAGTCGGTCAAGGGACCACCAACTGACCTGGTCGACCATGTCGCATGCATGTTTTTTGCATACTCGACATCAGCCAACAAATTATCCCCGGTGGAGTTGGGCAATTTCCCCTTTCGGATAATATTTCCCCAACGTTGGAACTGAACTTAAGTCATCATCTTTTATATATATATATATATATATATATATATATATATATATATATATATATATATATATATATATATATATATATATATATATATATATATATATATATATATATATATATATTAAAATTAACATGAGTTTGACATAAAAATAATATTTCTTAAAATATCATAATAATTATCTAATAAATACATTTTATATGTAGGTAAGAGGAATGGATTGGCTAACTTTTCCTTTAGGCTATTTAATGGAGAGATATTATTTTATAGAGAGAAAGCTTGGTTTAGAATGAGTTAGGGACAAAGATAAAAAAAAAATTGTAGGATTAAATATATTTTTAGTCCTTATAAATATTTACAATTTGATTTTTAGTTCCTATAAAAAATTGTCATGTTTTAATCCTTATAAATTTATTTTTGCATGACGTTTTAGTCTTTATATTGGGACTAAAACTACGTACATAAATAATTTTGTAGGGACTAAAACATAACTTTTTTTATAGGATCAAAAATTAAATTTAATAATTTTGTAGGGATCAAAAACATATTTAATCCAAAATTTAAAGTTAGAAAATTCCTCTCCATTAGGGGTTAACACAGTCTCGTAATGGATATTGATCATGAGTTAGTTTTGTTTATTATAAAGCATTGGCAATATTATATAATAATTATGGACAACTTATCATCCCACCATTGCTACTTCTCTCAAGCCTTGCATGAAATTCCCAAAAACTCAATGTTTCAGAGATGGATCTATAATTCAGAGATGCAAGCCCAAAGTCAATTAAATGGTGTGTTCAGAGATGCATCTCTGAACACACGTTTTTGTAATTCAAAAAACTAGTTCGGAGATACATCTTTGAACTAGACGAGGTTTTTTAAAGGTCGCCCCAGACCTTCCTTCTTCTCCTTCGTTCCTTCTTTTTTAGAAAATACAAGTCTCTCAACACCCATTTTAGTATACATTCAAGAGCCAGTTTTGAAGCTATATTCTTGTGTTTCTTACTCATCTCAACTCCTTCTACCTAATGCATTCAACATCAAAATACTCGACACCCTCACCAACACATTTAACAATAAAGTTTCAAATTTAACTTATTTTTATTTTTGATTATGTATTACCTCAAATGTACTAGTTTTAATGCATTAAATAACACAAATATGTTAGTGCACTAGTTTGGAGACAATGTTCATATGAGTTAGATGAGTTTGATTTGGTTTGGATGACCTAGGGCAGTTGTAGAAACTGTTATTTCATTGATGAATGCGAAGTATTTTTTTGGAAATGCATTTTTAAACTGGTTTGTTCCAACTTTTGAAAATGCATATTCAATTTCGGTCCTCGATCATATTGTGGTTATGTTTTTTTCCCGACAATGGCTGATAACCCTAAAAGGTTGAGACTTGCACGACCCATCCTAACCACCTCTGCTCGCTGTGAAATGGCTCGTCAGCACGATCAGGCTAGAGCCACCTAACGCCCTCAGCCTCACTATATGGAGGCGTCAGGCTCTAGATGGAGGAGTCGACTATCATGTGGATCGGGGTCCCGGAGTGGTATGCATCATGATGGGGATGTCCCAGTTGTCCCACTGAGATCCATGTAGCTCTAGATGCGGCCATTGCAGACCTGTTTTCAGAAGGGCCCACCGATACGTCTTTGCTAATATACTTTGGATGTGGCTCTGCATGTCTGGGAAGGAGAGGTATATTTCTGAACTACCTCTATTTTTTATTTTTTATCAAAATTCAACTCAATTTATCATGTTATAATTTATTTTCAACAGGAGCGTGATTTTCTGAAGTGTGTGAATCATGCAAGAAAGATTCACAACCTTTATCAATCTGAGGAAAAATGGTTCAAAAATATGCTCCATAAGTTCCGGCTTATCGGTCTTTGTGCTTCAGGCTACACTAATATCACCCATGGCATGCATGTTGCATTTGTCGAGAGATGGCACAGTGAGACGTCATCTTTCCACCTCTCTATTGGTGAGATGACTATTACGCTAGAAGTGTAGCATATGCCTCCTACACCTTCCCATCAGAGGAAGGTTACTTGATCATTCTAAGATCAACAAGACTAAATCCATCGATATGATGATGAGCTTTTTGGGAGTTGATTATGATGAAGCCTTTAAGCAATGTAGAAACACCAGGGTGCACATGCTAAGTTCAAATTGTTAGGGAAAATGTATGAAAAAAACTTAGACACATCTGAACACCCGGACACTGATGATTTATGGGTTACCCACCATAGGGAGTGTTCTATGAGGTGTTTCTTCCTATTCTTAGTTGGCACGTCCATGTTTGCGGACAAAAGTGCCAACTACGTGGATGTCGCTTACCTCAAATATTTCATCGACTTGGAGTCCATACACGAGCGGAAATGGGGGGCAGCGTGCTTGGTTTACATGTACTCCAACTTGAACAAAGGTTGCAAATGGAAGACGAAGTAGATGACGGGCTCATGCACCCTATTTACAGTAATTTCCAAATCTTACTATAAAGTTGCAAACTAATATTTTTTTCACAACTTTTTCTAATACTTTTTTCTTATTCATTTTCAGGGATGGTTCCTTTCTCACTTTCACTGCATCCACGAGTTTTATAGTGACTCATTCTATACTCATGACTGGTTGTTGTACCCCAAAATTTTCCCTTGTATTTCTCCACAAGAAATCACAGCCTCGGGCGTTTCCTGATTTTTCAGACTGGTTCGAGAATCGGTCAAACCGACTTTTCTCGTCAGTCAGACAAAATTAGGGTTTTCATGGCTCTGGAACAGTTCAAACAGTTTAATTAGGGTTTGATTGATTTTGGCTCAGGTTTTGATCAGGCGAACACTTCTTTGGCATTTAATCAAGAACTAGGGTTTTGTGCGCGTATTTCTCAGAAAATATTAAGTCTATAGTTCCTTTCAGTTTACTCTGAAATTTGGACTGAAGCATTTGGATTAAGTTTGCAGTGTTGGATTTAATTAGTGAAAAAGGACATGCGGATGTTTGTTTGATTTGACTGTGCATTGTTATGTTTAATTCGGAACGCCGGACGTTTATTAATTATTTCTTTTTCTAAAGTCAGAATGATTGGATTTATTTCCAATTGTTTTAATTTAAGAAAATCGAATAATTAAAATAAACAATTGAAAGAAAGAAGAATTAACTGATAAAAATAGGGATGTTTATTTATTTTGAATTGTTTGTTACAGTTATTATTTAAATGCTGTAAATTTATTTACAGTTATTTGCATTAATACTATTACAAATAATTAAAATAGAAACAAAGCTAAATCCCTAAGTCTTCAAATCTTCAACTTCTACTGCTACTCCTCTCCATTTGAGTTTTATCTGCAAAACAAAGAAAAGAAAAGTCAAAGCAAGTAAAATAGTTAAAGGTAGACAGTTAAAATAGATTCATCATTAAAGGCAACTGGCCGGAATTAGTTTGCCCTCTCTGCAAATCACGAGATTTCTCCCGGTTCACAAAGAGGGGTGAAAAATGCTTGCAAAAGAAAAAGTATGAATGCACAAAGTTGTAATTTTGCACAATTTCAAAAATGGTCAAAAAGCTGCATAGTTCATAAAATGCCAAACAAAGTCCAAATACAAACTGAACTGAATTGCCTAACTGAAATTCACCAATTCAAACTATCCAAGATATCCAAAAAGTTGTCCAAAAAGATATCAAGATATCAAAGTACAAAAGGCTATCAAAAGGCTGTCAATAAAGATGCAGGAAAGTTGGAGAAAGAGATAAGAGTTATGCAGAGGAAAACAGCTATTACAAGCAAAGATTCATTTCATCATTTTCCAGCAGTTGCTTTTTCAAAACATTGTACACCTGTTGTACCCCAAAATTTGCCCTCCCATATTCTTCAAGATTTGCAAAGAGCATGCTTCAAAATCTCCCAAGGGTTGCACAGTCCAATGGCCTCCTAACAGTCAAAATTAGGGTTTTGGTTCTGGCAAAGAAATTGAAGTTTCCAAGGGTCCAAACAAGTCCCACATGCCTATAAAGATTGTCAAGCATCCTCATGCCAAGTTTCAAGACTTACAGCACAAAATTGCACAGTCAAAAACCCTAATTGGCCTACAGTCAACTGCAGGGGCAAAATGGTCATTTGACAGTCAAAAGTCCAAATTTTTGGTCAACATCTTATTTTGAAGCCACAAACATCATTTGATCAATGCTTGATCATGATTCTCAAAGCATGGCTCAAAAAGTCTCAAGATGCAAAAGTTTCTATATTTGGACAGTTGAAAAAGTCAACTGCAAATTGACCAAGGCATAACTTCCACATGGTTTATCAGAAAAATTCCATCCAAAGCTCATTTTGAAGAGAATGACATTTCCTACAACTCCTCTTCACACTTCAAGTCCAAGAAATGCTCTCACAAAAAGTTATCAATCTCAACATTATAGGTCATTTTCAAAAGTCAACAAAAAGGCACTTTAAGTCAAAGACCATAACTTTATATTGGTAAATCAAAATGACATGGGACCAAATGCATTGGTTAAAGGACTTCAAGACCTTTCCAAAATGTCCAAGAACATGATCAAAGCTTAAAAATTGAGCAAGATATGCCTTGTGGAAGTTGGGAAATTTTTGGGAATTTTGAAAAGTCAACTTTGCTTCAAATGCCTCAAAATTGCTAATGGGCCTCAATTTCTTCCAAGAATCATCACCCAAAAGCTATGCACAACCCATTGACCCAAAGGGGAGTTATTTTCTTATTTTTAATTTATTAATTGAATTTTTAAATCTATTAATTCATTTAATTAAAATTAAATATGAGAAAAATACTAAAGAAATGTTTTGGAATCTTTTTATGCAGCATATGCCCTCTTTAATCACTCAAGATTTCTTGCACATCCAAAAAGGCAAGATTTCTCATGATTGGCAATGGTTTTATAACAAAAAGATTGAAAAAGATTACATGGAAAATCAAGGATCCAAATCATCAATGCAAAGGTTTTTTGGCTTGGATTTCTAACCTAATTCATTCCACATATAAGCCACAACCTAAACCTAATCAGAAGAACAAGCAAGCTGCGCTGAGACAAGAGAACAACATTGCAATTTTTGACCAAAAATTTGGAAACTGAAAACTGTATTGCAGGGTGTTTCAAGGCCTAAGAAGCATTCCAATAGCTTGCTTACACATCCAGGAATCTTTCCCAATCAAAATCAAGTCTCCATACATCCAGAAACGGTAGAACGCCATAGCCCTGTTCATGGAAATTTTCATAATCGCATTTTGATTTATACGCATGTTTCATGTCTTTTAATTGTCGTTTTATACTAACATGAACTCACTGAAGCTAATGGTGCCATTGAATTGAATTAATCTTGCATGTATAGAAAGTTGCCATTGAAGTTTTCTAGGTTTTCATAAGCTTGAAATTGGGGACTTCTTCATGAGGAAAAATTGGCCGTCCTAACCAATACAATTGAACTCAGAAATTCCAGACGAATCTAACTATACCATCGCGCCCTTTTTCTTTTTCGTTATAACCTAATCGCTATTTTTGTATGTTAGGGTTAGTGGGGGTTTAAAACCCCCGCTATCTATCTCATATTTTTAGGTAAAACGAAGCAGCCATGAAGAAGATGCTGAGTTGTCTCAAGCAGACTGGGCCATTCAAACATTCGCGCGTGTTTTTTTTATGTTTACCAATAGCACTTATTCTCTCTCATATTAATCATGTTCCATTAATCTTACAAACAAACGCGCTTGGCTTGGTGGTTGTTGTGTTGTCACGCATGTAATGGGACCTGGGTTCGATTCCCAGGTCCCCCCACTTTATTCAATATTTTTCTTTCTAACATGATTCTGTGTAGCACACTTCCAAAGGCCTACCATGCAGCTTCATATCTTTGCTTGCCACGCGCCCAACAAGACCAATCCAATGGTCAGAATTTGTAGATCACTATGTGCATCAGTTAACCACACGCGCACAAGCATTGGAAAGTCAAAAAAGGCCAGGAATCAGTAGGCCAAAATTGCTGGCAAACACCTCCATTTGGGCCAACTCACCCTCTATGGTTTGCATATCCTTATTTTTATTTCTTATTTCATTCTTTTATTTTGCCTTTGTTTTATTAATTTCACAAAATTAATTTTTATAATACAAAAAATACAAAAAAATCAGAAAAGTAAAAATAAAAAATATATTTTATCTAATTATTTTGTAAATAAATTTTGTTAGTCAATTTAGTTTAATTTAGGGTTTAAATTTTAATATTTTCTTAATACCTAAAAAAATATAAAAATTAGGGTTTCTAGCACTTTTACTTTTTTTTTCTTAATAAATATTCTTTTCTTATTATAATTATTATTAACCATTAATTATTTTTGTAAATACTTGTAATTAAATAATTAGGTTAAATTAGGTTAAACTTAAACATTTTTCTTTAATAAATTAAAAACAATTTAGAACTAGGTTTTTATTTAACTTTTAATTCCAATTTAATTCTCTTTAATTTCATAAATACAAAAACATCAAAAATAAGTTATTTCCTTTATTTAATTTAATTAACCTTTAATTTTAATTTAATTGCTTTAAAGGGTCCAACGCCCTCGCACTCGATTCTTAATTCTTTTCGCGCATTTATTTTTTATTTCTTTTATGAATGTAATGTATTTGCCCCAAAGCCTTGTAATATATAATTAGGATATTTACTTTCCGTACTTTTGTTCAAATCGGGTCTTGGTTTAATTTGGCGATGTAGACCCGCGCCCTTGTAATAGCGTAAGACCTTTATTTTCCGCATTTTAATTCCCGCACCTTTTAACTGTTAATAATCACATGAAAGAATGTATGCTCAAATAAAATCAAAACGTAGAACACTCAACGCATGATCGAGATAAACTATAACTGAAAATGACACACAATTCACACACCACTCCTAGGGTACGTCTCATTGTTGCCTTGCCCCTCGAAATGTGGTCGTCGAGTAGAGGACGTTTTAGTAAGTCCTCATGTCCATGAACATGGCATGAGGGTAGCTTCTAAGGTGTCTTCCTATTGCTCTGGTGACCACACTGTCCCTAATCCTCGAATTGACCCGAACATCTCCAACGGTGGTGCTACCTACCTCTCAATGGTGGGATGGCATTACCTCAAGGACATTTACACAGACTAATTCCTTAGGGTAGGTAGATGACTCGTAGATACTTGCTCTAATTCAAAACAAATCAAAACTTCTTTTCACACCGACACTTTGCAAAAAGCTTTCAAAAACAACTTTTTAAACACTCTTGAGGACTGATACAAGAGTCGATCTGAAACTTTCAAAGAAACTTTTTCAAACCCACTCACCTTGAAAAGCAAACAAACATTTTGAAAACACAAATGAGCAAGTATCTAAGAGCCCATGGATAACCATGGATAGAAAGGGTGCTAACACCTTCCCTTTCTATAAATCTACCTCCCGAACCGAGAACTAATCTCAATAAGGAATTTTTCTGTGCTTTTGTCCTTTCCATGTTGGAGAAAATAAAAGACGGTGGCGACTCTTGCTTCCGCGACATTTCGCGAATCCAGCATTAAACAGTCAGTTCCAGATCCACCGATCACAGAACTGACGACTCTGCTGGGGATACTATTAAAGTGAGGTGTACCTTAGGACTAAGATCACTTGTGTTTTCAATTGTTGTGTTTGTTTGCTTTATTATTGTGGGCTGCATTGGAGTTACATAGATCCTAACCCGGATCTGGGGATACCCTGTTTAGGTAGCATAAGCTGTGAGGAACCTGTCCGGCGTAGACCGACATGGGTGAAGCAGTGGCTACGTTGGTGTGGCACCTTGGTCTGTACTGATATCCCTTGTGTTGCAACGAGGAGAATATGGGTCTTCTGAGGAGTCATTAAGCACCAATCGACCTTAGAACCTTAAATGACCCAACTTGGCCAATAGAACAGTAGCAGTATGCTATGCCCATTGAGGCTAAACTCTCGTGATGGTTCTGGCTGCAAGAAAAGATTGCGATGCTGGAGTTATGACCGATTGAGGGTAGTCAATAATATTGGGATCCTCTAAGAACCCAGTTACTTTTGATAGGACAGGTATGAACCAACAAACTGAAAGAGGGTAATACCTAGACCCCACGCTGGCCTAAACTCTAAGGGCTCTTTGTGTGACTTGTGTGCCTTCCAACTTGACTACTTGCATGCTTGTTATCTGACACTTGAGTTTCTTGCAGGTTTTGTTTATAGTCCTTAATTGGGACTTATAACAGGGTTTACTGAGTTTCTTGCAGGTTTTGTTTACAGTCCTTAATTGGGGCTCATAACAGGGTTTACCTATGTTACCCCATGCATAGCATAATACCATACCATTGCATACATCCTACATAAGACTAATCCATTTCAAGGATCTCAAGGGTTTGTGATGTAGGTCATAATGAATCAAATGTCTAACAAGGGGCAAAGAGGATTTATTTTCCTCTAGACAAGGTTGTCAGGGGCTATGACCCACTTGATATGGTGAGCTTTGACTCTTGAAGAAGGTTCTTCTAGCCAAGGTTGTTTGGAAGTCAAAACCAGACATGATGACCCGAGTCAGGGGCTATGACCCACTGGATATGGTGAGCCTTCGACTCTTGGAGAAAGACTCTCAACAACATGAAATTCCTTCAATCAAGCTACCGGAGTCCAATTCTAACAATCTTCTTGTTTACCCCGCGAGATCCTTGAAAACATTGCATGCATACATACACATCATTGCATAACAGGTACCTTTGCTACAGGTCACTTACCATCTGCGCTGTTTATTTCAGCAATGGCTTCACAACAATACAACCAGGACCCTCATGCTCAAGAGACTCGGTTCGGGGAAATCCTCCTGAATCTATCCAATGGGCAGGAAGAGCTGAGAACACTTCTCATGGGGACTTTGGTCAGGAACAATGCTGAGGATGAACGGCTGAAACATCTGCGAGCCGAGGTGGATGCAATAAAAGCCCAGATGTTGGGGCAGGTGACTGCCATTCAAGGTTTAGCTCAAAGACAAGAAGAGCTCGGGGTTCTCGTCAACCAACTGCTTCGGGGTAACCAACTGGGGCAAACATCTAAGGGTGGAGGGCCAGTCATCATTCAACCACCTTTGAGACAAGAAGATAAGGGGAAAGCTCCTCAAATGGCTCCAGTGTCACAGATTCAGCATCAACCTCACCAGCTTCAGGCAGACAAGCCCAAGAGGCAATTCACCAAGCTCAGCGTGTCGTTGCCTCAAGCTCTACAACAACTGTTGAGGTTGAAGTTGGTAACTCTCAGGGATCCTCCTAAGAATCCCAACAGGACACCTTCAAGGTATAACCCCAACGCCCGCTGCGCTTACCATTCTGACAGCCCGGGGCATGCTACCGTTGACTGCTGGACCTTGAAGAACAAGATCCAGGACCTGATTGATGAAGGAGCTGTGGAATTCACTCAAGATGGCCAGGCTGAGTGCTTCTACCATCCATACAGGATTCACCAGTTGAAGTAACAAGCCCTGAGACTAGAAGACTTTTGTTCATTAGAATTTTGCAAGTTGTGATTTTCTTTTGATTGTTCAAACATTTGTTCATGTTAAACATTGTTATCTCATTAATGCACTACACATGTATGTTTTGAAGTAATTATTTCGTATTCACTATTTAAAATTGCTTCCATTTTTTTGTGATGTTCAATGCTCGATCAATAATTCTAAGCCTCTTGAGGGAGGATGACGAAAACGATACCGCAATCTACAGTATGCTTTTGAACAGATCCCGCTGATGAGGTACGGGCATTGTTTCAATCCCTAAACACTGGAGTTATAAGGAAGATAATCCCTCGTCAACCCCTTTGAGCCAAAGAAGTAGGAGTTTTTCATTTCGAAAATTAAAACCCTTTATCATAACCTGGGGCAGGGTAGTTCTCTCAGCTGATCCAAGTGCATAACGAATGGCACCAAAGAGGTCCTTACTGAAATTCTGGCTGCAGATACTCAATGTCACGTTTAATGTTATGACACCGTATCTGACTTTCGATAAGACAGTAAATAAAAAAACAGTAAAGAACACAGTCAATTGTTTACCCAGTTCAGTGTGCAACAACACCTACTCTGGGGGCTACCAAGCCAGGGAGGAAATCCACTATAAGAGATGTTAATTCAGGAGTAAACCAACCAGTTTATCTCCTTCACTTAAGACCTACCCAATGCAATTTCAATCTAAGTACAACTTAAACCTGAGTTCCTACTCACTCCCCCTCAATCACAGCAGTGATACATAAAAAAATTTGACTAATGAATTGATGAAGACACTCTTCAAAAACATACACTTGATTAAGCTTCACAGCTTGTTAATCAAGCAACACAACCACTCTTGCTTCACAGCTTTGAGTGATACACACACTTAACTTAACTCTGCTTCACAGCTTTAGTCAAGAAACATTCAAACACTCTTGCTTCAAAGCTTTGAGTGCTACACAACCCTTACAATTAAAAACCTATTCCAAGTCACTTATCAAAATGATAATTGCTTGGAGTACAATAATTAAACCTATACAGTTTACAAATGATCTTCTGACCAAAAAGGGATGCCTTGCAAAACAGCAGCTCTGTTGAATATATAGCAGCTGCATCTTTAGTTAGGGTTTCCCCAAAAAGCTAGGGTTAATTCCGTTTGACCTTAAGACTCGGTCACAGGACTTTATCAACCAGGTTAGGGTTGAGCTAGGTTAACCCAAAGAAAACGCAGGATTCTGTTCTGGAAAGACTGAGTCATTTTCCTGAAAAAACTCAGAATTAACCAAACTGCATACCTGTTAGTTCAGAACAGGATATCTTAACATCTGTTATGACATCTGAAAACCTGTCTACTGATTTAGGTAAATGTGATCATTTTGCAAAATGCTCAGATACACACTTATAAACATCAGTACCTGAATGACAATATTTTTCTGCAAAGGTACCTAATGAATAAGTACAACTAAACTAGAATGTTATGACATCAGTCATGACATTCACACATACACACTTGGGTTTTACCAAAAATGCAAGCCAATAACTAAACAACTACAAACTCCCCCTTTGGCAGATTTTTGGCAAAAGACCCTAAGCAATCAGAGATAGATAGCAGCAGAAATAAGTGACTGCAGAAAAATAGAATGTCTAATTAAGCAAATACTAATTAAGTAAGTACCAAAATATTCTCCCCCTCTTTAGCCACAAATGGGCCAAAGATACATGTTCATAAAGATTATACAGTTATCCAAAAATAATAAGAGCAGCAACAGAGAAAAAAAAACTGAACACACTTCCAAACTCCACCAGATATCAGCACCAACCAGCAACACCACCAAACAGCAACCAACCTTTAAGCACTGTCATCAGACTCAGAGTAGCTAGTTTCTTCAATGTTGAGATGACCTTCAGCTTCTACACCTTCTTCCCTTCTGTTTCCTTCAGCTTCCTCCTTTTCTAACCTGGCAATTAGGATTTCTAGGGTCTTTTTCCTAGCTTCCAGCTCTTTGCAGGTCTCTTTTAAAACAGCTATGACATCAGATGTCTTGGACTGGGTCTTCACAGACGATGTCTCAGCTGATGTTATGACAATATCTGGAGCATGAGATCCCTGAAACAGTTTGTAGTGCAACCCAAGGGCAGGAGCTCTTTTGCAGGCTGTATCTCTTGCCACCAGGATATCAGGGTATTGTGCAAGGATAATTCCACAAAGGAGGGAGGGAAAGGCGATTGGTCCTTTGACAGCATAACTACCAGCATGCTTTAAAGTTTGTTCAAAGATGTACCTGCCATAGTCAAAAGCAGTCTTAGTTCCCACAGCATAAATAAATCTCCCCAATCCTGTGGAGATAGTTGATTTATGATTTGTAGGCACCCAGTTGGCTGCACCAATCTTGTGCAGGATGGAAAATTTCATGCTGAGTTTGCTGGCATTCAGCTTGCCTTTCAAGGGCCAGCACTTCACTTGCCTTGCTGTGATGGTTTGACAAACTTCATTGTCAGTGACCTCCAGATCAGGACAATCCTCATTTGTTCTTCCAAGAAATTTGTTAATTTCTGATGGAGAGAACTTGACCCTTCTTCCTCTAACAAAAACACTTTCAAAGTCAGCTGACCTTCCATCAGCATAATCATTAGACAAGTTCACTACAAACTCCTTGACCAGATTTTCATAACACTTGTTAAATTTTATCACTGTCTTCATCAGTCCAGCATTCTTGATCAGGTCCATGATGTCTTTGCACTCCAAGGCATCATTGTTAAGTTCTCTTTCTAAAGCTATTCTCTTTAAGCAAACATACTTCCATCTGTTTGCATTGTCAGGATGATGAAAAGAGATGTTGTCTGTTGGGACTTCAGGCACTCTAGCAATTTTGCTGGAGGGGAGCTTCCTTCTGATAGGAATTTCTTCAGCATCAATCTCAAATTCTGATTCCTCATCAGAATCAGAAGATTCAGGTTCTTTTCTCTTCTTTGAAATTGGTTGTCTAGCAGTATGCACCTGGGCCTTCTTCCCTTTTGTCTGAATACTTTTCTCAGCCATGCCTTCAGCCTTGGATTTCTTAACAGCAGGTTTATCTTTGGACACACATTTTGCATCATTCTGATTACCCTTTCTTTTCATCAATCTCCTAGCTATGCTAGGGTTTACATTGGCAATCAGATCATTATATGAGTAATCCTCATCCACATCAATGATAGGTGGATCAGCAGTCTTTTCTGAAGGGTTCTGAATGTTGTCATTTTGTGTCACAACATTCTCAGAGACATCTACATTCTCAGAGACGTCCACATTTGGGCTTCCTGATTGATTTAAAGGGACAGAAATCCCCGGTACAGGTTGGTTTCCGCTTAGTATACTAGTAACAAGCCTAGCAATAGCTTGATGAACTTGAACTGATCCTTCTCTATTTGGTACAGAAGAAGAAGGATGAGAAGGATTACCAGAGGCTGCAGCTTGAGCTCTTCCTGCATGTCTAGTTCTTAGCTTTTTGACTTTGGCTGGGTCAGTTGCCATCTCTCTGAGAGGAGTGACCTCAAGAACTTCAGATTCTATGCATGTGGTGTTTGCTCTAGAGTCTTGGTCAGATGATGAGGATGATGAGGATGATGAAGTCGCCTTGGTTGAAGATGATGTCTGAGACATTTTGATTGACTTTGAGCACCAGTAGCAATTTGAGAAAAAACTTTGATTGAGAGGAGGGAACAGGTTGCAAAGACGAGGGAGGTAGGAGGCAAACGAGAGTCTTTTCAACTTCTTAAGGATTTTGAAAGAATTGGGAAAACATATGATTAACCCACTAAAAATAGACTTAATAAAATTAACTCCTTCAACCCTTGTTTTAAGCAAAATTAATTTCTATAATTTCCCATGTTGGTAAATACCCAACCTGCCCCTCAAGTTTTCAAGTTTATTTCCAACAAGAGCCTTGGTAGAAGAATCAGTCAGCTGAAGCTTAATGATACCATGTTCCAGTTTAAATGACTTCTTCTCTACAAAGTCAATGTGCTTGGTCCTGTTATGCTGAATAGGGTTCATGGAAATATTGATTGTATTCAGATTGTCACAACATAATGTCACAACATCTTGTGAGACATTATACTCAGTGAGCATCTGTTTTGACCAGATATTTTGAGAACAGTTTTTCCTAGCAACAACTATTTCCGCAGAGTTGGGAAGGCATTCTTTTGATATGAATCATAGTTCTGGTTGATTCTTGAATGATTTTCTTTTTGTCCACTCCATTTTGATGGAGAGTTATAGGAGAGGAGACTTCACGCCTCATTTCTTCAGGGAAACATAATTTATTAGACTTGTTATTTCCAACATCCTTGTCATGATAACTTATGGTTCTGACAACACATCCTTCTTCAAGTTTATTTGCCACATCATAGACATTATCAACCTGTAGTTCTGGAGTCCTTCTGACTGCTTCCATAGAGATAGCTCTTTTCATTCTTCTTAGATGAAGATGACCAAGCTTATGCTGCCACAGTTTCATCTCTTTTTCTTCTTTGGTAATTGGACACATAGTGGAGTTATTAGTGTTCTCAGGCTGCCACAAGTAGCAGTTATCTTTGGATCTGATTCCTTTCATTACAACTTCTAGTTTTTCATTAATTACTAGACATTCAGATTTTGAGAAGTTGACCTTGAATCCTAGATCACATAATTGACTGATACTAATGAGATTAGCAGTCATCCCTTTTACCAGCAGCACTTCATTCAGACTTGGAACTCCAGGGCAGTCCAAATCACCAACTCCTTTGATTTCACCTTTAGCACCATCTCCAAAGGTCACAAAACTGGTGGTGTGAGGCTTAACATTGTTGAGGAGGTTTTTGATTCCAGTCATGTGTCTGGAACATCCACTGTCAAAGTACCAGCCTTCCTTTGCAGACACTCTCAGGGAAGTATGGGCTATCAGGGCAGTAGCATTTTTCTTCCATTCAGGAGCATGTGGTACCTTTTTAGACTTAGGTTTGACACCTGAGTTCTGATTAGGGTATCCATGCAATCTGAAGCAGAAGGGCTTTATGTGGCCATATCTCCCACAATGATGACATCTCCATCTTTGGTACCTTTTCTTCATATGTCTCTGTTCCTGATGTTGAGAGTTGTGTTGAGACATCTGTTTTGACATTTGCTTATCAGGCCTGATCTTCTTATCTGTACCAGATTTCTTTGCTTCCATAAATCCTAGTCCAGATTTATTTCCCACATTTTGTCCAACCTGAAGGATCTCTTCCAATTTGTCTGTTCCATTTGTCAGCATCTTGACAGATTTGGTCATTTGATTCAGTTGTGAGTTCAGCAATTGAACTTCTCCTTCTATATGACTTATAGTTTCAAGGTTTGCCCTTTTTTCAGCCTCCAGCTTTATGATGAGTTTTGATTGTTTCTCATTCTGCACACAGACTTCAGTACTTCTGATACACAATTTCTTGTAAGTATCAGCCAGTTCTTCAAAAGTCACCTCTTCATCACTGATGTCACTTTCAGAGGTACAAACACCAGTTAAAGCAGTAACTAGTTTGACAGATTCTTCTTCAGAATTACTTTCTGAATCACAGTCAGACCAAGTAACAGTCATTCCTTTCTTTTGTTTCTTAAGAAAGGTAGGACATTCAGCTCGAATATGCCCATATCCTTCACAACCATGGCATTGAATTCCTCTGCCTTGATTTCCCTTCTCTTCTGACCTTGGTCTTCTGCTGGAATTGTCAATGTCAGAGGGAATGTTATGAACATTAGACCTTGACTTTGGATCTATTCTTTTGATGAGTTTGTTGAACTATCTTCCAAGCATGGCTATAGCTTCTGAAATATTTTCTTCAACATCAGTGTTGGACACAAGTGCTATGCTCTTGTTCTTCTTGTCACCATTATCAGTGATCCCCATCTCAAAAGTCTGAAGAGACCCAATAAGTTCATCCACTTTCAACTTGCTGATGTCCTGGGCTTCTTCTATGGCAGTTACCTTCATTGCAAATCTTTTAGGCAAGGATCTGAGAATCTTTCTCACCAATTTTTCTTCTGCCATTTTTTCTCCCAGTGCTCCTGAGGTGTTGGCAATCTCCAAGATGTTCATGTGAAACTCATGAATGGTTTCATCTTCCATCATTTTTAGATTCTCAAACTTGGTAGTCAACATCTGAAGCCTTGACATTTTTACTTTGGAAGTGCCCTCATGAGTAGTTTTGAGAGTGTCCCAAACTTCCTTGGCCAGTTCATATTGATGAACTAGTCTGAAAATGTTTCTATCAATTCCATTGAACAAGGCATTTAAAGCTTTGGAATTTCCCAGGGCTAACTCATCTTCTTCTTTACTCCAATCTTCCTCAGGTTTCAGACTGATTGTCCCATCTTTCTCAGTTATGGTGGGATGGATCCATCCTTTGTCAGCAGCTCTCCAAGCCTTTTTGTCCAGAGATTTTAAGAAGGCAATCATACGAGGTTTCCAGTAGTCATAATTAGTTCCATCCAGAATGGGTGGTCTATTTCCAAAAACTCCTTCTTTGTCCATAGTGCCAGAAAGTGATATCCCTATATCTCACCCAGTAATACAGGCAGGGTGCCTGCTGTGATGCCAATTGAAATTCTGGCTGCAGATACTCAATGTCACGTTTAATGTTATGACACCGTATCTGACTTTCTATAAGACAGTAAATAAAAAAACAATAAAGAACACAGTCAATTGTTTACCCAGTTCAGTGTGCAACAACACCTACTCTGGGGGCTACCAAGCCAGGGAGGAAATCCACTATAAGAGATGTTAATTCAGGAATAAACCAACCAGTTTATCTCCTTCACTTAAGACCTACCCAATGCAATTTCAATCTAAGTACAACTTAAACCTGAGTTCCTACTAACTCCCCCTCAATCACAGCAGTGATACATAAAACAATTTGACTAATGAATTGATGAAGACACTCTTCAAAAACATACACTTGATTAAGCTTCACAGCTTTTTAATCAAGCAACACAACCACTCTTGCTTCACAGCTTTGAGTGATACACACACTTAACTTGACTCTGCTTCACAGCTTTAGTCAAGAAACATTCAAACACTCTTGCTTCAAAGCTTTGAGTGCTACACAACCCTTACAATTAAAAACCTATTCCAAGTCACTTATCACAATGATAATTGCTTGGAGTACAATAATTAAACCTATACAGTTTACAAATGATCTTCTGACCAAAAAGGGATGCCTTTCAAAACAGCAGCTCTGTTGAATATATAGCAGCTGCATCTTCAGTTAGGGTTTCCCCAAAAAGCTAGGGTTAATTCCGTTTGACCTTAAGACTCGGTCACAGGACTTTATCAACCAGGTTAGGGTTGAGCTAGGTTAACCCAAAGAAAACGCAGGATTCTGTTCTGGAAAGACTGAGTCATTTTCCTGAAAAAACTCAGAATTAACCAAACTGCATACCTGTTAGTTCAGAACAGGATGTCTTAACATCTGTTATGACATCTGAAAACCTGTCTACTGATTTAGGTAAATGTGATCATTTTGCAAAATGCTCAGATACACACTTATAAACATCAGTACCTGAATGACAATATTTTTCTGCAAAGGTACCTAATGAATCAGTACAACTAAACTAGAATGTTATGACATCAGTCATGACATTCACACATACACACTTGGGTTTTACCAAAAATGCAAGCCAATAACTAAACAACTACACTTACAAAACAAAAGACAATGATGGTTCCGAATGACCATAAAGACAGGAAGTCATTATCTCTCAAAGAATAAAAACCCAATAAGTCAAAACCTACGAAGGAGACTTACAAAACTGGGGCATCCCGCTGACTGTAATCACAAAAGAAACAGTTCAGGCAAAAAATAGGGATAGCGAAATCAAAAAGAAAGAGGTCATACAAACCCTCAACAAAAACAAAAATGACTGCCTATTCAGAATAAATCATCAATATCCGAACCATCACGGGAATATCAGGACAAAAACTCAAATAAGGTCTAACGCACTATCAGCTGAGTTTAGGATTGAAGAACATCACGAAGAGCGGGTGGGTACAAATAAAATTTGAGCCTTTATCCTTTGTTTCTTAAACCGTGAACCAGGCCACGTTATAACCCTTAAAAAGTCCTAGCTGAAGCATGGGTTAGTTCGAAGGCATACTGTTACGAAAGGTATCCTGACTCCCTAAGGCTTGCGGTAAAATAACGAGTTGACATCACAGTTTACAAAAAATCACTTGTTTTTATAAAAAAAATGCATTTTCAAAAACTTCAATACAGACATAAGCTTTGCATTTTTAACATAACTTTGTTTGCATATGACCTTTTGTTCGAACAGCAAAGAAATTCGCACGAAGAATATCTAGTGAACAAAAACACTTCCAATCAAGGGGCATGGCATGATCATTGTCTGTCATCTGGGGCAGTTAAGTCAAGATTCAGAGAACCTCTCAAATGCCAAGATAACCAGGGGCAAATCTCCCCCTGGGTCACTTGGGGCACTCCAGCAAAGAATCTTGCATGATCAAACATCTTATGGTGGCAGGGCAAAACACTTCTAACAGGGGCAACTCCCTACACTCTGAGAGCATGGACATAGTCGGAAAAAAACTACGCATAATCAAAGACCCGCTAGGTTGACATACCTAGGAAAATATAAGGGCTTCCCGGCGAACCAAAAGGGTTCGGGTAAAAATAAGGGATGAATATGAAAAAATTTGTACACCCGGCAAGTCGAAAACCTGAAAAGGCGGCTTGGGCAAAAAAGGGTATCCCGGTGGACTGAAAACCCGAAAGGGCGGTCCAGGCAAAAGTTAGGGATTAAAGCGTATGACTATGTCATGCCATCTTGTCACCTCCCTACCAGAAGAAGGTCTGTCCATCAACAACTATCAGCACCTCACAGGGTTTCCTCTCCCACCTCAGAAATAGGGGCAATGATGAGTTGTCCAAACGATCTAATTGCTCTGACCGCTAAAGGTATCAAGGTGAGTTCAGCTGAAGAACATAACCAGTATATCTTAATTCCCCAGAGAGTGAGTCAGCAAGTCAATGCACTCTCCCCAAGCAAAGATATTTTATCAGCCTTAAGGAAGTTGGGTATCTCCCACAGATCTCAACATTTCCCAACACAATATACGAACATTTTTAATAAGCATCCCCGGCAATCTTGATCTAAGATTTTTCCCCGACGATCTACCAAACATTCAGTGGAGTCACTTCCAGTACATCTCAAAATTTCCCCAGGAGAGTCCAGTACAGTTCAAGATTTCCCCAGGAAAGTTTGAATCATCTCCCCAACTGGAAGCTTATCCCCAGTAGATTCTGGAAGCTTCCCCTCGCAGAGCACGAACGCGACTCCCGGCTTTATTCAAAGGTTATCCCCCTACCAGGGTATAACTGGGTTATCCTCAGCCAAAAGCCACGGAAAGATCGTCCTCGGTGAAGTCTCCTTATCCCCAGCGGAGTCTATTAACACTTCCAACATAACAACGGTATCCCCAGCAGAGTTACCATCAATATCTCAACAAAGTACCTCTCCTCCCACAGAGTACTGTTCCCCAGCAAGGTAGCTAGAGTTAATTTTTCCCCGCATAGTAATCCATTCGCCAAGTTTATTTCCCAACGGATTTATCTTCTCCCACCGGTATTCTTGCAACTATCATCCCCAGTGGAAACAACAAAGCGCCATCAGCCCAGGATGTGACTTCCCGGAACCCGTCAAGGATTTACTTTCCTAGACGAAAACATACATTCAAAAACATCACATACATCATGATACATGCATGAACGCATCATATCTTACAATCTCATTTATGTTGAGAACATCATTGCTTGATCCATATCATGCGTTGCATATGACTGACCTTTACCTTTTAGGAAAGATCCAGTCAAGTTCTCAGCTATGTCCAAGACCTCCTCTGGTTCAGTTAAATCGATTCCTAAAGATTTTTCTGATTCTTATCCAGTTGAAGTTATTTCAAGACCTTGCCTGGTTCAGTTAAATCGACTCCTAAAGATTTTTCTGATTCTCATCCAGTCAAAGGCCTTCTCTGGTTCAGTCAGATCGACCCTAAGATCTCCCTGATTCTTATCCAGTTGAAGTTATTTCAAGACCTTTCCTGGTTCAGTTAAATTGACTCCTAAAGATTTTTCTGATTCTCATCCAGTCAAAGGCCTTCTCTGGTTCAGTCAGATCGACCCTAAGATCTCCCTGATTCTTATCCAGTTGAAGTTATTTCAAGACCTTGCCTGGTTCAGTTAAATCGACTCCTAAAGATTTTTCTGATTCTCATCCAGTCAAAGGCCTTCTCTGGTTCAGTCAGATCGACCCTAAGATCTCCCTGATTCTTATCCAGTTGAAGTTATTTCAAGACCTTGCCTGGTTCAGTTAAATCGACTCCTAAAGATTTTTCTGATTCTCATCCAGTCAAAGGCCTTCTCTGGTTCAGTCAGATCGACCCTAAGATCTCCCTGATTCTTATCCAGTTGAAGTTATTTCAAGACCTTGCCTGGTTCAGTTAAATCGACTCCTAAAGATTTTTCTGATTCTTATCCAGTCAAAGGCCTTCTCTGGTTCAGTCAGATCGACCGTAAGATCTCCCTGATTCTTATCCAGTTGAAGATTTCAAGACCTTGTCCGGTTCAGTTAAATCGATTCCTAAAGATTTTTCTGATTCTTATCCAGTCAAAGGCCTTCTCTGGTTCAGTCAGATCGACCCTAAGATCTCCCTGATTCTTATCCAGTTGAAGATTTCAAGACCTTGTCCGGTTCAGTTAAATCGATTCCTAAAGATTTTTCTGATTCTTATCCAGTCAAAGGCCTTCTCTGGTTCAGTCAGATCGACCCTAAGATCTCCCTCATTCTTATCCAGTTGAAGATTTCAAGACCTTGCCTGGTTTAGTTAAATCGACTCCTAAAGATTTTTCTGATTCTCATCCAGTCAAAGGCCTTCTCTGGTTCAGTCAGATCGACCCTAAGATCTCCCTGATTCTTATCCAGTTGAAGTTATTTCAAGACCTTGCCTGGTTCAGTTAAATCGACTCCTAAAGATTTTTCTGATTCTCATCCAGTCAAAGGCCTTCTCTGGTTCAGTCAGATCGACCCTAAGATCTCCCTGATTCTTATCCAGTTGAAGTTATTTCAAGACCTTTCCTGGTTCAGTTAAATCAACTCCTAAAGATTTTTCTGATTCTCATCCAGTCAAAGGCCTTCTCTGGTTCAGTCAGATCGACCCTAAGATCTCCCTGATTCTTATCCAGTTGAAGTTATTTCAAGACCTTGCCTGGTTCAGTTAAATCGACTCCTAAAGATTTTTCTGATTCTCATCCAGTCAAAGGCCTTCTCTGGTTCAGTCAGATCGACCCTAAGATCTCCCTGATTCTTATCCAGTTGAAGTTATTTCAAGACCTTGCCTGGTTCAATTAAATCGACTCCTAAAGATTTTTCTGATTCTCATCCAGTCAAAGGCCTTCTCTGGTTCAGTCAGATCGACCCTAAGATTTCCCTGATTCTTATCCAGTTGAAGTTATTTCAAGACCTTGCCTGGTTCAGTTAAATCGACTCCTAAAGATTTTTCTGATTCTTATCCAGTCAAAGGCCTTCTCTGGTTCAGTCAGATCGACCCTAAGATCTCCCTGATTCTTATCCAGTTGAAGATTTCAAGACCTTGTCCGGTTCAGTTAAATCGATTCCTAAAGATTTTTCTGATTCTTATCCAGTCAAAGGCCTTCTCTGGTTCAGTCAGATCGACCCTAATATCTCCCTGATTCTTATCCAGTTGAAGATTTCAAGACCTTGTCCGGTTCAGTTAAATCGATTCCTAAAGATTTTTCTGATTCTTATCCAGTCAAAGGCCTTCTCTGGTTCAGTCAGATCGACCCTAAGATCTCCCTGATTCTTATCCAGTTGAAGATTTCAAGACCTTGTCAGGTTCCGTTAAATCGATTCCTAAAGATTTTTCTGATTTTTATCCAGTCAAAGGCCTTCTCTAGTCCAATTAAATCGATTCCTAAAGATTTTCCTAATTCTTATCCAGTTTAAGATTCCAAGACCTTGTCTGGTTCAGTTAAATCGACTCCTAAAGATTTTTCTGATTCTTATCCAGTCAAAGGCCTTCTCTAGTCCAGTTAAATTGATTCCTAAAGATTTTCCTAATGAAAACTCAGTAGAAGATGTCCATGATTCTCTCATCGTTACCGTTGAGGTTGAAGTCGCCCAAGGTTCTCTCATCGTTACTGTTGAGGTTGAAGTCGTCCAAGGTTCTCTCATCGTTACTGTTGAGGTTGAATTCGCCTATGATTCTCTCATCGTTACTGTTGAGGTTGAAGTCGCCTATGATTCTCTCATCGTTACTGTTGAGGTTGAAGTCGCCCAAGGTTCTCTCATCGTTACTGTTGAGGGCACGTCTGAAGAGTTCAAAGATTCGATACCTGTAACCAGCCAGGGCGCATCTATATAAAGAATTTTAAAGGCAAACTCCTGTAACAGGTCAGGTAATCATCTTTCCTTTTTTCAGGTACGCAAATTCTCGCTAAGGAATCTCTTACGCGATCGACACCCAGATGGCATCTGTAAGCCCATCCACCTATTCATCACCTTTTGAAGCTCCAGACTCGATTCCTGTATCTCGCCAGGGCACGTCTGAAGAGGTTGAAGATTCAATTCCTGTAACCAACCAAGGAGCGTCTACACAAAGAGTCTGAAGACCAGCTCCTGTAACAGGCCAGGTAATCATTTTCTTTTTTAGGTACGCAAGTTCTCGCTACGGAATCTCTTACGCGATCGACATCCAGATGGCATTTATAACCCCATCCACCTATCCATCACCTCTCAGCATGGCATCTATAAGCCCATCATCCTATCCATCAATCTCCAAATGGCATCTATAAGCCCATTCCCGCCATCACACTACTATGTGAGCGCAAATTTCTGGGCACTCTAGTGTTCAATCATCTTCCACCTTCGGATTACGAAAGACACGTCAGCCAATCTACATCCTCAGGTCTAAGAAGATTGAACAGGGGAAACTGTTGTACCCCAAAATTTGCCCTCCCATATTCTTCAAGATTTGCAAAGAGCATGCTTCAAAATCTCCCAAGGGTTGCACAGTCCAATGGCCTCCTAACAGTCAAAATTAGGGTTTTGGTTCTGGCAAAGAAATTGAAGTTTCAAAGGGTCCAAACAAGTCCCACATGCCTATAAACATTGTCAAGCATCCTCATGCCAAGTTTCAAGACTTACAGCACAAAATTGCACAGTCAAAAACCCTAATTGGCCTACAGTCAACTACAGGGGCAAAATGGTCATTTAACAGTCAAAAGTCCAAATTTTTGGTCAACATCTTATTTTGAAGCCACAAACATCATTTGATCAATGCTTGATCATGATTCTCAAAGCATGGCTCAAAAAGTCTCAAGATGCAAAAGTTTCTATATTTGGACAGTTGAAAAAGTCAACTGCAAATTGACCAAGGCATAACTTCCACATGGTTTATCAGAAAAATTCCATCCAAAGCTCATTTTGAAGAGAATGACATTTCCTACAACTCCTCTTCACACTTCAAGTCCAAGAAATTCTCTCACAAAAAGTTATCAATCTCAACATTATAGGTCATTTTCAAAAGTCAACAAAAAGGAACTTTAAGTCAAAGACCATAACTTGAGATTGGTAAATCAAAATGACATGGGACCAAAGGCATTGGTTAAAGGACTTCAAGACCTTTCCAAAATGTCCAAGAACATGATCAAAGCTTAAACATTGAGCAAGATATGCCTTGTGGAAGTTGGGAAAGTTTTGGGAATTTTGAAAAGTCAACTTTGCTTCAAATGCCTCAAAATTGCTAATGGGCCTCAATTTCTTCCAAGAATCATCACCCAAAAGCTATGCACGACCCATTGACCCAAAGGGGAGTTATTTTCTTATTTTTAATTTATTAATTGAATTTTTAAATCTATTAATTCATTTAATTAAAATTAAATATGAGAAAAATACTAAACAAATGTTTTGGAATCTTTTTATGCAGCATATGCCCTCTTTAATCACTCAAGATTTCGTGCACATCCAAAAAGGCAAGATTTCTCATGATTGGCAATGGTTTTATAACAAAAAGATTGAAAAAGATTACATGGAAAATCAAGGATCCAAATCATCAATGCAAAGGTTTTTTGACTTGGATTTCTAACCTAATTCATTCCACATATAAGCCACAACCTAAACCTAATCAGAAGAACAAGCAAGCTGCGCTGAGACAAGAGAACAACATTGCAATTTTTGACCAAAAATTTGGAAACTGAAAACTGTATTGCAGGGTGTTTCAAGGCCTAAGAAGCATTCCAATAGCTTGCTTACACATCCAGGAATCTTTCCCAATCAAAATCAAGTCTCCATACATCCAGAAACGGTAGAACGCCATAGCCCTGTTCATGGAAATTTTCATAATCGCATTTTGATTTATACGCATGTTTCATGTCTTTTAATTGTTGTTTTATACTAACATGAACTCACTGAAGCTAATGGTGCCATTGAATTGAATTAATCTTGCCTGTATAGAAAGTTGCCATTGACGTTTTCTAGGTTTTCATAAGCTTGAAATTGGGGACTTCTTCATGAGGAAAAATTGGTCGTCCTAACCAATACCATTGAACTCGGAAATTCCAGACGAATCTAACTATACCATCGCGCCCTTTTTCTTTTTCGTTATAACCTAATCGCTATTTTTGTATGTTAGGGTTAGTGGGGGTTTAAAACCCCCGCTATCTATCTCATATTTTCAGGTAAAACGAAGCAGCCATGAAGAAGATGCTGAGTTGTCTCAAGCAGACTGGGCCATTCAAACATTCGCGCGTGTTTTTTTTATGTTTACCAATAGCACTTATTCTCTCTCATATTAATCTTGTTCCATTAATCTTACAAACAAACGCGCTTGGCTTGGTGGTTGTTGTGTTGTCACGCATGTAATGGGACCTGGGTTCAATTCCCAGGACCCCCCACTTTATTCAATATTTTTCTTTCTAACATGATTCTGTGTAGCACACTTCCAAAGGCCTACCATGCAACTTCATATCTTTGCTTGCCACGCGCCCAACAAGACCAATCCAATGGTCAGAATTTGCAGATCACTATGTGCATCAGTCAACCACACGCGCACAAGCATTGGAAAGTCAAAAAAGGCCAGGAATCAAGGGGCCAAAATTGCTGGCAAACACCTCCATTTGGGCCAACTCACCCTCTATGGTTTGCATATCCTTATTTTTATTTCTTATTTCATTCTTTTATTTTTCCTTTGTTTTATTAATTTCACAAAATTAAATTTTATAATACAAAAAATACAAAAAAATCAGAAAAGTAAAAATAAAAAATATATTTTATCTAATTATTTTGTAAATAAATTTTGTTAGTCAATTTAGTTTAATTTAGGGTTTAAATTTTAATATTTTCTTAATACCTAAAAAAATATAAAAATTAGGGTTTCTAGCACTTTTACTTTTTTTTTCTTAATAAATATTCTTTTCTTATTATAATTATTATTAACCATTAATTATTTTTGTAAATACTTGTAATTAAATAATTAGGTTAAATTAGGTTAAACTTAAACATTTTTCTTTAATAAATTAAAAACAATTTAGAACTAGGTTTTTATTTAACTTTTAATTCCAATTTAATTCTCTTTAATTTCATAAATACAAAAACATCAAAAATAAGTTCTTTCCTTTATTTAATTTAATTAACCTTTAATTTTAATTTAATTGCTTTAAAGGGTCCAACGCCCTCGCACTCGATTCTTAATTCTTTTCGCGCATTTATTTTTTATTTCTTTTATGAATGTAATGTATTTGCCCCAAAGCCTTGTAATAGATAATTAGGATATTTACTTTCCGTACTTTTGTTCAAATCGGGTCTTGGTTTAATTTGGCGATGTAGACCCGCGCCCTTGTAATAGCGTAGGACCTTTATTTTCCGCATTTTAATTCCCGTACCTTTTAACTGTTAATAATCACATGAAAGAATGTATGCTCAAATAAAATCAAAACGTAGAACACTCAATGCATGATCGAGATAAACTATAACTGAAAATGACACACAATTCACACACCACTCCTAGGGTACGTCTCATTGTTGCCTTGCCCCTCGAAACGTGGTCGTCGAGTAGAGGACGTTTTAGTAAGTCCTCATGTCCATGAACATGGCATGAGGGTAGCTTCTAAGGTGTCTTCCTATTGCTCTGGTGACCACACTGTCCCTAATCCTCGAATTGACTCGAACATCTCCAACGGTGGTGCTACCTATCTCTCAATGGTGGGATGGCATTACCTCAAGGACATTTACACAGACTAATTCCTTAGGGTAGGTAGATGAATCGTAGATACTTGCTCTAATTCAAAACAAATCAAAACTTCTTTTCACACCGACACTTTGCAGAAAGCTTTCAAAAACAACTTTTCAAACACTCTTGAGGACTGATACAAGAGTCGATCTGAAACTTTCAAAGAAACTTTTTCAAACCCACTCACCTTGAAAAGCAAACAAACATTTTGAAAACACAAATGAGCAAGTATCTAAGAGCCCATGGATAACCATGGATAGAAAGGGTGCTAACACCTTCCCTTTCTATAAATCTACCTCCCGAACCGAGAACTAATCTCAATAAGGAATTTTTATGTGCTTTTGTCCTTTCCATGTTGGAGAAAATAAAAGACGGTGGCGACTCTTGCTTCCGCGACATTTCGCGAATCCAGCGTTAAACAGTCAGTTCCAGATCCACCGATCACAACACCTAAGCAATATAAAATGCTTTAATTTGTACTGGAGAGAGAAGAGAGAAAGAAGAAAAGGGCTTACAGGCTTAGGCATGAGGAAAGATATATAAAACAGAACTCATCAGAACAGTAAAGGGCAGATACAACATAAACAAAAATCAGAACCTCACAAAACTGTAACAGAAGCCAAGCCTGCCTTGAAACATAACCAAAAACACAAACTGATAGAACAAGCAAGGGCCTGCCTCCAAGACAGTTTCCAAGCCTCCAAACTTGTATCGAAAAACAACTCAGAGCTGCAAACATGAACAAAACCACAAGCTTGTAATCATTCAACAAAAACTGCCTCCACCCTGCTGAAACCAAAACTCAGTTTACATTACAAACATACCCAACCTGTCAAAATAAGCAAAAACCTGCAAACAGAGGTTCAAAAGACCTCACCAAAACCTTACCTGATGCAAACCTAAACCTGTGTTTCTAAACCAAAAACCAGTTCAAAAACATCAAAAGACCTTTCAAACAAAAGCCTTTAACCTGCAACAGCAAGCCAAAGCCCATATCTGCCCAGCCTAAAACCTGTGTCTAAACTCAATACACACAAGTCCTGAACCTCATTGCAAACTGAAACCTGCATAAGCCTTTCATACTTCAAGCTTAAACCATTTCAAGCTTCAACTGACAACCAAACTTGATTCAAAGTACTCAAAATCCAAATCAACAAAATCCAAACAAAACACAAGCCCTCAGAACTTTTTTCATCACTGGGCAAAGAAATTATGCAAGGCAACTCAGTATCTCAGAGATATTCAAAGCATACAAAGCATTCGAAGCATACAAGGCAACTGAGGTAAATAGAGAAGAAGAGAGGCAACTGTCTAGGCATTTTCAGATATTCAGGGCAAACATATCATCATCAACACAGCAAAGCAAACACTCAAACTCTCAGAACCTAAGGCCCTTCACTGAGTAACATTTTAACAAGCATACAGCAAGCAAGCAAGAAGAAGAAAAGAGGTGATACAGTAAAGGTTTTCAGTTTTGTTCATCACGAAACCTGAAGAAGCAAAGCGAAGATACCAGGGTTCCAAGATAGCTTCCATCATCACTGAGCCTCCGCCTTGGCCGCCTGAGCGCCTCCGCGTCCACCATCCTCCTCCAAAGAAGGTAGCATCTGTTTTTTCTCTCCTCAATCAGAACACAAACAACAACATAAAAGAAATCAGAAACAGAACTAAAACATACGAGATATAAACTAAAACCCTAACACGAACGACTCAGAAGTTGCTACCTTGTACAACACCACTGGAACAACCTCTGGAGGGAGAAGAGGTGGAAGCTGTGCTGGTTGGCCCTAGGCGGAGGAGGGCTCAGTAGATATGGCGAAGGAGGCAAACGAAGATGAAGAGGAACGAATCAACGAAGAAGATGAGCGCCGCTTCTGTATACACCAAACCCTAATCCTCTTTCTGAAACAAAATCAATTAACCCTAAAACATTTGTGTCAAATGCCAATGGGCCTTGCCCTTTTCCAGTAACCTAAGCCCATTAAGCACGCCCTGCACCCTCTTTTTTTTGTTTCTCAGCCAGTTATTTGTTTGGGCCTCCAAATTCCCTTTTGGCCCATTCAGCATTTTTTTCATTTTTTTAACTAATATTTTTCTTATCATATCATATTTTAACATACCATTTTTTATATCAATTTTCATTAACTCTTTTTATATAAAATGTTCCTAATCACTTTTTTTTTATTTTTTTTAAGCCAGTATAATTAATATACATAAAATTAGATTTCTTAAAACTTTTCTTTTTTTCTTTTCTTTGATTAAATCTTTTGTTTTATACATAAGGCATTAATTTTCTTAAAACATTTTTTTCCTTTTTTATAAAAACCCTTGTATAAAATATTCATAGAAATACATAAAATAGATTTTAACTTTAACTTTTTCTTTTATTAAATTTTCTTTTCTTTGTACATACCTAACAAAAAATACAAGAATACAATAATACATAAATAAAATACTAATTTTTCTCATTAAGTTAGCAATACTTAACAAATACACTTTCTCACTTGTAAATAAATTACGTACACTTACACATTTACAATATACAAATACGTCGATACATTTACTTTGCTTTACACATATACATTTGCTACTCTTATACATTGTTATACATTATATTTTATATTTGCGCAATTCGATTTGGTTGTAAATTATTGGACACTACTCTCCTAAAGTCTCATCCCCATTTGTAAATTTGTACCCCCACTCCCGGATACTATTTTGTAATAGCGTAGACTTTAAATTCCCGCAATTTACCGCTTTCAAAATATACCATGGTTAGACTTAGGGTTTGTATGTACATAAAATCAAACGCTAGATAACCTAATACAAAGATAAATGCATGAAATCAATACACAATCACACTTGCACCCCTAGGGTAATCCCGCTTGTTGCCTTCCAAAATGGGCCATGCTTGCATGTTGAGTTTCTTTGGCAAAACAAAACAATTCAAATGATCATAAGTCCCTCGATGACGCTTTCGAAAGTTGCCTAAACGAAATGATCATAGTCCCTTCAAGCAAAATTGCTAAAGACACTTGGCACCATTGCATTCATGGTCCATACGATGACCCGCGCCTGTCCCGTTAAACATCCTAAAACGCAAGATTGCCCATCAAATACAATGGTGGAACAAAATTTTTAAAAAGGGGTTAAGACATGAGAACAACCTTTGAGTACAATAGGGGTAGACAAACTCTTAGTTACTTGACGAACTTGCAAACACACTTGCCTACTTTTCAAAACCACACTCCACAAACACTTTCAAAAAAAACTCTTCAAAAACATTTGAAATATCTTTTCGAAAAGATACACACCATTGTGAAACACTCAAACACGAGTCATTACAATGGTTGCCTAAGACAATGCATCTTATTCAAAAACATTTGAAACATCTTTTCGAAAAGATACACACCATTGTGAAACACTCAAACACGAGTCATTACAATGGTTGCCTAAGACAAGGCATCTTCTTCAAAAACATTTTCAAAACACACACACACACACACCATTTCAAAGCAATTAAAAATCAAAGGCAAGTGATCTAAAACCAAGTAACTAAGAGCCCATGGATAACCATGGATGAAAAGGGTGCTAATACCTTCCCTTTTCATAATCTACCCCCCAAACCCATGAAACATCTCAAAAAGGTTTTTCATGTGCTTTTTAACCTTTCCTTTAGGATAAAATAAAAAGTCGGTGGCGACTCTTGCTAAACCGAACAAGTGTGAATACAAACGCAAAACCTCAAGTCAGTTCTCCCACCGAATCACAGAACTGGCGACTCTGCTGGGGAATTTTCTAAAAGTGGGGTTACCTTAGGGTTTAGATCACCTTTACATTCTTGCTTTGATTACCTTGATTGCTTTATCTTTTGGGTCCTTGTTTGGGTTTGTTGTAAATCCTACACCCGGATTTGGGGCACCTTTTTAGGTAAATAGCAAAAAAACTGTGAGGGAACTGTGCGGGGTATACCGACACAGTTGAAGCAGTAAGCTATGTTAGTGTGACATATTTGTGAGTACCGGTAACCCTTGAGTTCAGTCAAGGAGAGTACGGGGCCGCTGAGTGATGTCGTGAAGCACTAACGAACTCTTAGAACCTTAATTGACCATCCTAGCCTTTTTAGGGGTAGTGAGATGACCGACTTTGGTGCAGTCCGAAGTTGGTAGATACTCGATACTACACTCATTGAGGGTTGTTTTCTTGGAATATTTTGGTCGCCAGTTAAGTGGATAAACCAAAACAATGAACACAGAAAACAATCCAATGATATTGAGCTCCTTAGAACCCGGTTTCTATTTTAGGACAGGATGAGCCAACTAGCTTCAAGAGGGTACTTACCTACAACCCCATGCAAGCCTAAACCTAAGGACTTGTTTGATTTGTGTGAATATGATTGCTTGTATATACACTCATTTGCTTTTGCATACATGTACATAACATCATAACATCATACCATGGCATTTTCAATAACCATTTCAAGGATCTCGAGGGTTCTTTTGATGCAGGGTTACGTTGAACCAGACGTCTACCAAAGGGCAAGAGGTTTCTCCTCTAACAAATGCCATCAAAGATCAAGTGCAACAACTTGAATCGGGGGCTATGACCCACTTGACATGGTGAGCTTGATTCTAGTGGAAAGACATCCACTGATACAAAGTTCTCCAATCAAAGATCAAGTGCAACAACTTGAATCGGGGGCTATGACCCACTTGACATGGTGAGCTTGATTCTCGTGGAAAGACATCCACCGGCACAAATTTCTCCAACCAAAGATCAAGTGCAACAACTTGAATCGGAGGCTATAACCCACTTGACATGGTGAGCTTGATTCTCGTGGAAAGACATCCACCGGTGCAAAGATCTCCAATCAAAAATCGAAGTCCAACCTCTAACATTCTCTTGTGTTTACCCTGAGAGATCCTTGAAAGCATGCATCCACATATCATGCATTGCATCTTGACAATTCTTTCCTTTTCAGGTTTCCTTACTCTCCTACTGTTTATTTCAGTAAGAGATGGCTCTAGAAAGGACTGTCAAGGATATCCAGGACCAGACTGCTCAGCTGCAGGAAATGTTCTTGAACCTGTCCCTGGGGCAAGAAGAAATGAAAGCTCTCCTCACAAATGGCTTGGAGAATTCAAACAATGCCAGGAGTGACCAGCTGGCAGAGCTGCAGTTTGATTTGGCAACATTGAGGATCCAAGTGATGGGGCAGTTAGTGGGCCAGATGGCTCTCATCCAAGACCTGTCTCAAAGACAAGAGGAACTCAGAGTTCTCGTCAGCCAACTGCTTTGGAACAACCAACTGGGGCAAACATCTGAGGTTGAAGAGCAAGTCACCACTCCACCCCCTTCCAGACAAGAAGACAAGGGGAAGGCTCCTTTGCTTGATTCAGGGTCACAAGCCCAGCAACAACCTCGCCAGCGTCAACGGGGTAATCGGCGTAGTCAAAAAACGTCGGGAAGATAGTTCACAGAGACTGACATACCGTCATCTCTGATACTAGAGCGCTTGTTGGAGGTCAATCTGACTGCTTTGAGGGAACCTAGCAGGAACCCAAATACCTCCGCTTCTAACTATCATCCCGATGCATTTTGTGTATACCACTCTTATAGCCCGGGACACGACACCGACGACTGTTGGGCCTTGAAAAACAAGATTCAAGATCTGATTGACATTGGAGTGCTGAGGTTCATGCCAGACGGCGAGATGAAAATCTTCCGTTAAGGAGTTCTCCACCTGAAGTGACAAAGCTCAAACTGAAAGACTTTTGCTTCATTTGAATTTTCAAAGTTATAATTTCTTTTGTTCTTAAACAATTAACTGTTGATGTTAAACTCTGTTTCATTAATGCATTGCATATGTTTGTCTTAAATTCATCCATTCGTTTTCACTACTCTTATGCTTTCTTTATAATATTTAACTCTTGATAAAAAGTTGTAAGCCTTTAGAGGGAGGATGACAAAACAATACCATAATCTCATGCAGTATGCTTTTGAACAGACCTTGCTGATGATGTACATGCATTTCTTTCAATTCCCAAACACTGGAGTTATAAGGAAGATAATCCCTAGTCAACCCCTTCGAGCCAAGGAAGTAGGAGTTTTCTGTTCTAAACAATCAAAACCTTTGATATAAACCCGAGGCAGGGTAGTATCTTAGTTAATTTAAAAGAAAATGCGCATTGAAGTCGCAAACTCTCAGTTCGTAACACAATGAACGACGTCAAAAAAAAGACATTCCTTTGGAGTCACAAGACAGTGATGGTTCCCTACCACCTAGGAAGACAATCTCTCAAAAGGGAAAAGCCCACCAAGCCAAAACCTGTAAAGGAGGCTTAAGAAAGCTGGGGCATCCCACTGACTGTGATCTCGAAAATAGAGACAGTCAGGCAAAAGTTAGGGATAACAAATCAAAATCAAAATAGAGAGGTCATTACAAATCCTCAACAACATGAAAAATGTTGCAAAAGAAAAAAGGAGATGATGATTGTCTCCCAAAATTCAACTGGTGAACCATCACCCAAAGGTCGTTCCAAACTCGAATAGAGTGCGACGCACAATTAACTGAGCTTAGGGTTGAAGAACATCACGAAGAGCGGGTGGGTACAAATACACTTTGAGCCTTTATCCTTTGTTTCTTAAGCCGTGAACCAGGCCACGTTACAACCCTTTAAAAGTCCTAATTGAAGCATGGGTTAGTTCGAAAGCATACTGTTACAAAAGGTATCCTGACTCCTGTGAGGCTTTGCTCTAAAATCTTGTGTTGATTTGTCTTATGAAAAAGTTTTCTGCTAAAAAACGCATTTTTTCAAAAAAAAACTTTGAGACAGACATAAACTTTGCATTACTTGAATATCACTGTTTGCATTTGACTATTTGTTTGACAGCGAAGAAATTCATACAGCGAATGTTCGGAGGAACGAAAACTCTCTCAGTGAGTAAAATCACTTTCAAAAGGATGACATTTCCAACAACAAGTCTCCTATCAACAAGGGGCATGACATGTCACCATCCAATTAACCTGGGGCAGTCCAGTCAAGGTTTCAATAGATCTTTCAAAGTTCAGTTAAACTGGGGCCGTCCAGTCAAGATTTCAAGAAATCTCTCAATTTGCAGAGTAATCTGATTCAGGACTCCTTCATCGTCACTTGGGGCATTCAAATGTCAAAAGTGTCCAAGGATTCCTTCACCAACTGCTGGAAATTACAACCACCAACAGATCAACTATCACAATTCCAGATTCGATTCCTGTATCTAGCCAGGGCATATCTGTGAGTGATTGATTGTAGATTCGATACCTGTATCCAGCCAGGGCATGTCTGCATGAGGAGTTTAGAGATTCGATACCTATATCCAGCCAGGGCACGTCTGTAAGCAACCTTTTGAAGTTCCAGATTCAACACCTGTAACAAGCCAGGAAAATATCTGTGGACGACTGATTGTGGATTAACACCTGTAACAAGCCAGGAAATTATCTACATCACCACTTGGGGCATTCGAATGTCAAAAGTTTTCAACAATTCCTTCATCACCTGTTGGAAGATACGGTCCAGATGTGCTCCAGACACGGTTTCCATTCTGTCACCTTTTCTTAAGTTCCAGATCAACACATGTATCCAGCCAGGGCATATCTGTGGACGATTGATTATGGATTAACACCTGTAACAAGCCAGGAAATTATCTACATCACCACTTGGGGCATTCGAATGTCAAAAGTGTTCAACAATTCCTTTATCACCTGTTGGAAGATACGGTCCAGATGTGCTCCAGACACGGTTGCCATTATGTCACCTTTTCTTAAGTTCCAGATCAACACCTGTATCCAGCCAGGGCATATCTGTGGATGACTGATTATGGATTAACACTTGTAACAAGCCAGGAAATTATCTACATCACCACTTGGGGCATTCGAATGTCAAAAGTGTTCAACAATTCCTTCATCACCTGTTGGAAGATACGGTCCAGACGTGCTCCAGACACGGTTGCCATTATGTCACCTTTTCTTAAGTTCCAGATCAACACCTGTATCCAGCCAGGGCATATCTGTGGACGATTGATTATGGATTAACACCTGTAACAAGCCAGGAAATTATCTACATCACCACTTGGGGCATTCGAATGTCAAAAGTGTTCAACAATTCCTTTATCACATGTTGGAAGATACGGTCCAGATTTGCTCCAGACACGGTTGCCATTCTGTCACCTTTCTTAAGTTCCAGATCAACACCTGTAACAAGCCAGGAAAATATCTGTCGACGACTGATTGTGGATTAACACCTGTAACAAGCCAGGAAATTATATACATCACCACTTGGGGCATTCGAATGTCAAAAGTGTTCAACAATTCCTTCATCACCTGTCGGAGGTTACGGTCGTCAAAGATCAATTTCTCACAAAATTCAAGTTATGAAGCCCGGATTTGACCGGATAGTATCTTGACCTCTACAGCACATTGTGAAGACCGGACTACGACCGAATAACAGTGTCAGACTACCACAAAGTCTGGATTACGACCAGATAGTGGGATCTCCTGAATTCAAGTTATGAAGCCCGGATTTGACCGGATAGTATCTTGATCTCTACAGCATATTATGAAGACCAGACTATGACCGGATAACAGTGTCAGACAATCGCCAAGCCTGGATTACGACCAGATAGCAGTCAAGAGTACTACGAATTCTGGAATCGACCAGATAGTGGTATATCTTTAACACAAGCCATGAAGCCCGAATTTGACCGGATAACAGCTTAGCAAGCTATTGTGAAGCCTGGACCACGACCAGATAGCAATACAAATTTCTGTGATGCCTGGATTACGACCAGATAGCAGTTAACCCTCAAGAGTGAAGACCTTCATCCTTAAAACCTCATAAGATTGCTATACTCCCAGTTTCTGACCGTTAACAGAACGAAGATTTCCATCACCTCATCATGAAGCAACCATACACTGGTTCCTCTTCAAACCCAGATGCAGTTTTACACGGACTCATCGTCAGGAAACCCTACACCGGTTTCTTCTCAAACTCAAAAGATTCTTGGAATCCCCAGCCAGAGAGCCTCACAGAATCTAATTCCCCTCAGAATCAAGTTTCAATATCCCCAGCGGAGCTAAAACTTCCAACTATCAATCCCCAAGCAGAGTGAAGACTCTCATTTTCAGTTCCTCACAGAATATTCAAATATTCTCCAGTGAAGATCTCCTCAAGACAGGAATTCCCCAGTAGATTGGCATACAACCCAAGCTCCGGATTCCCCGACAGTGGTCCCAGGACTTCTAATGATCAAAGATTCTTGCCCTCCCCAGCAGCAGTCAAGGAATTATTTTCCCCGGCAACAGTCAAGATTCTTCTGTTTCCAACCATCCAGGATTCATCTATCCTCAGCAAGACAGCTCATCAGCTTACCTGCGCATCCATCACATTCATATCATAAATATTGATAACATACATTGCATCATGATATTGCATACAACTAACTCTTTACCTTTTCAGGTAAGATCAGTCGACAGACAAAGATCATCATCTTCCGAGATTCTTTCTAGAAATAGTTCAGATGTGACCCAAACACAGCGACATTCTGATACCTATTCCAAATTCATTCAGATGCAGTTTTACACGGACTCATCATCAGGAAACCCTACACCGGTTCCTCTTCAAACCAAGATGCAGTTTTACACGGACTCATCATCAGGAAACCCTACACCGGTTCCTTCTCCACTTCAAGACTTTTGAGAACAGTTTACGGACGCTTCCCAACAACGGATGCTACTCTATTGTTTATTCAACTCCAACTTCTGAAAACGGTTTACGGATTCTCCAAACATGGATGTCAATCTAATGCTTGTTCAGACCCCCAGTTCAGAAACGTTCCAAAACATGGATACCTTTCTGATACTCGTCCACTCACCAATAACATACAGTTCAACAATCATCTTCAGATGGCATCTGTAAGCCCATCCCCATAACTATCCATTACACTTCCGAATGGCATCTTTAAGCCCATCACCAAATGGCATCTATAAGCCCATTCCCGACAAGATTCTGTCACATCTCCAGATGGCATCTCTAAGCCCATCACCAAATGGCATCTTTAAGCCTATTCCCTCTACCATCACATCACCGAGCGCAAATTTTAGGGCACTCTAGTGTCCAATCTCCTTTTACCTTCGAGTCGCGAAAGGCAAACTTGTCAATCTAACTCTTCAGGTTCAAGAAGATTGAACAGGGGCAACTGTTGTACCCCAAAATTTGCCCTTGTATTTTTCCACAAGAAATCACAGCCTCGGGCGTTTCCTGATTTTTCAGACTGGTTCGAGAATCGGTCAAACAGACTTTTCTCGTCAGTCAGACAAAATTAGGGTTTTCATGGCTCTGGAACAGTTCAAATAGTTTGCTTAGGGTTTGATTGATTTTGGCTCAGGTTTTGATCAGGCGAACACTTCTTTGGCATTTAATCAAGAACTAGGGTTTTGTGCGCGTATTTCTCATAAAGAAGTAAGTCTATAGTTCCTTTCAGTTTACTCTGAAATTTGGACTGAAGCATTTGGATTAAGTTTGCAGTGTTGGATTTAATTAGTGAAAAAGGACATGCGGATGTTTGTTTGATTTGACTGTGCATTGTTATGTTTAATTCGGAACGCCGGACGTTTATTAATTATTTCTTTTTCTAAAGTCAGAATGATTGGATTTATTTCCAATTGTTTTAATTTAAGAAACTCGAATAATTAAAATAAACAATTGAAAGAAAGAAGAATTAACTGATAAAAAGAGGGATGTTTATTTATTTTGAATTGTTTGTTACAGTTATTATTTAAATGCTGTAAATTTATTTACAGTTATTTGCATTAATACTATTACAAATAATTAAAATAGAAACAAAGCTAAATCCCTAAGTCTTCAAATCTTTAACTTCTACTGCTACTCCTCTCCATTTGAGTTTTATCTGCAAAACAAAGAAAAGAAAAGTCAAAGCAGGTAAAATAGTTAAAGGTAGACAGTTAAAATAGATTCATCATTAAAGGCAACTGGCCGGAATCAGTTTGCCCTCTTTGCAAATCACGAGATTTCTCCCGGTTCACAAAGAGGGGTGAAAAATGCTTGCAAAAGAAAAAGTATGAATGCACAAAGTTGTAATTTTGCACAATTTCAAAAATGGTCAAAAAGCTGCATAGTTCATAAAATGCCAAACAAAGTCCAAATACAACCTGAACTGAATTGCCTAACTGAAATTCACCAATTCAAACTATCCAAGATATCCAAAAAGCTATCCAAAAAGATATCAAGATATCAAAGTACAAAAGGCTATCAAAAGGTTGTCAATAAAGATGCAGGAAAGTTGGAGAAAGAGATAAGAGTTATGCAGAGGAAAACAGCTATTACAAGTAAAGATTCATTTCATCGTTTTCCAGCAGTTGCTTTTTCAGAACATAGTACACCTAAGCAATATAAAATGCTTTGATTTGTACTGGAGAGAGAAGAGAGAAAGAAGAAAAGGGCTTACAGGCTTAGGCATGAGGAAAGATATATAAAACAGAATTCATCAGAACAGTAAAGGGCAGATACAACATAAACAAAAATCAGAACCTCACAAAACTGTAACAGAAGCCAAGCCTGCCTTGAAACATAACCAAAAACACAAACTGATAGAACAAGCAAGGGCCTGCCTCCAAGACAGTTCCCAAGCCTCCAAACTTGTATCCAAAAACAACTCAGAGCTGCAAACATGAACAAAACCACAAGCTTGTAATCATTCAACAAAAACTGCCTCCACCCTGCTGAAACCAAAACTCAGTTTACATTACAAACATACCCAACCTGTCAAAATAAGCAAAAACCTGCAAACAGGGGTTCAAAAGACCTCACCAAAACCTTACCTGATGCAAACCTAAACCTGTGTTTCTAAACCAAAAACCAGTTCAAAAACATCAAAAGACCTTTCGAACAAAAGCCTTTAACCTGCAACAGCAAGCCAAAGCCCAAATCTGCCCAGCCTAAAACCTGTGTCTAAACTCAGTGCACACAAGTCCTGAACCTCATTGCAAACTGAAACCTACATAAGCCTTTCAGACTTCAAGCTTAAACCATTTCAAGCTTCAACTGACAACCAAACTTGATTCAAAATACTCAAAATCCAACCAAAACACAAGCCCTCAGAACTTTGTTCATCACTGGGCAAAGAAATCATCCAAGGCAACTCAGTATCTCAGAGATATTCAAAGCATACAAAGCATTCGAAGCATACAAGGCAACTGAGGTAAATAGAGAAGAAGAGAGGCAACTGTCTAGGCATTTTCAGATATTCAGGGAAAACATATCATCATCAACACAGCAAAGCAAACACTCAAACTCTCAGAACCTAAGGCCCTTCACTGAGTAACATTTTAACAAGCATACAGCAAGCAAGAAGAAGAAGAAAAGAGGTGATACAGTAAAGGTTTTCAGTTTTGTTCATCACGAAACCTGAAGAAGCAAAGCGAAGATACCAGGGTTCCAAGCTAGCTTCCATCATCACCGAGCCTCCGCCTTGGCCGCCTGAGCGCCTCCGCGTCCACCATCCTCCTCCAAAGAAGGTAGCATCTTTTTTTTCTCTCCTCAATCAGAACACAAACAACAACATAAAAGAAATTAGAAACAGGACTAAAACATACGAGATATAAACTAAAACCCTAACGCGAACGACTCAGAAGTTTCTACCTTGTACAACACCACTGGAACAACCTCTGGAGGGAGAAGAGGTGGAAGCTGCGCTGGTTGGCCCTAGGCGGAGGAGGGCTCAGTAGCTATGGTGAAGGAGGCGAACAAAGATGAAGAGGAACGAAGCAACGAAGAAGATGAGCGCCGCTTCTGTATACACCAAACCCTAATCCTCTTTCTGAAACAAAATCAATTAACCCTAAAACATTTGTGTCAAATGCCAATGGGCCTTGCCCTTTTCCAATAACCTAAGCCCATTAAGCACGCCCTGCACCCTCTTTTTTTTGTTTCTCAGCCAGTTATTTGTTTGGGCCTCCAAATTCCCTTTTGGCCCATTCAGCATTTTTTTCATTTTTTTAACTAATATTTTTCTTATTATATCATATTTTAACATACCATTTTTTATATCAATTTTCATTAACTATTTTTATATAAAATGTTCCTAATCACTTTTTTTTATTTTTTTTAAGCCAGTATAATGAATATACATAAAATTAGATTTCTTAAAACATTTCTTTTTTTCTTTTCTTTGATTAAATCTTTTGTTTTATACATAAGGCATTAATTTTCTTAAAACATTTTTTTCCTTTTTTATAAAAACCCTTGTATAAAATATTCATAGAAATACATAAAATAGATTTTAACTTAAATTTTTTCTTTTATTAAATTTTCTTTTCTTTGTACATACCTAACAAAAAATACAAGAATACAATAATACATAAATAAAATACTCATTTTTCTCATTAAGTTAGCAATACTTAACAAATACACTTTCTCACTTGTAAATAAATTACGTACACTTACACATTTACAATACACAAATACGTCGATACATTTACTTTGCTTTACACATATACATTTGCTATTCTTATACATTGCTATACATTATATTTTATATTTGCGCAATTCGATTTGGTTGTAAATTATTGGACACTACTCTCCTAAAGTCTCATCCCCATTTGTAAATTTATACCCCCACTCCCGGATACTATTTTGTAATAGCGTAGACTTTAAATTTCCGCAATTTACCGCTTTCAAAATATACCATGGTTAGACTTAGGGTTTGTATGTACATAAAATCAAACGCTAGATAACCTAATACAAAGATAAATGCATGAAATCAATACACAATCACACTTGCACCCCTAGGGTAATCCCGCTTGTTGCCTTCCAAAATGGGCCATGCTTGCATGTTGAGTTTCTTTGGCAAAACAAAACAATTCAAATGATCATAAGTCCCTAGATGACGCTTTCGAAAGTTGCCTAAACGAAATGATCATAGTCCCTTCAAGCAAAATTGCCAAAGACACTTGGCACCATTGCATTCATGGTCCATACGATGACCCGCGCCTGTCCCGTTAAACATCCTAAAGCGCAAGATTGCCCATCAAATACAATGGTGGAACAAAATTGTTAAAAAGGGGTTAAGACATGAGAACAACCTTTGAGTACAATAGGGGTAGACAAACTCTTAGTTACTTGACGAACTTGCAAACACACTTGCCTACTTTTCAAAACCACACTCCACAAACACTTTCAAAAAAAACTCTTCAAAAACATTTGAAACATCTTTTCGAAAAGATACACACCATTGTGAAACACTCAAACACGAGTCATTACAATGGTTGCCTAAGACAAGGCATCTTCTTCAAAAACATTTGAAACATCTTTTAGAAAAGATACACACCATTGTGAAACACTCAAACACGAGTCATTACAATGGTTGCCTAAGACAAGGCATCTTCTTCAAAAACATTTTCAAAACACACACACACACCATTTCAAAGCAATTAAAAATCAAAGGCAAGTGATCTAAAACCAAGTAACTAAGAGCCCATGGATAACCATGGATGAAAAGGGTGCTAATACCTTCCCTTTTCATAATCTACCCCCCGAACCCACGAAACATCTCAAAAAGGTTTTTCCTGTGCTTTTTAACCTTTCCTTTAGGATAAAATAAAAAGTCGGTGGCGACTCTTGCTAAACCGAACAAGTGTGAATACAAACACAAAACCTCAAGTCAGTTCTCCCACTGTATCACACTGGCCATATGCTTTCTTGTTTTTCCCTAGCAGATGGGATGATCATATATTGTTGTATCGTGTGTATATCGACCAGACTCAGCATGACGACGTTAGATGGAGGCCATATGGTAATCACCAAAACACAGTACCATTTGACCTTATTTCCATATAATCTTGATGATTGGAATGTGGGACCAACATCATGTGCATATATATGTTCGAGAGGTGTATGTGGTAGGTTGGGTATGTCCAGATTATTCGGAGGTCCCCTTTTTAGGTTGATCCCATCACTATTGTCTGTAGAGATCTGGAGGCCATTCTGGCAGATTTTGAGAGCCATATGGTACGAGAGGAATATCGGGCACATGCAGTCATATCTGAGGTCCTATATGAAGGGTTACATAACATGGTTCTATAACATGTCACACTCTTACATGACACATGACGTTCCTGGACGTCCACCTAGGCCTGCCCATTAGGAGATCCTAGAGAGTGTGCATGCATAGGATGATCATGTTGTTGACATCTTGCCAATCTGTTAGACCATTATGTGGATTACAACGAGGGCATCAGTTTTAGACTGTTAGAGAGAGATAGAGAGGAAGCAGTATAGCTAGCATGTGACATTCTTTACAAGGCACACAATTCCTTGGGTTACCGTAGGCAGAGGAGGAGTCAGGGTATTAAGATTAGTCATACACATTAGAGTATGCATTTGATTATATTTTCTTTAATTTTAATCGACTTTGTGAAGAATTGTTGTAATTTTATATTTGGTTTCTATGATATTCGGTTTTAATAAAGTTTTACATGTTTCTATATTATTCATTTTTATTATTCGTTGAAACAAATAACGACAAAATTAATTGAATAGAAATGAGTTTCGATTGAAAACACCACAAACTTAGAAAACAGATTCTGTCAAAAATCACTCAGGAAACAATTCGGAGATGCATCTCTAAATTATGTCCACACATGGTTCGCATAAGCATCTCCGAACTATATTTTTTAAAAAATTAGAATTTGGTGCGTTCTAAGATGCTTCTCCAAATTCACCCAGGGACATTTTTGCATTTTCAGAGGTGTGTCCCATATAGCAAGATGGGATGATAAATTGCCTAATTATGTTACATGTAACCTATGCTTTCATTGTTCCTGGTTCAAAACCTACTTCACTTTTACGGATATGGATTCCATGCAGTCACATTTCACTGCAGGATCCTGCATTTAGTACTAATCAGTAAAAAATGGATTGGAGAGAGAAATAATTGAGAGAGGTAATGACATATATAACCCTAAAAATGCATTACCTGTGGGTGAATGTGTGATTCTCACTTTTATAGATTAATTTTGCTGACAAGTTAAAATAAAAAAATTTGCAAACCACATGAACAAAATATGTGTCTTTTTTTTTTCAGAAATATATTTTTCGAATTCACCCCACATAAGAATTGGGTATTAACCCTAGATTTAATAGTTTAGGAAAAACATTTATTACAAAATAGGGATAAATCTATACATTTATATTTTCCTTTGAAAATTTGTCTTGATATAATCTGATTTTTTATATTATAATAATAATTCAATTATAAAATAATCAAATGAAAATTATTCTTAATCACTCCAAACCTCATTTACTTTTTAGCATACTCCGAACACTCTAAAGCATACATAGTGTAACTCTAAAACCAGAATGGTCAAAGAGTCTATACATGTAAAATTTGATGACAAAGAGCCTGACTATGAAACATCAGAGCTTGTTAAAAGTTTTGCAGATATTCAGGTTTCTGAAGAATATCGAGTAATTGGACCTTCAGAAGCTAGGAGTTCATAAGTTATTGGCTCAAATACTGATGTACCAGAAATTGACCTAACTCTTGAAGCTCATCCAGAAGCTGCAAATTCAGAAGAATACCTAGATGGTTTTGAAGCTTCAACTCTTCCCAGGAGATCTTTCAACTATAAAGCTTTTCATCCTGAAAAGCTGATCATTGGAATTAAAGATGATCCTTTGAGAACAAAATCTTCCTTCAGAGATGAAAATTCTATGATAGGATTTATTTCCTTTATTGAGCCAACTTTTGTTAATGAAGCCTTGTCAGATTATGGGTGGGATCTGGTCCCTAGACCAAATCAGAAGAATATTATTGGAACAAAATGGGTGTTCAGAAACAAGTTGAATGAGCAAGGAGAGGTGGTAAGAAATAAGGCTAGACTTGTAGCTCAAGGCTATAGAGCAGGAAGGTATATATTTCTCTGAAACCTTTGCACATGTTGCAAGGTTAAAAGCAATCAAACTTCTTCTCTCTTATGCTATTAGTTATGATATTGTTTTATATCATATGGATGTTAAGAGTGATTTCTTAAATGGAGTCATTTATGAAGAAGTGTTTGTCAAAAAACCTTCTGGATTTGAGGACTCTGTCCACCCAAACTTTGTTTTTAAACTTAAGAAATCACTTTATGGACTCAAACAAACTCCAAGAGCTTCGTATGAGAGATTGAGATATTTATTAATTGAAAATGGTTTTCAAAAAGGTTAGGTTATCACTACATTATTTAGAAATACTCTAAATAAGGATATCTTAATTATCCAAGTTTATGTTAATGGCATAATTTTTGGTTCTACTAATGCCTCTCTTTACAAGTAATTTTCTAATACTATGTAGGCTGAGTTTGAGATGCACATGATGGGAGAATTAAAATTATTCCTTGGAATTCAGATCAACCAAGGCAGAGATGGTATCTATGTTCATCAGTCAAAGTACACAAATGAGCTTTTGAAGAAGTTTAATCTTGAGGACTGCAAGATTATGGCAACTCATATGCATCCAACTTGCAACCTCAATAAAGAGGAGAGTAACACCAATGTGGATCAGGAGCTATATAGAGGTATGATTGGTTCTTTACTTTACCTCACTACTTTTAGGCATGATATTTTGTATAGTGTCTGCTTGTGTGCAAGATTTCAATCAAAAACTAGAGAAGCTCACTTAACTGTTTTTAAGAGAATCTTTAGGTATCTGAAAGGAACATCAAATTTGGGTCTTCTTTATAAGAAATACTCATATTATAAGATATTTGAATTATGTGATGTTGATTATATTGGAGATATAATTGAGAGAAAGTGCACTAGTGGGAACTGTCAATTGTGAACACTTAATATCATGGGCTAGTAAAAGACAAGCAATTATTGCTTTGTCTACAACAGAAGTAGAATACACCTCAGCTGCTAAATGTTGTACACAATTTCTCTGGATGAAATATCATCTAGAAGATTATTATATTTGTGGTAGTTGTATACCTATTTTCTGTGATAATACAACTGCCATATGTTTGACAAAAAATCATGTTCAACATTCTAGAACCAAGCACATCAAAATAAAGCATAACTTTATTAGAGACTGTGTTCAGAAAGATATAATAGATATTCAATTCATTGATACAGATCATCAATGGGCTGACATATTTACCAAGTCTCTTACGGTTGAAAGATTTGATTTTATCAAAAATAATCTGAACATGGTGGTTATCAAATATTAGTGCTTATTTCTAAATGGAGTCAATATCTTTTATATATTTTCGTTAAATATCTCTTTCTCTCTCTATTTATTAGTTTTTTTTATGAAAAAGGGGAAGAAATATGGGAGTATTTAAAGAGTTTAATAAAAAACCTTTTGGATATTTTTATTAGCACCTGAACCCATATAAAGAAAATTGTGTTTATGTGCTTAATTTTGTTGAATAATTTTTTTAATCAAAATAAGTTCAAATAATTTGGATATGACTTAGAGGGAGATCATAAAACTCAACCTTTGGACAATTAGACTCAGGGGGAGCTTACAAGCCTCATACTTTTATGTTGTCAAGTTAATTAAATTGGCCAACTATTATTCTTAAATACTTTTATTTGTCATCATCGAAAAGGGGGAGATTGTTGGAACAAAATCTATTCATACTCATTGGGTTTTGATGATAAAAAGTACTTAAGAACAATTGGGTATAATAGAATTTGCTTAATTGTGCATGACCATTAAGCTAGTAATTAACTTGGTTTTATCCTATTTGAATAGATTTTAAAGAGAAGCATATGACTCAGATTTTGAAGGATCATAATCTAATCAACACTTGGAACCTCAACTTCTGATGACAGCTCGGAATCTGATGACCTGGAAACATAGTATTACACCTCTAGTCAGTACTCTGTGAAAAGAAACTTCATCTTATCAAAATCCAAATTATGGAGAAAGTCAACTAGGGTTCCTAGTGCAAGGTGTAAGAACAAGAAGTATTTCCTACATATGGCATTGAGATTTTGATGATAACTTCACATGTTATCTTAGAGAAAAATTGTATACACTAATGGTTTAGTCTAGTGTTTAGCTGCTGCTATAATATTCTGACTCTGGTTAACGTGTGATGTTATGCAAAAGGTACTTAAAGTGTTTGTGACCTCTACCCTCTAGGGTGGCGTAAGGACAATCCTTATATTGTACTATCAACCACTCTCATTGTGACCGTTGGGAACAAACGGCTGGAGTTACAACTATCTTTCATTACTTCATGGATCTCTATTTACAAGCTTAATAGAAAAATATTATTCAGAGGAAAAGGTGGGAAGCATTCATTGAACAATGACAGGATACTAAAATATTATTTTATACTGTCTAAACTCTTACACCTTATTCTATCTGTTGGGAACTAACTGTTGGTGCAAAAAAAATTTGTTCTATCCTCACAACGTCTCTCTCTATCAAGGGCTTTAAAAAAATATCAAAGCTTCAAAGATAAATTGTTGGTTAGCGGTTTAATCGTTGCCATTGGCCAATAAGCTTCATCATGTGGAAGGAAAGCAGTGGACTCTGAAGATGTTAAAGCTGCAATGCTACACATACTAAAGACCACTAAAAGAAGAGATAAAAGAAAGAAGAAGAAGAAAACTATAAGATGTTATTCAACTTCCAATCACATACATCTTGATAGATCTAAGAAGAAGCAAGGATTTGTTGCTCGTAGCTTCCTCAAAAAGAAAAAGAAGAAGAACACTACAAGATGATACTCAACTTCTGATCATATACATCTTTGTAGAACATTGTAATGAACGCTAGAGTTATTTCTCGGATAGTGTTTATGTTCATATCTCTTCATGTAAAAAAAATTATCACTTGAGTTGTTGCTCGTAGAAGTGTTAAACAATATGTTCTTAAATATTTTATGTAATATGCTTAGAAGAAGCAACCATGTAAACACAGAAACCCCATCAACTATTGTTGATTAGTTCATTGAGATACTGATTAAAGGTCTGATCTCAAGAAGACAATGGTTGCTAGTCATTATGGTAAATCCTAATAGGAGATTCTGCGGGATCAGATTCTATTGGGTCAGTGATTGTTATATCTGGTTGGATCACTGAACATATCTTTGGAAAGTTCCTTGAGAGACTGAGTGAAAGTCTGATCTCAAGAAGATAATGGTGCTGGTCATTATGGGAAATCCAGATACGATATTCTGAGGAATTGGATTTTGTTGGGTCAATGGTAGTCATATATCAAAGAGGACCAAGTGAACGTCAGACTCTTATGAGATCCCCGATGGATATCATTGCAAGGAAGCCCTGGTAGGATATCTTGAGGGATCAAATTTTAGTAGGTCAATTAATGTTATATAAGGTTGGATCCTAGAACATATCATTGTGTGTTAGTCACTGGCGGTTGCCCATGCGATTGTAATCAATTTGGTTATAGTGGATTAAGTCCTTGGATAAGGCGAAATCATCCTTGCGAGGATGGACAGGAGTAGCCTAGTTAACACCGAACCTGGATAAAATACTTGTGTCCTTTATCTCCATTGTCTTTATTGCTATTATCATTTGAGTGCTTAGCATTTTAATGGGGAATGTTTTATATGAACACAATTCACCCCCCCCCCCCCCCCTTTCTTGTGTTTTCTCTACCTTCAATTGGTATTAGAGCCCGACTTTGGTATTGATTTAAGATCAAACACTTAACCATGTAAAGATATCCAGTTAGAGAAAATTATGTAGTTGTCTATTACTCAAATGATAGAAAGCTTTTCTGATTCAAAATCTGTTATGTAAAGGATTCAAAAACTCTGGGCAAGAATCAAAAATTATGAAGACATAATCCTTGTGACAAGTTCTCGGGATTCTGAAATCTTAAGTACCTGATGGAAATGGATTTATCTTCTCAATCAACGGAAGTTTTCCATCAGAAGCAAATGTCATCATTCAGAACTCCAGGTCATCAACTGGAGCTGACATTCAAACAACGGCTACAAACTGCACTGGATCAAATCAACGTCACCTTATGGAGATCCATAAAGAAGATTATTGCCTCTCAAATATGCACTCCAAGAGTCAGATGAAGAAGTCTCCTGAAAAGCTTTGAATAAGTGTTGTGCAGAAGATTTGGAAGTCAAAAGGAGAAAATTCCATCCACCAAGACACAGATCAAATCAGAACTTCTCTAAAGAATATGGACACTACATTCAGATTCTGAAGAAAATGAAGCATCTATTGAAGAATAAGAAGTGAATAAATCAGAAGATAATCATCCAGAATATTCTTCTTTTCAAAGCTCAAATAAAGGTAAACTCGTCACAAGAAAATCCAGGTTAATATCTACACGCTTTCTAACAAAATACTGATAGATACTTCTAATAGTTAGAAGTTATCCTAGTCAGGAAAGATCGTTTGTTTCAGTTATCATATGTCAATTATTTTCTCATCTTGAAATATTAGGTTCTCTGTTAGCTTTTTCTTAACCCCTGACAATGAGAAATTATAACGCATAAAAATGTGAAAAACTAAAAATAATTCTTCTAAAAATCATTAGTTAATCCAACACATGTAGTAGTCTCCCTCTTAAAAGCTCTAGTGCATATATTTAATATTTCTCTCTCTAGGTATTTGTGTATCATCTATCATGTGTCTTAAAACTTATATATACATCCCTCCACACAAGATTTCACTCTCTATGCTATCAGTCTCCATACCTCCAGCTATCGGCTCATAATTCAAAACATGTTTGTTTTTGCTCTATTCCATCCCTTAAAAGCCTCCTCATAAAGTCTTTTAATCATTTTTTTCTCATCTCCTAAAGATCTTTATCCCCTTCTAATGGAATATAAAACCTTTCATGGTTTTGAAGATATTCTTGAAGTTTTTTGTGAACTTCGTCCAAATGTTCCCAGGGTAAGATCTGATGAACTTGGTCTTAACCAAAGCATCATTCGGCATGGCTAGTCTAACTACTTTTCCATGCTTTATGGACCCGTATATGCTTATATTGTCAAGGAATTTTGGTTGTACGCATATATCAATGGTGACTCAATCCTCTTATCCTTCTTCGGTAACAACGTTACCATCACCCCAAGATCAATTCTACTACAATCAGGTGCCCTCAAACCGGAACCACAGTTAAAGATTTCAAATTCATCTCTCTTTTGACGAAAGACTCAGCACAACCCATAACACCTCTAAAGGATATGATCCAAATAATTCTAAAAATCATCTTCCCATAGCCAAAGTTTGGTTTCAACTTTTGCTAACCAACTTTCGACCTAGAGGAGTTAGTCTGGACTATCTAGTATTTTCAGAAAGAATCCTAATCATCCTTCATGTGCATCATGTTAGAATCAACCTACCTCAAACCATTTTCAACTATCTTAGGGGGTCAGTTGTCATGTCTAGAAAGTATCACCAATCTTTTATCCCTTTTGGAAGAGTTCTCTCTACTCTCTTCTCTCAAGTCGGGATTATTAAAACAATTCGTCTAAATGGTTCCGAAGATGCTTTTGAAGAAGAAAGATGTGAAGTTCTTGAAGATTATATCTTTTAGAAATTCTATCTCCTTAGGAATATGTTATATTTGGACATTCTCATTCAATCTTGTTTCGTCATAAGTATAATTCCCTCTTCAGGTAAAAACTCCTTTAGTAATAAGTGTTCAGTCTAATACATGTTCTTATTAAAACAAATGATTATTTTTCTTTAACAAACTAGTTTCTATATAAGTAAAGAACCCCTAGTCTAAATAAATCTGTTTTTTTTAAGTCCTAGTTAGAGTCCAATACCTTAACTAATAAGTCAATTCTAGGGAATAGGTAGAAATCCTTCTGCTTCACTCAATGTCAGAATAATCCTTTAAACCCGATGCACTCTTTCTTGACATTAAGTATTCTATCATAATCAGTCATATCATATCTTATGCATGATATGCCTCTCTACCTTGTCATCTATCCAGTTAGTCACACTCTCTATCTATATATTCATCTCCTTCCTTAAATATATTCATCATCTCCTTCTTTCAAAAACTCTCATATTTTTCATCATGTCTCTAGTTACCTTTATTGGAGATGAAAGTCTCCTTGAAATCATAACTGAAGAGAAAATCAAACTCTCTCGTCTCTGCAACAGTCAGATCTCTTGTAGTTTCTCCTAGGTCATTTACTTCCAAGAATGGACAAACTATTTCACTATGTTGGATAAATATGTCAACTCAAACCTTGTCAAAGACTTCTGTAATCATGCCCTTATTGAAGGTGAAGGTTGTTCCATTTCCACCCGTGTCTTCGATGTTCCCATAACCATCACTCCTTTTTCAATAGTTCACACAACTAGTTATGAAAATGTTGGTCTTACTGTTGAACATATCATGAGTCTATATCAACTTAATGATAAGCTTGCTTCTCTCCACAAATCAACATCCAACTACGAGTCTAATAATCCCGAGTCTCTCCTCCCCATTCCAAAAAGTTGGTTCAAGTTTCCCTTAACCAATTTTTGTCCTAGAAGAGTTAACAAAAATATGAAGATCGGGTTCTCATGTTTCTGCTAGTCAATGATATCCAAATAAACTTGCCACTGTCTATCTTCAACTTTTTGCAAAGTTCCATCACTCTCTCCAGAAATGAAGTCAAGTCCTTCATACCTTTTGGAAGAGTTCTTTCTGAAATATTCTTTAAAGAAGGAATTGTTAATAATATCCATAAGAATGGTCCTGCAAATGGTCTGGTGAAGAAAAGTGTGAAGTCTACGAGGGTTGAATGATGTCTGTTTAGTGTTTAAGTTTTCCTTAATCTGTTTTCCCTATGTGTTTGTACTTCTCTTTAAATTAATGAATTATGTTTCATCTGTTACCTTTCTAGTTTTACAATTAATATGTGTGATTTATATTCTATCACTTATTTCCTTCAACTGATTTTTAATATTCCTTTATGTTACACGGTGGCAGAACCGACTGTTAATACTGGTTTGCGCTTTGCGTTTTTTGTTCACAAAATGTCGCGGTAAGCAAGAGTCGCCACCGACTCTTATTTCATCCAATCATGGAAAAGGAAAAAGAACAGAAAAAACCTTTTTTTCGAGATATTCTGAGTACAGGGGGTAGATTATAGAAAGGGAAGGTGTTAGCACCCTTTCTATCTGTGGTTTTCCACGGGCTCTTAGGTACTTTGCTCATTTTGAAATTGCTTGTGTATGTGCTTGTTTTGAAAATGTTTTACTTCGTGATAACCCTTGTATCAGTCCTCAAGGATGTGATGAAGTAGTTTTGAAAATTGTTTTGAAAGGTGTTTGTGTAAAAAGTTTTGTTTGAGCAAGTACTTAAAAGTTAATCTACCTACTCGAAAAATGATTGTTCATTCTCGTTTCCTCTAGACAACGCTATCCTACTATTAAGGAGTAGGTAGCCCCGTCGTTGGAGTTGGTAAGGGACGTTCAAAAGGGACAAGTACAGTCACTAAAGCAACAGTTAGAAAACTTTAGTAGTAACCCTAGAGTCTTAAGATCTTTCCGAGGCAACATTTCTGAGGCAATATTTCCGAGGCAACATTCGAATGGGACATTTGATCTTTTAGACAGGAGGGCAATCACTAAAATCTCCTATGCTTAAATGACTATTTTACCGAAGGCAACCGAAGTGAGGCAAACCCTAGGAGTGAATATGTGCATGTGAATTTTTCAGTTAATTAGTCTTTGCACATTAGGTGATCTACCGTTTTAATTTTCAAATATTCTTTCCATACAATCCTATTAGCCATACATCTAGACAGTTAAAGATTTGCAAGAATTTAAAGGGTGAGAAAATAAACCTAGCTATTACAGGGCTTTGGCAGTTACATAATCATCTTAACTGAAAATAAAAATGCGGAAGTTTAAAACCCTAATTACTATTACAATCCCGGAGCAGTTACAATAATAATAAAAGAATTAAAATGCGCGCGGCAAATTAAATGCGAGAAAAATTGAAACCCTAAAAATCTAATTGAAAAAATATTTAAGTTATTTTTTTTAGGAAAAAAATTAATTAAGTTGTGTATAATTAAAACCCTAATTCTAATTATATATAAAAAAAAGGATTAAATTGCCCTAAGTTAATTAAACTAAATTAGTTAAGAAATAAAAAATATTCTTTTATGAAAAAAATGATTTTGGTTTTTTTTTTTGTGATTTTTTGGTTAAATAAAAAATGATTTTAGATATTATTTTTGAAAAGAAAAGTAATTAAGAAAAATAAATAAAATAAATTTAAAAAAATAGAGGAAGAGAGGAATTGGGCCTGTGTTGTGCTGAATGGGGGGTGCAATGTTGAATTTCCCAGGACCATTAGCAATCCAAGCCCAGTCAGCGCTTGGTTCAATGTGGCGTTGACCTGAGGGTGTACCATAGGTCCTTCATTGCTATGCGTTGGATTTGGTTGATTATGAATTTGAAGGATGGATGGCTGATAGCGCATGGTGAACGCTAGGGCAGGTGATGCACAGGATCTTCAAATAGAAAAGAAAATAAAGTTTTGCTGGGACCTGGGATCGAACCCAGACCCTTATACTCTCCACTAACGCGCCTCACCATTGGGCCAACTTGCTTTGTTGAATAAATACTGAAAACAAGATATAATATAGAAAACAAAATGGTTAGTGGAAAGACACGCGCGAAATTTCAAATGGCCCAATGGTTGGCTGCCACATAAGCTTCTTTTACCTTCCTCTGTCGCATTAGATAACGACCTTATACCCACGGACATCTGTCATGGCTAGAAACCTGTAATATCTCAAAACATGATACAAACATGATAAATCACTTATGAATACATTGATCAATTCGTTTTGACCTCACGAACACGATGGCACCCTTTATTTAGGCTAATTTCACCTGTGGACAAAAACCCTAAAAATGCATGATGAACCCTAACAATGGCAGATACGCGTATAGGCTTCAAAAATGCAATTAAACTATTAAGTCAACTTACAAACATGTAAAAGATCACAAATATGTCAATTAAACATGCTAATGATACAGGAATTATGGTAATCGATTCTGGGAAAAATTGCAAATCGTGTGAGTTACAGCTTGCGTTTTTTGATTCTTCAGTGATTGGGATGGCTTCCTGAGACGTCCAGTAATTGATTGGCAATGCCAGGATGGCTTGAGATGGCCTGTGGAGTGAGAACTGATTCACACTTTTTTGCAAGAAATTTGGAATTTGTTCTTGTGCTTTCTCTGCTGCCAACCCTTGTCTTATGTGAAATTCTGGCTGCAGATACTTAATGTCACGTTCAATGTTATGACACCGTATCTGACTTACTATATGACAGTAAATACAAAAGCAATAAAGAACACAGTCAATTGTTTACCCAGTTCAGTGTGCAACAACACCTACTCTGGGGGCTACCAAGCCAGGGAGGAAATCCACTATAAGAGATTTTAATTCAGGAATAAACCAACCAGTTTATCTCCTTCACTTAAGACCTACCCAATGCAATTCCAATCTAAGTACAACTTAAACCTGAGTTCCTACTCACTCCCCCTCAATCACAGCAGTGATACATAAACCAATTTGACTTAAGAATTGATGAAGACACTCTTCAAAGACAAACACTTGATTAAGCTTCACAGCTTTTTAATCAAGCAACACAATCACTCTTGCTTCACAGCTTTGAGTGATGTACACAACTAACTTGACTCTGCTTCACAGCTTTAGTCAAGGAACATTCAAGCACTCTTGCTTCAAAGCTTAGAGTGCTACACAACCCTTACAATTTGAAACCTATTCCAAGGCACTTATCACAATGATAATTGCTTGGAGTACAATAAACAAATCTATACAGATTACAAATGATCTTCTAATCAATAAAAGCCATCCATGAAAAACAGCAGCTCTGTTGAATATATAGCAGCTGCAACTTCAGTTAGGGTTTCCAAAAACCTAGGGTTAATTCCGTTTTTACCTAAAGATCAGGTCACAGGACTTTATTAACCAGGTTAGGGTTGAGCTAGGTTACCCCTCAGAAAACGCAGGATTCTGTTCAGAAAGGACTGAGTTATTTCCTGAAAAAACTCAGACTTATCCAATCCTGCAATCCTGTTAGTTCAGAACAGGATGTCATAACATCTGTTATGACATCTGAGAAAACCTGTCTACTGATTTAGCAAAATGTGATCATTTTGCAAAAATGCTCAGATACACACTTATAAACATCAGTATTTGAATTACAATATTTTTCTGCAAAGGTACCTAATGAGTTAGTACAAACTGAACTAGAATGTTATGACATCAGTCATGAAATTCACACATACACTTGGGATTTACCAAAAATGCAAGCCAATACCTAAACACCTACAAACTCCCCCTTTGGCAGATTTTTGGCTAAAGATCCTAAACAATCAGAGATAGATAGCAGCAGAAATAAGTGACAGCAGAAAAATAGAATGTCAAGTACTAATTAAGTAAGTACCAAAATATTCTCCCCCTCTTTAGCCACAAATGGGCCAAAGATACATGTTCAGAAAATTATACAGTTATCCAAAACAAAATAATAAGATCAGCAGCAGACAACAACAGAATACACTTCCAAACTCCACCAGATATCAGCAACCAACCAGCAACACCACCAAACAGCAATCAACCTTCAAGCACTGTCATCAGATCCAGAGTATTCAGGCTTCTTTCTTTTCTTGTGAGCAATGTCAGCATTCTTCTCTTTGTTTGATGTCTCAACATTCTTAGAGACATCTGGATTTGTTTCAGCATTTGAGCTTTCTTAGTTCAGAGGAACAGAAATGCCAGGAACTGAGTGGTTCTCGTTCAGAATTCTTGAAACAATTTTTGCTATTGCTTGATTAACATAGGCTGTCCCTTCCTTATTTGCAATTTCAGGGGGAACTGGAGAAGAAGGATGAGATGGATTACCAGAGGCAGAAGCTTGGGGTTTTCCTGCATGTCTTGTTCTCAACTCTTTGACCTTGGTGGGGTTAGTTCCCACTTTTCTATGAGAGGAGATCTCCAGAACGTCAGAGTCCAGACAAGAAGAGATTGTCCCAGAATCTTGATCAGAGGAAGAGGTTGAAATGGTCGTATTGGATGATGATGGTGTTTGAGACATGTTAACAGTTTTAGAGAACCAACAGCAATTGAGGAGAAATTTCTGATTGAGAGACTGGGTTTTGATGAGGAGACGAGAGAGGAAGGAAGCAAGGGAGTGTCTATTCAACTTCTTAAAAAAAATTGTAGGAAATGAGAAAATACAATTTTAAACCAATTAGAACAGGCATAAGTCCTTTGATCCTTGTTTTAAGTAAAATTAATTGCTACAATTCCTCATGTTGGCAAATACCCAGCTTACCCCTTAAGTTTTCAAATTGGTTTGCATCCAAAGCCTTGGTAAAAATGTCAGCCAGCTGTAGCTCAGTGGCAACATGTTCCAATTTGATTGTCTTCTCTTCTACAAGGTCTCTGATAAAGTGATGTCGTATGTCAATATGTTTGGTCCTGCTATGCTGAATGGGATTCTTGGATATGTTGATTGTACTCAGATTGTCACAGTACAATGTCATAACATCTTGTGTGACATTATACTCAGTGAGCATCTGTTTCATCCATATCATTTGAGAGCAGCTACTACCAGCTGCAATGTATTCAGCTTCAGCAGTTGAAAGAGACACACAATTCTGTTTCTTGCTGAACCAGGAAACCAGATTACTTCCCAAAAAGAAACATCCTCCAGAGGTGCTTTTTCTATCATCAGCACTACCAGCCCAATCAGCATCACAGTAGCCAGTCAGAGCTGGTTCACAGCCACGAGTATACATCAATCCATAGTTGTAAGTACCACTTACATACTTCAAAATTCTCTTCACTTGATTGATATGACTGACTTTGGGATCAGCTTGGTATCTAGCACAAACTCCAACTGCAAAGGCAATATCAGGTCTGCTGGCAGTTAAGTACAACAAGCTTCCTATCATGCTTCTGTATAGACTTTGATCCACCTTAACCCCACTTGAATCTTTGGAAAGCTTTAGATGAGTAGGAGCAGGAGTCCTTTTGTGACTTGCATTCTCCATACCAAACTTCTTTACAATATTCTTAGCATACTTGCTTTGAGATAAGAAGATTGAGTCCTCCATCTGTGAGACTTGTAGTCCAAGAAAATAAGTTAGTTCTCCCATGAGACTCATTTCAAATTCAGCCTGCATCTGGTCAGCAAAGTGTTTAACCATATGTTCTGACATTCCTCCAAACACTATGTCATCAACATATATTTGGGCAACCATCAACTTCCCTCCTTCAGTTTTGACAAAGAGAGTTTTGTCCAAGCCTCCTTTTCTGTAGCCTTTGTCTGAGAGAAACTTTGTTAACCTGTCATACCATGCTCTAGGAGCTTGTTTCAGGCCATATAGAGCTTTTCTCAGTTTGTAGACATGATCAGGATGGGTTGGATCCACAAAACCTTTAGGTTGTTCCACATAAGCTTCCTCATTTAAGTACCCATTTAGAAAGGCACTTTTCACATCCATCTGAAATAACTTGAACTTCAGAAGACAAGCAATTGACAACAAGAGTCTGATTGATTCCAATCTGGCTACAGGTGCAAAGGTTTCATCAAAATCAACCCCTTCAACCTGGGTGTATCCTTGAGCAACAAGTCTTGCCTTATTTCTGGTGACAACTCCTTCAGCATCTGACTTGTTCTTGAATATCCATTTTGTCCCAATGATGTTAGTTCCTTCAGGTCTAGGAACCAGTTCCCAAACTTCATGTTGCTTGAATTGGTTCAGTTCATCTTGCATTGCACCAATCCAATATTCATCAGTTAAGGCTTCCTTGACATTTCTTGGTTCTATTTTGGACACAAAACAAGAGTTTGAGATGATTTCTCTAGATCTTGTGATGACTCCACTATTGGGATCTCCTATGATGAGCTCTTTTGGATGATCCTTCTGAACTCTGATGGAAGGAATCTTGCTAGCTTCCTTTGATTCAGATTCTGTTGTGGTGGAGTTGGGTAGGTCATCCTGTTGGGTTGAAGTCTCAAAGAATGTCTCAACAGTACAAGGAACATCTATTTCTTCATGATAGTCATCAATTACAACATTTATTGATTCCATCATGGTTTTGGTTCTGGAGTTGAATACTCTATAAGCTCTGCTGTTTGAGGAGTATCCTAGAAATATGCCTTCATCACTTTTGGGGTCCAGTTTTCTTCTTTGTTCACGATCAGACAGAATATAGCATTTGCTACCAAACACATGGAAGTACTTCACAGTTGGTTTTCTTCCTTTCCAGAGTTCATATATGGTGGATGAGGTTCCCTTTCTCAAGGTGACCCTGTTATGAACATAGCAAGCTGTATTCATAGCTTCAGCCCAAAAATACATAGGAAGTCTTTTGGCATGTAACATTGCTCTGGCAGATTCTTGTATGGTCCTGTTTTTTCTTTCCACAACTCCATTTTGCTGAGGTGTTATGGGAGAAGAAAACTCATGACTGATTCCTTCTGAAGCACAGAAGTTATCAAACTTGCTGTTTTCAAATTCCTTGCCATGATCACTTCTGATTCTGACAATACATCCTTCCTTCTCTCTTTGAATTCTCTTGCACAGTTCTCTAAAAGCTTCAAATGCATCTGATTTTTCCCTAATGAAATTAATCCAGGTGAATCTGGAAAAATCATCCACAACCACATAGGCATATCTTTTACCACCAAGACTCTCAACTTGCATTGGTCCCATCAGATCCATATGGAGGAGTTCTAGAACCTTAGAGGTGGTCAGATGTCTTGACTTTGGGTGTGACATCCTCGTCTGCTTACCAACTTGACATTCACCACAAACTCTTCCTTCATCAATTTGCAGTTTTGGAATCCCTCTGACTGCCTCCAAGGAGATAATCCTCTTCATACCCCTTAGATGAAGATGGCCAAGTTTTTGGTGCCACAGTTTCACCTCTTTTTCTTCCTTTGCAATGGAACACACAGATGAGAAATTAGTGTTCTCAGCCTCCCACAAGTAACAGTTGTCTTTGGATCTGACTCCTTTCATTACTATCTCTTGTTTGTCATTGATTACAAGGCATTCAGATTTTGAGAAATTGACCTTGAATCCTAGATCACACAGTTGACTGATACTAATGAGATTAGCGGTCAGTCCTTTCACCAGCAGTACTTCATTTAGACTTGGAACTCCAGGGCAGTCCAAATCACCAACTCCTTTGATTTCACCTTTAGCCCCATCTCCAAAGGTCACAAAACTGGTGGTGTGAGGCTTAACATTATTGAGGAGGTTCTTGATTCCAGTCATATGTCTGGAGCATCCACTGTCAAAGTACCAGTCTTCCTTTGCAGAGACCCTCAGGGAAGTGTGAGCTATCAGTGCAGTAGCCTTTTTCTTCCATTGAGGAGCATGTGGTACCTTTTTAGACTTAGGTTTGACACCTGAGTTCTGATTAGGGTATCCATGTAATCTGAAGCAGAAGGGCTTTATGTGGCCATATCTACCACAATGATGACATTTCCATCTTTGGTACCTTTTCCTCATATGTTTCTGTTCCTGATGTCGAGAGTTGTGTTGAGACATCTGTTTTGACATTTGCTTACCAGAACCAGATTTCGTTGCTTCCATAAATCCTAGACCAGATTTATTTCCCACATTTTGACCAACCTGTAGGATCTCTTCCAATTTGTCTGTCCCATTTGTCAACAACTTGACAGATTTGGTCATTTGGTTTAGTTGTGAGTTCAGCAATTGAACTTTTCCTTCTAGATGACTTATAGTTTCAAGGTTTGCCCTTTTTTCAGCCTCCATCTTTATGATGAGTTTTGACTGTTTCTCATTCTGCACACAGACTTCAGTACTTCTGATACACAATTCTTTGTAAGTATCAGCCAGTTCTTCAAAAGTCACCTCTTCATCACTGATGTCACTTTCAGAGGTACAAACACCAGTTAAAGCAGTAACTCGTTTGGCAGTCTCTTCTTCAGAATTACTTTCTGAATCACAGTCAGACCAAGTAACTGTCATTCCTTTTTGTTTCTTAAGAAAGGTAGGACATTCAGCTCGAATATGCCCATATCCTTCACAACCATGGCATTGAATTCCTCTGCCTTGAACTCCTTTCTCTTCTGACCTTGGTCTTCTGCTGGAACTGTCAATGTTAGAGGGAAAGTTATGAACATTAGACCTTGACTTTGGATCTATTCTTTTGATGAGTTTGTTGAACTGTCTTCCAAGCATGGCTACAGCTTCTGAAATGTTTTCTTCAACATCAGTGTTGGACATAAGAGTTATGCTCTTGTTCTTTTTGACACCATTATCAGTGATTCCCATCTCAAAAGTCTGAAGAGACCCAATAAGTTCATCCACTTTCAACTTGCTAATGTCCTGGGCTTCCTCTATGGCAGTTACCTTCATTGCAAATCTTTTAGGCAAGGATCTGAGAATCTTCCTCACCAGTTTTTCTTCTGACATTTTTTCTCCCAGTGCTCCTGAGGTGTTGGCAATCTCCAAGATGTTCATGTGAAACTCATGAATGGTTTCATCTTCCATCATTTTTAGGTTCTCAAACTTAGTGGTCAACATCTGAAGCCTTGACATTTTTGCTTTGGAAGTGCCCTCATGAGTAGTTTTGAGAGTGTCCCAAACTTCCTTGGCTAGTTCATATCGATGTACTAGTCTGAAAATGTTTCTATCAATTCCATTGAACAAGGCATTTAAAGCTTTTGAATTTCCCAGAGCTAACTCATCTTCTTCTTTACTCCAATCTTCCTCAGGCTTCAGACTGATTGTCCCATCTATCTCAGTTATGGTGGGATGAATCCATCCTTTGTCAGCAGCTCTCCAAGCCTTTTTGTCCAGAGATTTTAGGAAGGCAATCATACGAGGTTTCCAGTAGTCATAATTGGTTCCGTCCAGAATGGGTGGTCTATTTCCAAAAACTCCTTCTTTGTCCATAGTGCCAGAAAGTGATATCCCTAGATCTCACCCAGTAATACAGGCAGGGTGCCTGCTCTGATACCAATTGAAATTCTGGCTGCAGATACTTAATGTCACGTTCAATGTTATGACACCGTATCTAACTTACTATATGACAGTAAATACAAAAGCAATAAAGAACACAGTCAATTGTTTACCCAGTTCAGTGTGCAACAACACCTACTCTGGGGGCTACCAAGCCAGGGAGGAAATCCACTATAAGAGATTTTAATTCAGGAATAAACCAACCAGTTTATCTCCTTCACTTAAGACCTACCCAATGCAATTCCAATCTAAGTACAACTTAAACCTGAGTTCCTACTCACTCCCCCTCAATCACAGCAGTGATACATAAACCAATTTGACTTAAGAATTGATGAAGACACTCTTCAAAGACAAACACTTGATTAAGCTTCACAGCTTTTTAATCAAGCAACACAATCACTCTTGCTTCACAGCTTTGAGTGATGTACACAACTAACTTGACTCTGCTTCACAGCTTTAGTCAAGGAACATTCAAGCACTCTTGCTTCAAAGCTTAGAGTGCTACACAACCCTTACAATTTGAAACCTATTCCAAGGCACTTATCACAATGATAATTGCTTGGAGTACAATAAACAAATCTATACAGATTACAAATGATCTTCTAATCAATAAAAGCCATCCATGAAAAACAGCAGCTCTGTTGAATATATAGCAGCTGCAACTTCAGTTAGGGTTTCCAAAAACCTAGGGTTAATTTCGTTTTTACCTAAAGATCAGGTCACATGACTTTATTAACCAGGTTAGGGTTGAGCTAGGTTACCCCTCAGAAAACGCAGGATTCTGTTCAGAAAGGACTGAGTTATTTCCTGAAAAAACTCAGACTTATCCAATCCTGCAATCCTGTTAGTTCAGAACAGGATGTCATAACATCTGTTATGACATCTGAGAAAACCTGTCTACTGATTTAGCAAAATGTGATCATTTTTCAAAAATGCTCAGATACACACTTATAAACATCAGTATTTGAATTACAATATTTTTCTGCAAAGGTACCTAATGAGTTAGTACAAACTGAACTAGAATGTTATGACATCAGTCATGACATTCACACATACACTTGGGATTTACCAAAAATGCAAGCCAATACCTAAACACCTACATTATGCCTTGTACATGTTCGTTATATGTCCTAGAACGAATTAGGGTTATAAAACTGGCTTGTATCTTTGCAATTATGGAAGATTTGATTTGATTTCCATGCCATATTCAAACTTGCTATATTGAGCCAAATTATCCCTTTCTTGTACAAATCATGCTTGATTCGATTTGGCCTTGATATTTCAGCATATTTTGATTACAAACCTGTCAAAAAATCATATCAAAACATATCTTTGATATTATTTACCAATTATTTGATTTAATTCAATTTTCAATTAATAAAAAATCACAATAAAATGGAAAATGAAGCAAATAACATGTGGATGGATATTTGGGTCGTGGATCATGTTATAAGTGAGGTGCAATCATGAAATTCTAGGCCCATTTAGTAAAAAATGCATTTGAGCATATTTGACTTTTGGCAATTTTGCAAAAAAGGTCAACTTTGACAAGGCATATCTCTTCCAATTTTAACCCTAGAGAGGTGTTCTTGGACTTTTTAGAAAGCTTAGGATGTCCCCCAAGCAACCCTTTTTGTCTCATATCAATTGAGTCTTCCATGTTAATGTAATAAGCTTTAAACCAAAAGGTGTTTTTGTTGACTTTTCAAAAGGACCCATAATGTGGAAATTCATATCTTTTTATGAGTGCATATTTTGAACTTGTGGGATGAAGATTAGTTTTATGTAATTTCATCCTATTCAAAATGAGCCTTGGATGGAAAAATTTTGATAAAGCATGTGGAAGTTATGCTTGGTCAAAGTTTGGTTGACTTTTCTTGAGAAACCCTAATTTAGCAACTTTTGGGTTTTGATGAATTTAGGGCATTCCTTGAAGAATCATAATCAACCATTGATAAAATGATGGGATAACTTCAAAATGTTTATTTTGACCAAAAATCTTGAAGTTTGACTGTATGTGGGCCACAATTGACTTTTGACCTAATACAGTCGATTCTCAAGCATCTGAGCAGTTGACTGAGCAAACTTCTTGTGCAGTGCTTGAAACTTGACATGGAGGGTCTTGATAACACATTATTACCATGGAGATCATATGAGGTCTTTGGAGTCCACCTATCTTGATGAAAATGGAAACCCTAATTTGAGACACACTGCCTTCAGAGAGAGTTTGTCTGGTCAACTCTTGGGCAACTTGAGCAAATTGAGGATCTCTGTGGGCATGTGTTGAGTAAAATAAGAGGGAAAATTTTGGGGTACAACAACTTCCCATGTTCAATCTTCTTAAACCTGAGGATGTAGATTGGCTCGTCTTCCTTTCGTGATCTGAAGGTGGAAGATGACTGGACACTAGAGTGCCCAGAAATTTGCACTTGCATGAAGTGATACTTGATTTGTGATATCAGGAATGGGCTTATAGATTCTATTTGGAAGTTTCTAGATAATTTTTGGATATGGGCTTAAAGATGTCATCCAAGGTGTGACGGAGTACCTTCAGAGATGGACTTAAAGATGCCATCTAGAGGATGTTGATTTCCTGAGACATTCCTTCGATGAGAGTTCCTCTTCCTATTGTTTATGAGGAATCTGCTGAGGAATGTTAGTATCTGTCTTGAGAGAAATAGAATTTTAGGACCTTCAGTTGTCCATTACTCTACTGGGGGAATAACTCCTACTTGAGGAAGCGGAAGTGAATTACACATCTGGTCAAGGTACAAGTTGCACCGCGACTTACTGGGGAAATGCGAAACCAATCGTGTTTGATCAGGTCCCGGTCTTATAGTGTTGTGGACTGTTGTCTGGAAACCTGGATGGTAAGGTTATGAGAAAGAACCTGGATAGTAGGGTTACTTCGAAATGAAAGCCTGGATAGTAGGGCTGTGAGAAGGAACCTGAGTCGTAGGGTTACTTCGATATGAAATCCTGGATAGTAGGGCTGTGAGAAGGAACTTGGGTCGTAGGGTTACTTCGATATGAAAGCCTGGATAGTAAGGCTGTGAGAAGGAACCTAGATAGTAGGGTTACTTCGATATGAAAGCCTGGATAGTAGGGCTGTGAGAAGGAACCTAGATAGTAGGGTTACTTTGATATTAAATCTTAGATAGTAGGGTTGTGAGAAGGAACCTGGATAGTAGGGTTACTTCGATATGAAATCCTGGATAGTAGGGCTGTGAGAAGGAACCTGGATAGTAGGGTTACTTCGATATGAAAGCCTGGATAGTAGGGCTATGAGAAGGAACCTGGATAGTAGGTTTACTTCGATATGAAAGCCTAGATAATGGGGTTGTGAGAAGGAACCTGGATAGTAGGGTTACTTCGATATAAAAGCCTGGATAGTAGGGCTGTGAGAAGGAACCTGGGTCGTAGGGTTACTTCGATATGAAAGCCTGGATAGTTGGACTATGAGAAGGAACCTGAATAGTAGGGTTACTTCGATATGAAAGCCTGGATAGTAGGGTTGTGAGAAGGAACCTGGATAGTAGGGTTACTTCGATATGAAATCCTGGATAGTAAGGCTGTGAGAAGGAACCTGGATCATAGGGTTACTTTGATATGAAAGCCTGGATAGTAGGGCTGTGAGAAGGAACCTTGATAGTAGGGTTACTTCGATATAAAAGCCTAGATAGTAGGGTTGTGAGAAGGAACCTGGATAGTAGGGTTACTTCGATACAAAAGCCTAGATAGTAGGCCTGTGAGAAGGAACCTGGATAGTAGGGTTACTTCGATATGAAAGCCTAGATAGTAGGGCTGTGAGAAGGAACCTGGATAGTAGGGTTACTTCGATATGAAAGCCTATATAGTAAGGTTGTGAGAATGAACATGGATAGTAGGGTTACTTCGATATGAAAGCCTGGATAGTAGGGATGTGAGAAGGAACTTGGATAGTAGGGTTACTTCGATATGAAAGCCTGGATAGTAGGGCTGTAAGAAGGAACCTGGATAGTAGGGTTACTTCGATATGAAAGCCTGGATAGTAGGGCTGTGAGAAGGAACCTGTATAGTAGGGTTACTTCGATATGAAAGTCTGGATAGTAGGGTTGTAAGAAGGAACCTGGGTCGTAGGGTTACTTCGATATGAAAGCCTGGATAGTAGGGCTATGAGAAGGAACCTGGATAGTAGGGTTACTTCGATATGAAAACCTAGGTAGTAGGGCTTGTAGGAAGAAACCTGGATAGTAGGGTTACTTCAAAGCGATAGTGTAGATTAGTTGACCTGTTTGGTTTCGGGAACTGAGTTTCCATTAGTTGTCTGTAGACGTGACCTGTATAACTGCTGGATTTCTTGAAGCTAATCGTCTTTTCCTGCAAAGATATTAAGGTTAATTATATGCGATGCATGAAATGCAGGATGAGATGATGTTCTCAAAGTAAATGAGATTATGCTGCATATGATATGTATGCGTATGTCATGATGTATGTTCGTGAGATGCTATCAGGGTATGCTCGTGTCTAGGAAAATAAATCCCTGACAGTTACTGGAGATTTGTAAATATTCTGGTGGGAGGAGATGTTGCTTTAGAATAAACTCTGCGGCGAATGAACTTAGAGAAATGTATTTTTGTAGCTGAAATGATGGACTCTGTCGGGGATTGAGCCTCTGTATTTGGAGAAATAAACTCTGCTTGGGGGATGAAATTTACTGACTCGCCCGCGATTATGAACCTCAGTTGGGGTTGTTACGTCCTGTTTCGGGAAAGCTGACATCAATGCCTTTGGATACTTTTACCCTGTGGGGAGTGTATGTACCAATAATTATGTTCCCAATCTGGCTCTATGCTGGTACCTGCTGAGCAGAGTAACTGTCGGGTTTGGCACTTCTTGTTTTTTTCCCTGTTTCTGGAATTACGAGTAATTGTCTTTTGTTTCTTATGTAAATATTTATGAGCAACAATTATTTTCAAATGCATATATATATCAACAATAAGTCATTGGACGTTCTTCCAAAACGAAACAGAAAAAGAAAAAACAGATTGAAGCCTTTTATGAAAATGATTTGTATTGATCTTTGAAGTTGGCCTGTAATAGGGTTTTTTGTACAAAGAGGCTGACGCTCTAGTAAGAGAATGCCGCCGAAAAATAGAAACTACACAATTTGTGTAAAAGAAAGAAAAAAAGCTATGTGAAACAACCCCATTGGGTTCCAACTCTGCTATTGCCTTTATATCTTCAAGCATCTCATCACTTTGCTTCTTGGCCGAAAGTTGATCAGATTGGTTGGCGCCGTCCGAGCTTGATAGTCGATACCGAAGTCTGGTCGCAAGATGATCCAATGAGACATAGTGATACGCTTTATATCCCTAACTTTTGCCTGGACCGCCCTTCCGGGTTTTCAGTCCACCGGGATACCCCTTTTTGCCCAAGCCGCCCTTTCGGGTTTTCGACTTGCCGGGTGTACAAATTTTTTCATTTTCATCCCTTACTTTTGCCCGAACCCTTTTGGTTCGTCGATAAGCCCTTATTTTTGCCTAGGCCGGTCAACCTAGCGGGTCTTTGATTAGGCATAGTATCTTTTCACTATGTCTGTATTGACGGGGTGAGGAAGGTCGTCACCATCCATGGTGGTTAGAATTATAGCTCCTCCCGAGAAAATGTTCTTAACCATAAATGGCCCTTCGTACATGGGAATCCATTTTCCCCTTGGATCACCTTGCGGCAGTATGATGCACTTGATCACCAGATCCCCGACTTGATATTCTTGGCGTCTGACTTTCTTGTTAAAAGCCTTGATCATTCGCTTTTGATACGTCTGACCATGGCAGATAGCAATAAGTCTCTTTTCATCGATTAAATTTAACTGATCAAGTCAGGTTTGGATCCAGTCGTCCTTGTTCAAACTCGTATCCTTCATAATCCTGAGAGAAGGTATCTGGACTTCGATGGGTAGGACTGCCTCCATGCCATATACCAGAGAATAAGGGGTTGCCCCTGTCGACGTCCGTGCTGAGGTACGATACCCATGAAGAGCAAATGGTAACATCTCATGCCAGTCTTTATATGTCATTGTCATCTTCTGTACAATCTTCTTGATATTCTTGTTAGCTGCTTCAACAGCACCATTCATCTTCGGCCGGTAGGGAGAAGAATTATGATGATGTATCTTGAACTATTTACAGAGCTCAGTGATCATTGCGTTGTTGAGATTTGTACCATTATCAGTAATAATTCTCTCTGACACACCATATCGACAGATCAGATTATGTCGGATAAACTGCGCCACAATGTTCTTGGTTACTGTAGCAAAGGAAGCTGCCTCAACCCACTTCGTGAAGTAATAAATGGCTACTAGGATGAAGCGATGTCCATTGGAAGCGGTGGGCCTGATTTCTCCGATCATGTTGATGCCCACATTGCAAAGGGCCACAGAGCTGTCAAGAAATTTAAGGGGACCGGACGCACATGCACCTTATCAACGTAGATTTGGCACTTATGACAAGTTCGAGAGTGTTGATAGCAATCGGCTTCTATAGTGGACCAGTAGTATCCTTCCCGTAGGATCTTCTTAGCCATGGTGTGTCCACTGGAATGGGTTCCGAAGGTGCCTTCATGTAGAACTGTCGTGATCCTCTCTGCTTCGCTCTTGTCTACACACCATAGTAGTGTGGAGTCGTGGTTGTGTTTATAGAGGATTCCATTACTGAGGAAGAACTTCGCAGCGAACCTTCTCAGAAACTTCTTATCATTGACAGATGTGCCTTCGGGATACTCTTGAGCCTCAAGATACCTTTTGACTTCGTGAAACTAGGGTTTGTCTGCCACTTCTTTGGTGTCGATTTCACAGCAGTGTGTTGGCTCATCCAACCTCTCAATGGTAATTTGGGGAGCTTCATTGTCCCACCTAACCTTGAACATAGAAGACATGGTAGCTAGTGCGTCCGCTAACTGGTTCTCCTCTCATGGGAAATGTTCGAAGGTTACCTCCTCAAAGTGTGGGAGCAATGTCAGTACAGACTCTTTGTACGCGATGAGATGCAGGTGCTTCGAATCCCACTCTCCTTCGATCTGACTTATCACCAAAGCGGAATCCCCGAATACACTCAAGAACTTGATCCTTAAGTTGATAGCAGCTCGAAGACCCATAATACATGCTTCATACTCCGCCATGTTGTTGGTGTAGTTGAAACATAATCGGGCAGTGAACGGAGTATGATAGCCCTCGGGAGATATGATTACAGCGCCAATTTTGTTACCTAGTGCGTTTGAGGCTCCATCAAAACACATAGACCATCGGGATCCCTCCTCAGGTCCTTCATCCGGTCCAGGTTCTTCGTAGTCAGTCACCAAAATGATATTCTCATCCGGGAACTCAAAATTCATGGACTGGTAGTCATCCACAGCTTGATGAGCCAAATGATCGGCCAATACACTCCCCTTGATTGCTTTTTGGGTTGTATATTGTATGTCATACTCGGTTAAGATCATTTTCCACCTTGTTATCCTTCCGGAGAGAGCAGGCTTCTCGAAAATTTACTTGATCGGATCCATCTTTCATATCAACAAGGTAGTGTGGGTCAGCATATACTGTCTCAGTCGGCGAGCATCCTATGCCAAAGCGCAACAAGTTTTCTCTAGCAATGAGTATCGTGTCTCACAGTCGGTAAAATTTTTGCTAAGGTAGTATATTGTATGCTCTTTTCGACCAGACTCGTCATGCTGCCCCAACACACACCCCATTGAATTGTCTAGCACTGTTAAGTATAATATCAAAGGTCTTCCTTCAACTGTAGGCATCAGAATTGGTGGTTCTTGAAGGTATTCCTTGATTCTTTCAAAAGCGGTATGGCATTCATCATTCCACTTTACCACTTGATCTTTCTTCAGAAGCTTGAATATTGGCTCACAAGTAGCAGTCAGATGTGAAATGAACCTGGCGATATAATTCAGGCGTCCCAAGAAACCTCTAACTTCCTTCTCTATACGGGGAGCTGGCATTTCTTATACAGCTTTTACCTTTGTAGGATCTACTTGGATGCCTTTGTCGCTGACAATAAAACCCAGAAGTTTACCAGACCTTACCCTGAAGGTGCACTTGTTCAGATTCAACCTCAGCTTATATATCTTCAACCTGTCGAACAGCTTTTGGAGATGATCAAGGTGCTCTTCCTCCATCTGAAACTTGGCTATCATGTCATCAATATAAACCTCTATCTCATGGTGAATCATATCGTGGAACAAGGCGACCATGGCGTACTGATAAGTTGCCCCATCATTCTTCAACCCAAAAGGCATCACCTTGTAGCAGAAGGTACCCCACTGTGTAACGAAGGTTGTCTTCTCCATGTCTTCCGGAACCATCTTGATCTGGTTGTAGCCAGAGAAACCATCCATGAAGGAGAAGATTTTGTGTTGCACGGTGTTGTCGACCAGAACATCAATGTGAGGAAGTGGGAAGTCATCCTTGGAGCTTGCCCTGTTCAGATCTTTGTAATCCACACACATCCGTACCTTACCATCCTTTTTAGGTACCGGAACGACTTTAGCAACCCACTGTGGATACGAAGTGACATATAAGAATTATGCGTCGAACTGTTTCATGACCCCTGCCTTGATCTTCTCTGACATTTCGGGATGCATACGGCGGACCTTCTGTTTAACCGGAGGACAGTCTTCTTTAGTCGGCAGGCGATGTACCACAATATCAGTGTCCAAACCAAGCATGTCTTCATAGGACCTGGCGAAGATCTCAACATAGTCGTGCAACATCTGTATCAACCTCTGTTTGACGCTAAGCTCCATATTTGCACCTATTTTAACCTCTTTTCTGTCTTTCTCAGTACCAAAATTCACTGTCTCAACCGGCTCTTCATGAGGCTGTATGGCCCTTTCTTCCTGCTGTAATAGTCTAGAAAGTTCTCCAGGCACCTCACAATCATCCTCACCTTCGTCCTCGGCTTGGTTGATAGGATTTTCGAAGTCATAACTGGCAATAGCAGAGCTGTTATCAATGGGATCCAGAGTGGATATGGATCTGCATTATGATACGTGAGTGTGTGTAAGAGAATAGTTGTTTTGATAAAGTGAAAAACAGAAAAGAAAAATAGAGAGTGCAAAATTTGTATGCAAGAAAATGCCCAATGCTTTATTAATGATATATGAAATGACAAATAATATCCCTCACAAGCAAAGCCGATGTGCCTCGGGCAAGGCACAAGGCCGTAAAGTTTTAAATTGTTTATTGCAAATCTTAAAACAAATAAGTTAATTACTGCGGAATAAAAGAAACTAGTATAAAGTCCCTAGTTGTCCAGTTACTCGGTCCACCGTTGGTAGTTGGGTAGATCCAGCTGTCGATGTCTGAGTCCTCGTTGCTGTCTTCAATGGCATTAATCCCATGATTACTAATGTGCAGGGGAGGTCTTCCAGCCCGAACGAGTCGAACAGCCCTTTGAGCCCCTGTAGTAAAGCCCAAACCAAATTTGTCAGTTTTGTGAGTGAAATCAGGGAGCTAACCCCAATTGGCACACCCATCTTTTTCAACCACGGCCCTGGCGTCCTTGAGGGAAGCCATCTTCAGAGGAGTTTTGATGTTAGTATTAGTTTCAGTTGATGCCAAGATCTGAGGGACCTCTTCGAAATTCTGACAAGGAGTTTCTATAAATTCCTCGTCCATCTCTACGTAGCGGAAGGAATTGAGATGGCTCACCATATACTCCTATTCACCCTGCACTGTGACAATCTTCCCTTTTACCGGATACTTCAGCATTTGGTGGAGTGTGGAAGTTACTTCCCCAGCCTCGTGGATCCAAGGACGACCCAGCAAACAAGAATACAACGGCCTGATGTCCATCACATAGAAGGTGGACCCAAAAGCCTGAGAACTCACTTTGACAGGGATATCCACCTCCCCGTGCAACATTTACTTCGATCCATCAAAAGCCCTTACCACAATGTTACTGGGCTTTAACGTCAAACCCTCGCAATCCAGCCGATCCAACGCCTTCTTAGGCAAAACATTCAGCGAAGATCCAGTATCTACCAGCACATGAGCCATAGTGGTACCACTGCATTAAATCGATACATGCAGAGAATCATTATGCTTCATTCCCTTCGGTGTCAAGTCCACATCTGAAAAACCCAGCCCATTAACAGTAGTCAGGCTGGCCACACAATCTTTGAACTGATCAGCTGAAGTTTCATGTGGCACATGTGCAGTCTTGAGGAATGCAATCAAAGCCTTCACATGAGCTTCGGAACACAATAACAATGACAACATGGATATCTTTGATGGGGTCTGCCCCAGCTGCTCGACCATATTGTAGTCGCTCTTCTTAATTATTTTCAATATTTCCTCTATCTCTTGCTTAGAGGCTTCCACAAAAAATTTCCTAGGTGCCTCCGTTCGGGCAGGCTCACCTATAATTTCTTTGTCGCGGGTATCAGACGATTCGCCGACAGGGGTAATAACTGGAGTAAGAACAGGAGCAGTAGTTGATGTACTAGCAGGAATAGCAGATGGAATGACAATAGGCTTGTTGACAGTCTTAGGGGAAATCTCGGGAGAGAAGACCCTTCCACTTCGGGTGATTTTGCTGGTTTCGATAATGTTACCAATATCAGGATCAGCCTCTTCTTCTTTCAGATCTTGTTTGATGCCATGGTAGTACACATCGGCACCATAATGCCAGGGGGCAGCTTTGTCTGAGACATATGGGACAGGACCAGGAACAGTGATTATCAGCGGAGCAATTCTTAGAGTAGATGTAATCCTAAAAGGTCTTCTCAAGGAGACCTTGGAAGGATTGGCGAAAATGGTTATAATGGCAATGTCTTCAGATGGGACAACGGGAACCAAAGTTTTCTCGAACAAAATTTCATTACTGTCCATCAGGCATTGAACACCTGACTTCAGCAAACAGCAACCAGAAGGTAGAAACGAACACATGTGGCAACCTTCACCACAACCCGGAAATAAACCGGACAACAACAAATTCTTCTTCACAGTCATGAGAGGAGTAGAAACTTCATCAACAGAGGTCACGAATAAATCAGTATCAACAGCATTAACTCCACGATCATGTTTGGGCATAGGAGCAGTTATGATATTTGGCTTCTCTGGAGCATCAAACTCTATTTCTTTGGCTTCAATCAGATCTTGTACCTTATTCCTTAGAGCCCAGCAGTCATCAGTATCGTGGTCAGGACTCTTAGAATGATAGGCACAACGAGCATTCGGATTATATCGGGGAGATGTAGTATTTGGATTCTTTGGAGCCTCTTTCAAGGTTGCCAAGTTAGATCTCAACAAATGAGGTCGAACTTCAGTCAATGTCATGTTGATTCGGGTAAACAGACGTTGTGGTCTTTCCACCCTTTGTTGATTGTTGCATTGTGGAGCAACTGTAGGACTAGGTATTATTACGGAACTTACTGTCTGACGATGTTCAACCCTGTTTTGGCCCCCCGGGCTATAGATGGCACTGGCTTCCTTCTTACCAGCAAAAGTCTTCTTTACCGAACTCGAAGAGGCATCCTTCTGTATCTTGTCGCTCTGAATCCCAGCTTCTACTCTTTCTCTAGTCAGAATCAGCTTGGTGAAACTAGCTGATGAGTTGCCGATCAAATGATTGAAAAATGGACCAGATAGCGTCCCCAGAAACATATCAACAAACTCCCTATCAGACAACGGGGGTTGAACTCTTCCAGCCAATTCTCTCCATTTCTATGCATAGTCTTTAAAATATTCACTTGCACCCATGGACATACTCTGGAGTTGAGTACGAGTAGGAGCAAGGTCGGCGTTGTATTGATACAGCTTATAGAAAGCAGCAGCCAGATCTTCCTAATTTCGGACATTGGCTCCCTCCAGCTGGTAGAACCATTCAAGTTGAGTCCCTGACAGACTATCTTGAAAGAAATGAACCCACAAATTTCTATCAGCAGTATGGGGCTGGATCTTTCTGACATAAGAGCGGAGATGGAGTTTTGGGCAGGACACCCCATCATACTTAGCAAAAACTGGAGCTTTGAACTTCTACGGGATGACTACTCCTGACACTAATCCCAATTCTTCGAAATCCAGTCCAAGTATCCTCCTAACTTCCATGGCACTCAAACGATCTTCCAACTGCTTATATCTATCCTCAGCAGGAGGATATTGCTCATCATTGTAGTCGGTATCATTGTCAGAAACTGCAGGACTAGGATCCTTCTCTTCTTCCTGATTCTCCCCTTCCTTGGATGAAGAGGTCAAATAGACTTGTCGCTTCAACCGCTCTCCAAACCTTCTTCCCATATTCAAAATATCGGCAACCTTCTTCTTTTTCTTTTTCTCTTTCAGGATAAGGGCTTTCAGGTCCTCCTTCCATTTTTCCAGACTTATGAACATTTGTTGGAACTGGGCGTTCTGCGCCTGTAGGTCCTTGATGCTTTGTTCGGAAGACATTTCTGCTGAAATAAACAGTGAAGAAGATGAGAAACCTGTAATGGTACCTGTACATGCAATGTTATGAATGGGATGCGCATGCAATGATTTCAAAGACTTTGGGAAATTTAAATTTGCAAACCAAAATAAAATAAAAATTTTATTAGCTGAATTCAAAGTTCAAATGCCTTTTAGGCGTTACAATTAAAAATAAATCTAAAACTAGAAAGGAAATCAAAATTCCCATGGATGCTTCCTCTTTATGCCTAAATAATCATTTAGTCCTTTTTCCTCATGGAGCTGCTTTGTGAGCTCTAAAACCTTCCTCTCCTGAGCATGGAATTGATCCTTGTAAGTATCCTGCTCCTCTTTCAACTGAATCCAAGACCTCTGTAACTCTCCAAGATCAGTGGGCATATAAGGATAGAGAACCGTATAAGGAATACCCTCTTCAGTAGTGGGTTCCATAATCACTAGTAAAACGGCCACATAGGGCATCATAAGCTTCTGGGCGCAAGCTCGTACCCATTGGAGGTAAGGTTCCATAGGAATGGAAGCCTTTGACCCCAAATCCTTGGTGCCAGATCTGTTTACCATGCCCCAAGCTCGTATGGACCTCTGGCGATACTCGTGAACATCATCCTCATGGTTGAGTACAATGCCCTCAATAAGTAACTCTTGGGGACCATCTCTTCAAGCGTAACCAAATTGTCGCAGAGCTAAACAAGGATTGTAGGTTATACCCCCTCTAATACCAAGTAATGGGACATTAGGGTACTCCCTGCAGTGGTCAATAATACCAGTGTTTTCCATAGCTCGGGAACACCAGAGAATATCCATGTGAGCAAGCGACAATATCCTTTGTAACCAACCCAAACCTTCTTCATTCTTCAGTACGGACTTAGGGAGGTGAGAAATAAACCACCTCTACAACAATGGCATGCAGCCCATAAGAATCCCTATTCTCTTTATGGTACGATTTTGGAGAGTGTGCAAAATATCTCCGAGCAAGGTAGGCACAGGGTTGCGGGAGAGGAAGATCTTGATAGCATTCACATCTATGAATGAGTCCGGATTAGGGAATAGAACTAACCCATAGATTAGAAGAGCCAAGACCTCCTCAAAAGCCTGAAAATCCATATCATCCCAAAACAACTGGGCCTTGTCTATTAGAAAATTAGCTAGAAAACCTTTGACTCCGCTTCTTGTTTCCCAATTGGATACCACGTCGGCCCATTTCAGATGCAAAGCTGAGGCAATGGCTTCTGGCTTAGGAACTTCTTCTAGACCTGTGGAGGGAAACTATTCAAGAATGGGTATATCCAACAGCTGAGAGAATTCTTCCAAGGTAGGTACCAAGTGATATTCTGGAAAGGTGAAGCAGTGGTGCTTGGGATCAAAGAACTGAAAGAGTACACTCATCATCTTTTCATCAAAGTTTGAAGTAACCAGGTTGAGAAGTTGACCATGTCTCTTAATGAACGCTGAAGTTTCAGAAACCCTTGATACTAGCACTTTGAGTTGGGAAGGTATCTTCACAAAGCTAATTCGGATAGTGTTCCTACTAACGGAAGCCATAATTTGCAAAACAGAACAAAGATAAATTCCCTTGGTCTTTGAAATGGTTAGTGCAATAAGAATGGATGTTATGTTATGATGCATGATGTCATGATAAACCACAGGTATAGCAAACACAGAAAAATCACACCAATTCCTTAGGTTTAATGCCTGCACGAGGTTAAAGGTCATACCCTTTTGAAGTTTAGTTGGTTTCAAACCTATTTTAAAAAGTAACTGGGTTCTAAGGGATCTCAATATCACTGACCATCCTTTATCGGGAATTGTCTCAGCTCAAGCAATCTTTTCTTGCGGCTGAAATATCCCGAAAGTCTGATCTCAATGAGTGTAGCATCGATTATCAACCATTCCACAGCTCTACACCGAGGCCGGCTATCTCACTACTTTCTAATGGCCAAGTTTTTTCAACTAAGGTTCTAAGGTCCGTTAGTGCTTCACGACACCACACGGCGGCCCCGTATTCTCCTTGTTTCCCCATGAAGGATATCGGTACCAACAAAAGTGCCACACCAACACAGCCACCGCTTAAACCATATCGGTCTATGTCGTACAGTCTCCACGATCTATTGTTGTTTACCTAAAAAATTCCCCCAGATCTAGGTGTAGGATCTATAGTAACCCAAGCAATAACCCTTTAAGAATAAAGCAAACAAACAAGAAAGAAATTTGAAATGACCTAGATCCTAAGGTAAACCCCACTTTATTTATCCCCAGCAGAGTTGCCAGTTCTGTGACACGGTGGCAGAACCGACTGTTAATACTGGTTTGTGTTTTGTGTTTTTTGTTCGTAAAATGTCGCGGTAAGCAAGAGTCGCCACCGACTTTTATTTCATCCAATCATGGAAAAGGAAAAAAGAACAGAAAAAACTTTTTTTCGAGATATTCTGAGTACGGGGGGTAGATTATAGAAAGGGAAGGTGTTAGCACCCTTTCTATCCGTGGTTTTCCACAGGCTCTTAGGTACTTTGCTCATTTTGAAATTGCTTGTGTGTGTGCTTGTTTTAAAAATGTTTTACTTCATGATAACCCTTGTATCAGTCCTCAAGGATTTGATGAAATAATTGTGAAAATTTTTTTGAAAGGTGTTTGTGTAAAAAGTTTTGTTTGAGCAAGTACTTAAAAGTTAATCTACCTACTCGAAAAAAGATTGTTCATTCTCATTTCCTCTAGACAGTGCTATCCTACTATTAAGGAGTAGGTAGCCCCGTCGTTGGAGTTGGTAAGGGACGTTCGAAAGGGACAAGTACAGTCACTAAAGCAACAGTTAGAAAACTTTAGTAGTAACCCTAGAGTCTTAAGATCTTTCTAAGGCAACATTTCCGAGGCAACATTCGAATGGGACATTTGATCTTTTAGACAGGAGGGAAATCACTAAAATCTCCTATGCTTAAATGACTATTTTACTGAAGGCAACCGAAGTGAGGCAAACCCTAGGAGTGAATATGTGCATGTGAATTTTTCAGTTAATTAGTCTTTGCACATTAGGTGATCTACCGTTTTAATTTTCAGATATTCTTTCCATACAATCCTATTAGCCATGCATCTAGACAGTTAAAGATTTGCAAGAATTTAAAGGGTGAGAAAATAAACCTAGCTATTACAGGGATTTGGCAGTTACATAATCATCTTAACTGAAAATAAAAATGTGGAAGTTTAAAACCCTAATTACTATTACAATCCCGGAGCAATTACAATAATAATAAAAGAATTAAAATGCGCGTGGCAAATTAAATGCGAGAAAAATTAAAACCCTAAAAATCTAATTGAAAAAATATTTAAGTTATTTTTTGAGGAAAAAAATTAATTAAGTTATGTACAATTAAAACCCTAATTCTATATATATATATATATATATATATATATATATATATATATATATATATATATATATATATATATATATATATATATATATATATATATATATATATATATATATATATATATATAAGGATTAAATTGCCCTAAGTTAATTAAACCAAATTAATTAAGAAATAAAAAAATATTCTTATATGAAAAAAATGATTTTGGTGTTTTTTTTGTGATTTTTTTATTAAATAAAAAATGATTTTAGATATTATTTGTGAAAAGAAAATTAATTAAGAAAATAAATTAAATAAATTAAAAAAATAGAGAAAGAGAGGAATTGGGCATGTGTTGTGCTGAATGGGGGGGTGCAATGTTGAATTTCCCAGGCCCATTAGCCATCCAAGCCCAGTCAGTGCTTGGTTCAATGTGGCGTTGACCTGAGGGTGTAACATGGGTCCTTCATTGCTATGCGTTGGATCTGGTTGACTATGAATCTGAAGGATGGATGGTTGATAGCGCATGGTGAACACTAGGGTAGGTGATGCACAAGATCTGCAAATGGAAAAGAAAATAAAGTTTTGCTGGGAGCTGGGATCGAACCCAGGTCCTTATACTCTCCACCAACGCGCCTCACCACTGGGCCAACTTGCTTTGTTGAATAAATACTGAAAACAAGATATAATATAGAAAACAAAATGGCTAGTGGAAAGACACGCGCGAAATTTTAAATGGCCCAATGGTTGGCTGCCACATAAGCTTCTTCTACCTTCCTCCGTCGCATTAGATAACGACCATATACCCACGGACATCCGCCATGGCTAGAAACTTATAATATCTCAAAACATGATACAAACATGATAAATCACTTATAAATACATTGATCAATTCGTTTTGACCACACGAACACGATGGCACCCTTTATTTAGGCTAATTTCACCTGTGGACAAAAACCCTAAAAATGCAAGATGAACCCTAACAATGGCAGATACACGTATAGGCTTCAAAAATGCAATTAAATTATTCAGTCAACTTGCAAACATGTCAAAGATCACAAATATGTCAATTAATCATGCTAATGATGCAGGAATTATGGTAATCGATTCTGGAAAAAAATTGCAAACCGTGTGAGTTACAACTTGTGTTTCTTGATGCTTCATACCTTGCAAATGATTGGGATGGCTTCCTGAGACATCCAGCAATTGATTGGCAATGCTAGGATGGCTTGAGATGGCCTGTGGAGTGAAAAACGATTCACACTTTTTTGCAAGAAATTTGGAATTTGTTCTTGTGCTTTCTCTACTGCCAACCCTTGTCTTATGCCTTTTACATGTTCATTATATATCCGAGAACAAATTAGGGTTATAAAACTGGCTTGTATCTTTGCAATTATGGAAGATTTGATTTGATTTCCATTCCATATGCAAACTTGCTATATTGAGCCAAATTATCCCTTTCTTGTACCAATCATGCTTGATTCGATTTGGCCTTGATATTTCATCATATTTTGATTACAAACCTGTCAAAAAATCATATCAAAACATCTTTGATATTATTTACCAATTATTTGATTTAATTCAATTTTTAATTAATAAAAAATCACAATAAAATGTAAAATGAAGCAAATAACATTTGGATGGATATTTGGGTCTTGGATCATGTTATAAGTGAGGTTCAATCATGAAATGCTAGGCCCATTTAGTAAAAAAATGCATTTTTGAGCATATTTGACTTTTGGCAATTTTGCAAAAAAGGTCAACTTTGACAAGGCATATCTCTTCCAATTTTAACCCTAGAGAGGTGTTCTTGGACTTTTTAGAAATCTTAGGATGTCCCCTAAGCAACCCTTTTTGTCTCATCTCAATTGAGTCTTCCATGTTCATGTAAGAAGCTTTGACCTAAAAGGTGTTTTTGTTGACTTTTCAAAAGGACCCATAATGTGGAAATTCATATCTTTTTATGAGTGAATATTTTGAACTTGTGAGCTGAATATGAGTTGTAGGGAATTGCATCCTATTCAAAATGAGACTTGGATGGAAAATTTCTGATAAAGCATGTGGAAGTTATGCTTGGTCAAAGTTTGGTTGACTTTTCCTAAGAAACTCTAATTTAGCAACTTTTGGGTTTTGATGAATTTAGGGAATCCCTTGGAGAATCATGATCAACCCTTGATAAAATGATGGAGATCACTTCAAAATGTTGATTTTAACCAAAAATCTTGAAGTTTGACTGTATGTGGGCCACAATTGACTTTTGACCTAATACAGTCGATTCTCAAGCATCTGAGCAGTTGACTGAGCAAACTTCTTGTGCAGTACTTGAAACTTGACATGGAGGGTCTTGAGAACACATTAGGACCATGTAGAGCATATGAGGTCTTTGGAGTCCCCCTATCTTGATGAAAATGGAAACCCTAATTTGAGACACACTGCCTTAGGAGAGAGTTTGTCTGGTCAACTCTTGGGCAACTTAAGTAAATTGAGGATCTCTATGGGCATGTGTTGAGTAAAATAAGAGGGAAAATATTGGGGTACAACACTCTATCTTTCTTGTCATACCCCAAATTTTTCCTACCCTTTTCACTTTTATTTAGCTTAGGCTTTGCATTTAATTTGCATCATTTTCGCTAGGTCATTTGCATATTATTCTTTCATTCAATAAAGTAGGGGTTCAGAATCAGAGGTTGTGCTAACTAGGGTTTAATATTGGTTTGAGGCTTCTACATTCTATAGTTGATTTCCTCGGCTCCTCCTTGGGCAGTGGATAGTGGAATCAGGTTTTGAAGTATGGTTATCATGAGTTTCTTATTCATCCATGTACAAGGCCATTTCTCATTCAAATTCATCAAGATCTTGGATTAGGTTTATTTCCCTATGTGTGACTAAAAATCAGGGTTTGCTCCTCAGTTACCATCTCCTAAGTTGTTCAGTCGGGAATTAAGGTTTGGTTATTCCTTGGTTGCAAATTGATTTTTTATGACTATGTTCATCGATTGAAACTCTACGAATTATAATTGGATCTCGTGGGCCATCTTGAGCATCTTTCAAGTCTTATCTTCATCAGAGGGTATCTAATGCATTGTTAGGGCTTTGTTCTTTAAACCAAGACAACTATATGGATTTTAAAACAAGATAGGAGGCTAAAGATTCATTGAGACCGAGGTATGAGATTGATACTTGTAAAGAAAAATTGATATGGATAAAAGAATTGAAGCGATGTGAATTTGTTATTGTGGAAGTGTTCATTCATGTGATTTGTTTGATGTCATGAGTTTGTGTGGGTCATGTCAAATTGGATTAATCATCTAAGGCGTGAGTATGGATTGTTTGAGGTTCAAAGTCCAACCTTAGTCATTGAAGGTCAATACCATCCTTAATCATTATTCTTTGAGCTTCATTCGTTCCTTGTGCATTGGTTTGCAAAGAAGACTTAAATCCATCCAAAAGTTCATTCGAGATTGTGTTATTCATGTTGGTTCAAAGTTTGTCAACTAGTTCATTCATTGAGTTCAAGATTCATTCATCTTACTGTGAATCGTTAGAGTTTGATTCAAATAAAAACATGACCACCCAAACTAATCCATTACAAGTCTTTTACAAAAAATCCCAACTGCCATTCCAATTTCCGTTCATCACAAAATTTACGAAATTATAAAGTCGATTTCATTACAAAATCCAATTATCTGCAATAAAATTTCCATAATTTCAAAATTACATTCAATATCCGTCCATTACAAACTCATTACATCAAAAAAAAACATTACAAGAATCCTAAACCTATTCTTCTTCAATTCTTCAAGGTAACATCACTAGGCTTCCATCATTGAAATTTCATCAAAACATCATCACTAGCAAAGAAACCTTCATCACCAACAATTCAAAAACAGTCATGCATAATTAAAACACAAACAATACACCTTGTTGTCCAAAATTTGCCTTGCTAAACCTAAACCATGTTGCTATCCATAAACCTACAGTCCTGCATAAAAAAAAGAGAGATTAAAGATGTACACAATAATTCAGAATAATCCAAAAATTATCAAACCAGTCCTGCTACTGCTATGCTACATAAACCTTCCCCAAAGCCCTTCAAAACCAGCCTAAATACCCCGCTTTCAAAGCAGACCTATGCAGCCCTACATCATTTGCAAACCAGCCCAAAACCATGTCAAAAATCAGCCCTCATACTGTCAAATATGCACAAAATCAGTCTGAAATCTATGCCCAAAAAAACCCTTCAAAACATTCCAAATACTGCTGCAAAATTTTCTCAAAACGACCCAAAACAAGTCCATCACTTTGCTATCCAAGACCTGCTAATTTGCCCTGCAAAAACAGTAAAAAAAATGCAGCCCATAAGACTACAAAAAAATTTTGCAATGCTGTTCCACAGGCCTGCAAAAACCTGCATCATATCAGTCTAAACATTGTACAAGAATGGCTAAAGAAAACTTGCAACAAAAAGTCACAAAAGCAGCATACCACAAGTGTTCAAACTATCAATTATTTCCCCCCAAAACCTCATTTTCATTCGCTATAAAATAGGCAGAGAGAAAACAGAAACATGAGAGAAAGGAGTGAAGAAAAAAACATAGAGGAAATCTCTCCAACAAACCAATAAATCTCTATCGAACTTCTTCATAAACCTCATATCAAACCTTGCCTCAAACCTACAAAGAAAACCTTAACACAATGTGACTACTTCTTTCAACCTTCTCAATAACCTACAAAAAACTTCTGTAAAATATTTCACACATGTCTCAGTTTTCTCTCTACTTTATCACTTTTAAACTCAGACCCTCCATCCTCAATTCGCTCAAACAACATCCATTAAACACCCTACATAATTTCTGTAGCAGTCCAATTGATAAAACTTTATTCAAAGTTTCCACAAACCTGCAAAAACTGCATTTCACACATGACCCTTGCTCATAGTTTGATTTCACTCGGAACTCAATAAACATACTCAACTCTCACTCGACCCTGCAACCTAACCATCTCAACTGAGCATCAGCTCAAAACACTCACGCTCAATAAAATAAACACATGTATCAATAACCTTCGATGAAACAACTTCACAACAACTAGCACCGACACAAAACTCTCAGACTCAATCAACTCGACACTGACGTATTCGATGGAAAAAGAAGAGCAAGAAGAATATAGTACCGAAGTTATGTACCTGAACAAATCAGAGTAAAATCCAGTCTTCTAATCAATATGTTTGATGTTTCATGCTTCTAATATTTTTCCCTCTTCCAGTGTTTGAGCAGAAGATCTGCTTTCGTAACTTTGCTTTCATCATGGTCAGAATAGTAAGATTTTGTTTCAGTTTTTATGTTAGAAATAATAGATGATTACGAGGGGTTAGAGATAGTAGAACAGAGAAGATGAAAGTAGAAAAGGAAGATGAACTGAGAGAGGTAGAGCGGTTTGAGAAAGAAGGTTCGTGAGATTTGAGAAGAAAGTTAGTGAGAGAGAAACAGAGAGTATATCGTGAGAGAGAGGAAGAGAAGAGATTGAACGATTAAGCAAGAGATATATATATATATTTTTTGTTTTAATTGTTGTTTTAATTGGGGAATTAAACAAAATTAATTCTGATCAATACTTTTTCCCTTCCCCATGAACACTATCGGCGCTTCCCTTCAAATTAGGGTTTCAAAACCCTCTATATTCCCCCTAAAAAATAGATCAGGGTTTGGGCTTGTTTTTTTTAGACCAACCCATTTCATAAGTTTTGTTCTTATATTAATGAAAGCGTAAAAATAAATGAATGAACAGATGGTGCAGCGGTTAGTGTGTGTGTGTGTGTGTGTGTGTGTGTGTGTGTGTGTGTGTGTGTGTGTGTGTGTGTGTGTGTGTGTGTGTGTGTGTGTGTGTGTGTGTGTGTGTGTGTGTGTGTGTGTGTGTGTGTGTGTGTGTGTGTATGTGTTTGAACTCTACCACAAGGTGCATCGGGCTGGTGACTTGGTAATAAAGTGCATCATTCTACCACAAGGTGATCCTATGGGAAAATAGACTCCCACCTACGAAGGGCCATTTGTTGTCAAGAAAGTATTTTCAGGCGGTACTATGATACTAATCACCATAGACGGTGAAGATTTCCCGCACCCTATGAACGTGGACATAGTTAAAAAATACTACGCATGAAAACGACCCGCTAGGTTGACTGGACTAGGAAAAAATAAGGGAATCCTGGTGAACCAAAAAGGGTTCGAGAAAAATTAGGGATATATATAAAATATTGTACACCTGGCAAGTTGAAAACCTGAAAAGGCGGCTTGGGCAAGAAAGGGTATCCTGGTGGACTGAAACCCCGAAAGGGCATTCCAGGAAAAAGTTAGGGATTAAAAGCTTACGACTATGTCCCATTGGATCACTTACTGCAAGCTTTATTATCAAAGTCAAAAGTTTTAAATGGTACAGATCAGTTTAATCAACTTCTTCCGACAACAAGGGATGAGATGTTCGAAGACATAGGGGTAATATCAGAGTTGGAACCCGACGAGATCATGCCCATATAGCTATGTGTTTTGTTTTCACTTTGTACTCTTTTCATTTCATGACTGAAATTCTGGCAGCAGATACTCAATGTCACAGTGAATGTTATGACACCGTATCTGACTTTCTATAAGACAGTAAATAGAAAAACAGTAAAGAACACAGTCAATTGTTTACCCAGTTCAGTGTGAAACAACACCTACTCTGGGGGCTACCAAGCCAGGGAGGAAATCCACTATAAGAGATATTAATTCAGGAATAAACCAACCAGTTTATCTCCTTCACTTAAGACCTACCCAATGCAACTTCAATCTAAGTTCAACTTAAACCTGAGTTCCTACTCACTCCCCCTCAATCACAGCAGTGATACTGAACAATTTACTAATGAACTAATGAAGACACTCTTCAGAACATACACTTGATTATGCTTCACAGCTTTTAATCAAGTAACACAAACACTCGTGCTTCAAAGCTTTGAGTGATACATAAACCTAACTTGACCTTGCTTCAAAGCTTTAGTCAAGAGACACAAACGCTCTTGCTTCAAAGCTTTGAGTGATACATAACCCTTACAATCAAAGCCTATTCCAAGTCACTTATCACAATGATACTTGCTTGGATTACAGTAGTTAAAACTATACAGCCCCTAGTTGATCTTCTGTCAAAGAGTTAATTTCTAATCAGCTTTCCTGTTGAATATATATGCAGTTGTTTCTTCAGTTAGGGCTTCCATAAAAAGCTAGGGTTAATTAGGGTTAACCTCAAGACTTGGTCACAAGACTTTATCAACCAGATTAGGATTGAGCTCAGTTAACCTAAAGTCTACGTGAGATTCTGTTCTGGAATGTATGAACCAAATTCCTGAAAAATCTCAGAATTAACCAAACTGCATAACTGTTAGATCAGTACAGGATGTCTTAACATTTGTTATGACAACAGAAATCCTGTTTACTGATTTTGGTAGAAAGTAATAAATGTGATCATTGCAAAATGCTCAGATACACACTCATAAATAGCAGCTTCTGTATGCCATTCTTTTTCTGCATAAAGTACCTAATAACCCAGAATGTTATGACATCAGTCATGACATTCACACACCTGGTTTTACCAAAAATACATGCCAATAACTAAACACTTACAAACTCCCCCTTTGGCAAATTTTTGGCTAAAACCCCTAAGCAATCAGAGAATATAGAGCAGCAGAATGAATATGTCTGCAGAAAAAAAATAATGTCTACCAAGTAATTAACACAAAATATCTCCCCCTCTTTAGCCACAAATAGGCCAAAGATACATGTACTTATAGGTTATACAGTCATCCAAAATGAGTAATAAAAATAGCAAAAAATATGAAATCACTTGCAGCAACAGGAACCAGCAGCAAGCTTGACAACTCCACCAAACTTCAAGCACTGTCATCTTCAGAGGAGGCACTTTCTTCAGCATTGAGCTGATCTTCAGCAGCATCCTCTTCCCTTCTTTGTCCTTCAGTCTCCTCCTGTTCTAATCTGGCAATTAGGTTCTCAAGAGTCCTTTTCCTTGTCTCCAACTCTTTGCAGGTTTCTTTCAGCACAGCTATAACATCAGATGTCTTGGACTGAGTTTTTACAGTTGATGTCTCAGCTGATGTCATGACAATGTCAGGAACATGAGATCCCTGGAATAGCTTATAGTGCAACCCAAGAGCAGGGGCTCTTTTGCATACAGTATCTCTTTCCACTAGAATGTCAGGATACTGAGCAAGGACAATACCACATAGGAGGGAGGGAAAGGCAATAGGGCCTTTAACAGCATAGCTTCCAGCATGTTTTAAAGTTTGATCAAAGATATACCTGCCATAGTCAAATTCAGTCCTGGTTCCAACAGCATAAATGAATCTTCCCAATCCTGTGGAGATGGTTGATTTATGGTTGGTAGGAACCCAGTTGGCTGCACCAATCTTGTGCAGGATGGCAAATTTCATGCTTAGCTTGCTAGCATTCAGCTTGCCTTTTAAGGGCCAGCACTTGACTTGTCTTGTAGTGATGGTTTGGCATACTTGATTGTCAGTAACCTCTAGTTCAGGGCAAGCCTCATCTGGTCTTCCAAGGAATTTGTTAATTTCAGAGGGAGAGAAATTAACCTTTCTTCCTCTCACATAGACACATTTAAAGTCAGCTGACCTTCCATCAGCACATTCATCAAATAAATTCACTATGAATTCTTTGACAAGATTTTCATAGCAATTGGTAAACTTTACCACAGTATTCATTAGTCCAGCAGATTTTATTAGGTCCATGATTTCCCTACATTCCATGGCCCCATTGTTCAGTTCTCTTTCCAAGGCTATTCTTTTCAAGCAAACATACTTCCATCTGTTGGCATTTTCAGGGTGGTGAAAAGAAATGTTGTCAGTGGGGACTTCAGGAACTTTAGCCATTTTGCTTGAAGGGAGTTTCCTTCTGAGAGGAATGTCTTCAGCATCAATTTCAAATTCTGATTCCTCATCAGAATCAGAAGGTTCAGGCTCTTTCCTCTTCTTTGCTATTGGTTGTCTCACAGGCTTTGAGAGACTCCCACCATGTACTCGGGTTTTCACCTTCCCTTTAGACATTCCAGTCTTCACAGTTTCTACACCAGTCTTGCCTTCAGACCTGGTTTTCTTGTGAGCAACATCAGCAGTCTTCTCTTTGGTCAGACATTTTGCAGCATCCTGCTTGCCTTTTCTGTTCATCATTCTCCTAGCTATGCTAGGGTTGATAGTTGCAATTAGGTCATTGTCAGAGTAGTTTTCATCCACATCAATAACCGGTGGATCAACATTTTTCTCTGAAGGGTTCTGAATATCATCAAGATTTTCAGATGATTTCTGAATGTTGTCATTTGGTGTCTCAACATTCTCAGAGACATCTGGATTTATTTCAACATTTGGACTTGCTGATTCTTGATTTAATGGAACAGAAATTCCAGGTACATAGTGGTTCTCACTCAGAATTCTTGTAACAAGCCTAGCTATTGCTTGATGAACATAAGCTGAGCCTTCCCTATTTGGAACAGAAGATGAAGGTTGAGAGGGATTACCGGATGAAGTAGCTTGAGACCTTCCTGCATGCCTTGTTCTCAGCTTTTTAACCTTAGAGGGGTTAGTTGCCATTACTCTAAGAGGAGTAATCTCCAGGACTTCAGAATCCATGCATGATGTGATTGCCCTAGAATCTCGATCAGAGGAAGCGGATGAAACAGTCGTCTTGGAAGAGGATGATGTTTAAGACATTTTGATAGTCTTAGAAAACCAGTAGCAACGAGAGAGAAAACTTTGATTGAGAGAATGGGATTTGTTGCAGAGCTGAGAGAGGAAGGAGGTAAATGAGTGTCTATTCAACTTCTTAATAATTTTGAAGGAAATGGGAAAACATATGATTAACCCAATCAAAATAGACTTAACACAAAAAACTCCTTCAACCCTTGTTTTAAGCAAAATTAATTGCTACATTTCCTCATGTTGGCAAATACCCAACTTTCCCATCAAATTTTCAAATTGATTTGCATCAAGAGCTTTGGTAAAAATGTCAGCCAGCTGTAGTTCAGTGGCAACATGTTCCAGTTTAATCGTCTTCTCCTCTACAAGATCTTTGATAAAATGATGTCTAATGTTAATATGCTTGGTCCTGCTATGCTGAATAGGATTCTTGGAAATGTTGATTGTACCCAGATTGTCATAGTACAATGTCATAACATCTTGTGTGACATTATACTCAGTAAGCATCTGTTTCATCCAGATCATTTGAGAACAGCTACTACCAGCTACAATGTATTCAGCTTCAGCAGTAGAGAGAGACACACAGTTCTATTTCTTGCTGAACCAGGAGACCAGATTATTTCCTAAGAAGAAACATCCTCCAGAGGTGCTTTTTCTATCATCAGCACTTCCAGCCCAATCAGCATCACAATAACCAGTCAGAGTTGGTTCACAACCATGAGAGTACAGCAAGCCATAGTTGTAAGTTCCACTTACATACTTCAAAATTCTCTTCACTTGGTTGATATGAATGACTTTGGGATCAGCTTGGTATCTTGCACAAACTCCAACTGCAAAAGCAATGTCAGGTCTGCTGGCTGTTAAGTACAGCAGACTTCCTATCATGCTTCTGTACAGGCTTTGGTCCACCTTAACCCCACTTGAATCTTTGGATAGCTTTAAATGAGTATGAGCATGAGTCCTTTTGTGACTGGAATTCTCCATACCAAACTTCTTGACAATGTTCTTTGCATACTTGCTTTGAGATAGAAAAATTGAGTCTTCCATCTGTGTGACTTGCAGTCCAAGAAAGTAGGTTAGTTCTCCCATGAGGCTCATTTCGAATTCAGCCTGCATTTGGTCAGCAAAATGTTTAACCATTCTATCTGACATTCCCCCAAACACTATGTCATCAACATATATTTGAGCTACCATTAACTTCCCTCCTTCATTTTTGATAAAGAGGGTTTTATCCAAGCCTCCTTTTCTGTATCCTTTGTCTGAGAGGAATTTAGTTAACCTGTCATACCATGCTCTAGGAGCTTGTTTCAGTCCATATAAAGCTTTCCTCAATTTGTAGACATGATCAGGGTAGTTTGGATCCACAAAACCTTTAGGTTGTTCCACATAAACTTCCTCATTTAAGTACCCATTTAGGAAGGCACTTTTTACATCCATCTGAAATAACTTGAACTTCAGGAGACAAGCAATTCCCAATAGGAGTCTGATAGATTCCAGTCTGGCTACAGGGGGCAAAGGTCTCATCAAAATCAACCCCTTCAACTTGAGTGTATCCTTGGGCAACAAGTCTTGCCTTATTCCTGGTGACAACTCCTTCAGCATCTGATTTGTTCTTGTATATCCATTTTGTGCCAATGATGTTTGTTCCCTCTGGTCTAGGAACTAACTCCCATACTTCATGTTGCTTAAATTGGTTCAATTCATCTTGCATTGCACCAATCCAGTATTCATCAGTTAAAGCTTCCTTAACATTTCTTGGTTCAATTTTAGACACAAAGCAAGAGTTTGAGATGATTTCTCTAGATCTTGTAATGATTCCACTGTTAGGATATCCTATGATGAGTTCTTTAGGATGATCTTTCTGAATTCTGATGGAAGGGATTTTGCTAGCTTCCTTGGATTCAGAGTCTGTTGCAGTGGTGTTAGGTAGGTCATTCTGTTGAGTTGGAGTCTCAAAGAATGTCTCAACATTACAAGGGACATCTGTTTCCTCATGATAATCATCAACTATGACATTTATTGATTCCATCATGACTTTGGTCCTGGAATTGAATACCCTATAAGCTCTGTTGTTGGTGGAGTATCCTAGAAATATTCCTTCATCACTTTTAGGGTCCAGCTTTCTCCTTTGTTCACAATCTGCCAGAATATAGCATTTGCTACCAAATACATGGAAGTACTTCACAGTTGGCTTTCTTCCTTTCCAGAGTTCATAAATGGTGGATGAAGTTCCCTTTCTCAAAGTGACTCTGTTATGGACATAACAGGCTGTATTCATAGCTTCAGCCCAAAAATGAATAGGAAGTCTTTTGGCATGTATCATTGCTCTGGCAGATTCCTGTATGGTCCTATTTTTCCTTTCTACAACTCCATTTTGTTGAGGAGTTATAGGAGAAGAGAATTCATGACTAATTCCTTCTGAGGAACAGAACTCATTAAACTTACTGTTTTCAAATTCCTTGCCATGATCACTTCTGATTCTGACAATACATCCTTCTTTTTCTCTTTGAATTCTTTTGCACAGTTCTTTAAACACTTCAAATACATCAGATTTTTCCCTAATGAAGTTAATCCAGGTGAATCTGGAAAAATCATCCACAACAACATAGGCATATCTTTTTCCACCAAGACTTTCCATCTGCATTGGTCCCATCAGATCCATATGTAGGAGTTCTAGAACCTTAAAGGTGGTCAGATGTCTTGACTTTGGATGTGACATCCTAGTCTGCTTACCAACCTGACATTCACCACAAACTCTCCCTTCATCAATTTGCAGTCTTGGAATCCCTCTGACTGCCTCCATGGATATAATCCTTTTCATTCCTCTTAGATGAAGATGGCCAAGTTTTTGGTGCCACAGTTTCACCTCTTTTTCTTCTTTGGCAATAGAACACACAGTGGAGTAATTAGTGTTCTCAGGCTCCCACAAGTAACAGTTGTCTTTAGATCTGACTCCTTTCATTACCACTTCTTGTTTCTCATTAGTTACAAGACATTCAGATTTTGAGAAGTTGACCTTGAATCCTAGATTGCATAATTGACGGATACTAATGAGATTAGCAGTCAGGCCTTTTACCAATAATACTTCATTTAGATTTGGAACTCCAAGGCAGTCCAAGTTACCAACTCCTTTGATTTCTCCTCTAGCACCATCTCCAAAGGTCACATAACTAGTGGTGTGAGGTTTAACATTATTGAGAAGGTTCTTGATTCCAGTCATGTGCTTAGAACACCCACTGTCAAAGTACCAGTCTTCCTTTGCAGAGACTCTAAGGGAAGTGTGGGCTATCAGGGCAGTAGCCTTTTTCTTCCACTATGGAGTATGTGGTACCTTGTTAGACTTAGGTTTGACATCTGGGTTCTGATTAGGGTATCCATACAATCTGAAGCAGAATGGCTTTATGTGACCAAACCTCCCACAATGATGACATCTCCATCTTTGGTACTTTTTCTTCATATTTCTCTGTTCCCGATGTTGAGTGCTATGTTGTGACATCTGCTTTGACATTTGTTTATCAGGCCTGATCTTCTTGTCTGCACCAGATTTATTTGTTGCCACAAATCCTAGACCAGACTTGTTTCCCACATTTTGTCCAACCTGAAGGATTTCTTCCAATTTGTCAGTTCCATTTGTCAGCATCTTGACAGATTTGGTCATCTGGTTCAGTTTTGAGTTCAGCATTTGAACTTCCCCTTCTAGATGACTTATAGTTTCAATGTCTGCCCTTTTCTCAGCCTCCAACTTTATTATGAGTTTTGTTTGTCTTTCATTTTGCTGACAGACTTCAGCACTTCTGATACATAATTTCTTGTAGGTATCAGCCAGTTCTTCAAATGTTACTTCCTCATCACTAGTGTCACTTTCAGAGGTACAAACACCAGTTAGTGCAGTAACTAGTTTGGCAGATTCTTCTTCAGAATTACTTTCTGAATCACAGTCAGACCAGGTAACAGACATTCCTTTCTTTTGTTTCTTAAGAAAGGTAGGACATTCAGCTCGAATGTGCCCATATCCTTCACATTCATGGCATTGAATTCCTCTGCTTTGATTTCCCTTCTCTTCAGACTTTGGTCTTCTGCTGGAGTCATAAGATCTGTTAATGTCAGAAGGAATGTTCTTAACATTTGAACTTGACTTTGGATCCATTCTCTTGATGAGTTTGTTGAATTGTCTTCCAAGCATGGCTATAGCTTCTGAAATATTTTCTTCTTCATCCTCCTTGTTTTCATCTTCAGTGTTGGATACAAGTGTTATGCTCTTGTTTTTCTTGTCAACATTGTCATTGATCCCCATCTCAAAGGTCTGAAGAGACCCAATGAGTTCATCTACCTTCAACTTGCTGATATCCTGGGCTTCCTCTATAGCAGTTACCTTCATTGCAAATCTTTTAGGCAAGGATCTGAGAATCTTTCTCACCAGTTTTTCTTCTGACATCTTTTCTCCCAATGCTCCTGAGGTGTTGGCAATCTCCAAGATGTTCATGTGAAACTCATGAATGGTTTCATCTTCCATCATCCTTAGGTTCTCAAATTTGGTAGTCAGCATCTGAAGCCTTGACATTTTTACTTTGGATGTGCCCTCATGGGTAGTTTTGAGAGTGTCCCAAACTTCCTTGGCCAGTTCACATTGATGTACTAGTCTGAATATGTTTCTATCAATTCCATTGAACAAGGCTTTTAATGCTTTGGAATTACCCAGGGCTAACTCATCTTCTTCTTTGCTCCATTCTTCCTCAGGCTTCAGACTGATTGTCCCATCTTTCTCAGTTATGATGGGATGGTTCCATCCTTTGTCAGCAGCTCTTAAAGCCTTTTTGTCCAGAGATTTTAAGAAGGCAATCATACGAGGTTTCCAGTAGTCATAATTTGATCCATCCAGAATGGGTGGTCTGTTTCCAAAAACTCCTTCTTTGTCCATAGCGCCAGAAAGTGATATCCCTAGATCTCACCCAGTAACACAGGCAGGGTGCCTGCTCTGATACCAATTGAAATTCTGGCAGCAGATACTCAATGTCACAGTGAATGTTATGACACCGTATCTGACTTTCTATAAGATAGTAAATAGAAAAACAGTAAAGAACACAGTCAATTGTTTATCCAGTTCAGTGTGAAACAACACCTACTCTGGGGGCTACCAAGCCAGGGAGGAAATCCACTATAAGAGATATTAATTCAGGAATAAACCAACCAGTTTATCTCCTTCACTTAAGACCTACCCAATGCAACTTCAATCTAAGTTCAACTTAAACCTGAGTTCCTACTCACTCCCCCTCAATCACAGCAGTGATACTGAACAATTGACTAATGAACTAATGAAGACACTCTTCAGAACATACACTTGATTATGCTTCACAGCTTTTAATCAAGTAACACAAACACTCGTGCTTCAAAGCTTTGAGTGATACATAAACCTAACTTGACCTTGCTTCAAAGCTTTAGTCAAGAGACACAAACACTCTTGCTTCAAAGCTTTGAGTGATACATAACCCTTACAATCAAAGCCTATTCCAAGTCACTTATCACAATGATACTTGCTTGGATTACAGTAGTTAAAACTATACAGCCCCTAGTTGATCTTCTGTCAAAGAGTTAATTTCCAATCAGCTTTCCTGTTGAATATATATGCAGCTGTTTCTTCAGTTAGGGCTTCCACGAAAAGCTAGGGTTAATTAGGGTTAACCTCAAGACTTGGTCACAAGACTTTATCAACCAGATTAGGGTTGAGCTTAGTTAACCTAAAGTCCACGTGAGATTCTGTTCTGGAATGTATGAACCAAATTCCTGAAAAATCTCAGAATTAACCAAACTGCATAACTGTTAGATCAGTACAGGATGTCTTAACATTTGTTATGACAACAGAAATCCTGTTTACTGATTTTGGTAGAAAGTAATAAATGTGATCATTGCAAAATGCTCAGATACACACTCATAAATAGCAGCTTCTGTATGCCATTCTTTTTCTGCATAAAGTACCTAATAACCCATAATGTTATGACATCAGTCATGACATTCACACACCTGGTTTTACCAAAAATACATGCCAATAACTAAACACTTACAATGACAATTTCCTCTTACTAGGATTTATGTCTCTTTGTACAAAATCTTCTGTTCATGGGCAAACTATCAATACAAATACACCCTAAAATTCAAACTTTTTGTTTTCTATTTTTTCTGTTTTGTTTGCAAAAACGTCCAATGATTAAAATTGAATGAACATATGCATATGAACATGATTAACTGTTAACAAATATATGCATAAGAACAAGAATAAGCATTTACTCAAGACTCTAGGAGTTGGGATGACGTTCAAACCATCCACAAATCCCCACAGAGCCACTTCCATGAGATCATCCCCGCAGAGTAATCTTCGCAAATTCATCTTCAATGAAGATACATTCCCCGCAATTTCCCTGACAGATCGCTCTGGAGGATAAAGGAGTATGATCTCTTTCCCGAAAATATCATCAACCTACGGAGTCCCAATCAGTATAGTCCATGGAAGTTCTCTTCCCCGGCTGAGTTTATTCCTCCAAAACTATAAAACTCCCTGCAGATTTCTTCTCTCCGGAAGAGCTCATTTCCTTAGCAGAGTATTTCTCCGTCAACAGGGTTTATTTCCCCAATAGGGTTTATTTCCCTAATAGAATATAGTCTCCCCATCTTGAGTCTATTCCTCATATGGCTACAAATCACCAGCAAAATCCTCTCCCCAGTGAAGTCTCCACTATTTCTAGAGAGTTGCTACGAAACCTGGAACCAGACCAGATATCAGTCAACTTTATCCTCCTCGGACGAGTCATAAGGTTATCCATCTCTTTTATCCCCAATCAGGGTATATAAGAATTAAACTCCTCGGACGAGTCAGAAGGTTATCCGTCTCTTTTATCCCCAATCAGGATATATAAAAATTAACCTCCCCAGTAGAGTGATGAACGACTAATGTTCCTGAACTCTTCTCCCCAAACAGAAGTCAACATTCCCCATCGTAGTTTTCCTCAAACAGCAAGCAGGAATCCCCAGCAGAAGCATTCTAGACAAGGTTGAAGATTACATATGTTTTTTATCCCAGTAGTCAGGGATTCATTTCCCTTAGCAAGATGTCATATGGAACTGTTGATACACTTCTAACAGCATTTCACATCCATACATCATTTACCAATATCATAGCATATGCATGTGAAACGCATATAGCACAGTCTCATTTATTTTGAGAACATCATTACACAATGCATTTCATACATCATGACATTGCATACAGATAACTCTTTACCTTTTCAGGAAAGATCAATCAACAAACAAACATCATCAACTACTTATATGATCCGACAGTCCTCTAAAAGGCTACATCCGACAAAGGGCTATTTATGTAATTTCCTTAAAAAGACCTCTTCTGGCTCAGATTAAATCGAGTGCAGATTTATTATTATACTTCTCCCAATTAAAGACAGGCGTAGACATCTTCTGGCTCAGATTAAATCAAGCATAGATTTATTCTGATACTTCTTCCAATAGACATTTCCTGGCTCAGATTAAATCAACCCTAGATTTATTATGATACTTATTCCAGTTAAAGACAAAAAGACCTCTTCTGGCTCAGATTAAATCGAGTGTAGATTTATTCAGATACTTCTCCCAGTTAAAGACAGACGTAGACATCTTCTGGCTTAGATTAAATTAAGCATATATTTATTCTAATATGTCTTCCAATAGACATTTCCTGGCTCAGATTAAATCGACCATAGATTTATTCTAATACTTCTCCCAGTTAAAGATGGATGCAGACATCTTCTGGCTCAAATTAAATCGGCCATAGATTTATTATGATACTTCTTCCAATAGATATTTCTTGGCTCAGATTAAATCGACCATAGATTTATTCTGATACTTCTCCTAGTCAAAGGCGGATGCAGACATCTTCTGGCTCAGATTAAATCAATCGTTAGATTTATTCTGGTACTTCTTCCAGTAGACATTTCCTGACTCAAATTAAATCGACCATAGATTTATTCTGATACTTCTTCCAGTTGAAGTCGAACGTAGGCTTACTCTAATTTCTACCAACATTTACTTTGGATGGCATCTATAAGCCCATCTCCGATGACTCATCATCACCTCTCCAAATGGCATCTTTAAGCCCATTCTCAGTATAATCAACCAACGGTGTTACTTCATACACCGGCGAGTGAAAATTTCTGGTAACTTAAGTGTTCAATCATCTTCTACCTTCAAGTCACGAATGGAGGACATGCTAATCTAACTCTTCAGGTTTAAGAAGATTGAACAAGGGAAGCTGTTGTACCCCAAAATTTTCCCTCCCAACTTTTTCAAAACAAAACATCCTTTCACAAAACAACACTTTCTTTCACAAATATTTTCGAAATGAACATTTTGTATACATTCTCAATGATACGAGAATCATTACAAAATTGTCGCACTTAGGCATTTTTCAAAATATTTGCAAACATACACAAACACAAAGCATTTCAAAAATGAGTTAGCGATTAAGAGCCCGTAGAAAACTATGGATGAAAATGGTGATAACACCTTCCCTTTTCATAACCTACCCCCCGAACTCAGAAAATTTTCAAAAGGTCTTTCCTGTTCTTTTCACCCTTTCCTTTATTAGATAAAAGAAAAGTCGGCGGAGACTCTTGCTATCCGCAACATTTGCAATAAAATGCAAAACCTAAAAGTCAGTTCTCCCACTGTATTACAACATGCCCTATTTAGACACTGATATAGTGATGCACAGATTACCGCTCAAGCCATAATGTCCTCTTGTAAAGCAGAAGCCGCGAAGGACCAGACCCGACATGGCTTTGAAGATCAAAGAAGAAGTTCAGAAACAGCTTGATGCAGGCTTCTTATCTGTGACAAATTATACGCCATGAATTTCTAACATTGTGCTTATACCTAAGAAAGATGGTAAGGTACGTATGTGTGTTGACTATCGAAATTTGAATAGAGCAAGCCCTAAGGATGATTTCCCGTTGCCTCATATTGATGTATTGGTTGATAATACTGCTTAGTCTTCAGTGTTCTCCTTCATGGATGGATTATCGGGTTACAATCAAATAAAGATGGCTCCTGAAGACATGAATAATACAGCTTTCACAACTCCTTGGGGTACCTTTTCTATAAGGTCATTCCTTTTGGTCTCAAAAATGCTAGTGCAACATATTAGCGTGCTATGGTGACTCTCTTTCATGATATGATTCATAAAGAGACCGAGGTGTATGTGGATGATATAATTTCAAAATCACAAATTGTGGAAGAACATTTGGTCCATTTGCAGAAGTTGTTTGATCGTCTACGAAAGTTTAGGTTAAGGCTTAATCCCAACAAGTGCACCTTTGGGGTTCGATCGAGCAAGTTACTTGGTTTTATCATAAGTCAGCGAGGAATTAAAGTAGATCCCGACAAGGTAAGAGCAATACAGGATATGTCGGCACCAAAAAATGAAAAAGAAGTATGTGGGTTCCTTGGGAGGTTGAATTACATAGCCAGGTTCATTTCTCATCTTACGGCTACCTGTGAACCCATATTTAAATTGATACGTAAGAATCAAGATGTCCATTAGGATGATAGCTGTCAAGAGGCCTTCAAAAAGATTAAACAGTACCTTCAGGAACCACCAATACTCATACCTCCAGTTCCAGGGAGACCTCTCATTATGTATTTGATTATGTTTGAAGGATCTATGGGTTGTGTGCTTGGACAACATGATGATATTGGACGGAAAAAACACGCTATTTATTACTTGAGCAAAAAGTTTACTGATTGTGAATCAAGGTATTCATTACTTAAGAATACTTGTTGCACTCTTACGTGGGCAGCTCGACGTTTGAGGCAGTACATGTTGATGCACTCTACACTTCTGATATCTAAGATGGATCTGATAAAGTACATCTTCGAGAAACTAGCACTTACAGGTAGATTGGCTCGATGGAAAATGCTTTTATCTGAGTATGACATCCAGTACGTCACACAAAAGGCTATCAAAGGTAGCATTCTTGCAGATCATCTTTCCCACCAGCAATTGGAAGAGTATCAGTTAATGAAGTTCGATTTTCCAAACGAGGATGTTATGAAACTTGATGATAAGGAAGGACCTGAACCAGGGGAGTAATGGACTCTCACATTTGATGGTGCATCAAATAACATGGGCCATGGTATTGGGGCAATTTTGACTTCCCCACGCAATACTCACATACCTTTCATGGCCAGGCTATGTTTTGATTGTACGAATAACGTCGCAAAATACGAAGCTTGTGTAATGGGACTTGAAGCAGCCATTGATTTGAAGATAAAGATTATTGAAGTTTATGGGGATTCTTCCTTAGTAATGTACCAGGTACGAGGTGATTAGGATACACGACACCCCAATTTAGTTCCATACCAAGATTACATACTAGAGTTGTTGCCCGCTTTTGATGAGATCACCTTTGAGCACATCCCTAGAGAAGTAAATCAGTTGGTTGATGCTCTAGCTACTTTAGAAGCAATGTTCAAAGTTAGTATTTTGAATCATGCGCCCAATATAAGAATCCTTCGTTACAAGGAGCCATCACACATTTTTCCTACTCATTGTCTTACAACTGAAGACATGTCGGATGAAAAGTCGTGGTATTTCGACATTAAAAGATATCTTGAGAAGAAAGAGTATCCCGAGGGTGCTACAATTTCTGATAAGAAGACTCTTAGAAGATTAGCATCCAAGTGTTTATTGTTAGGAGACGTTTTGTACAAAATAAACTATGATTCGGTTTTACTCAGATGCATCGATAGACACGAAGCAGAATCCATCATACGAGAAATTCACGAGGGCTCTTGTGGGACTCATGCCAGTGGACATGCTATGGCCAAGAAAATCCTACGAGCAGGTTACTTCTGTATGACGATGGAAAGTGACTGTTGTGTGTATGTGAAGATGTTCCATAAATGTCAAGTTTACGCAGACAAGATACATATTCCTCCCACTCCTTTGAATGTGATGATTTCACCATGGCCCTTTGCAATGTGGGGCATTGATATGATTGGAAAAATTGAGCCAAGTGCTTCAAATGGACACAGGTTCATTCTCGTTTCTATTGACTACTTCACCAAGTGGGTGGAAGCGACTTCATACAAGAATGTGACCAGGCAAGTTATCACTCGCTTCATCAAGAAAGAAATCGTATGTCGTTATGGAACTCCTAACAATATCGTCACTGATAACGGGCCGAATTTCAACAACAAAATGATGAAGCAAATGTGTGAAGAAAAAGATTGAGCACCATAATTCATCACCCTATCAGCCAAAGATGAATGGCGCAGTCGAAGCAGCTAACAAGAACATAAAGAAGATCGTCCAGAAAATGGTAAGAACATACAAGGATTGGCATGAGATGTTACCCTTTGCTCTACACGGCTATCTAACTTTGGTGCGTACTTCCACTGGGGCAACTCCTTTTTCGCTAGTCTATGGTATGGATGTGGTGCTCCCATCCGAAGTGGAAATTCCTTCATTAAGGGTTTTGGTGGATACTAAGCTTGATGAAGCTGAATGCATTCAAACAAGGCCCGACCAACTCAATCTAATTGAAGAGAAGCGCCTAGAAGCCATTTGTCATGGTCAGTTATATCAACATCGTCACAAGAGAGCATTTGACAAGAAGATTCGACCTTGAGAGTTCCACACAGGTGACCTGGTCTTAAGGAAGATTCTCCCAATTCACTCTGATCCAAGACGCAAGTGCATTCCCAACTATGAGGGGCCATACATCATGAAGAAAGCTTTATCAGGAGGTGCTCTAATCATGATAGACATGGATGGGGAAGACGTTCCACTTCCAGTCAATTTAGACTCAGTCAAAAAATACTACGCATAAAAAGACCCACTAAGTCGAAAACCCGAAAGGGCGGCTTAGGAAAAAGTTAGGGCTAAAAAAAGGAAACGAAAGAAAAATAATAACCCACTAAGTCGAAAACCCGAGAGGGCAGCTTAGGAAAAAATGGGTATCCCGGTGGATTGAAAACCTGAAAGGGCGATCGAGGAAAAAACTAAGGACTAAAAGCGAGAGACTGTAGTCTGAAAACTCTTCATGAATAACAAGTATAGCCTCCTAACACTGGATGGATCAATTCAACTATTATCCTTCGGAAGCAAAGCACAAGGACGATCAAGGATATGGGAACTATAATATTAGTTTTAATGGAAGTTTGAGATTTTCTTATTGCCATTTTACCTGTTGTATTTTGTCTTTTCTTTGCAACTCCCTCATTTAGGAGTTGTTTCCATGTACGAATGCCTATTCACAGGCCAATCTCATTAATAAAAATTTGTCTTTCCACCAAAAAGTTTCTTTGTTGTGTCCATTTTACTTTATTTTTCGTATGCGAATTGTGATTTATATTCTTTATTAAGCATTGCATTGAAAACAATAAGGCAATAATAATCACAAGCTGAGATGAGAAACACGACGTTACATAGATATGAAGGCATCCAAAGGGAATGTCATGGAATTTAAATTTTGTTTTTCTATGCAGGTAGCAAGTCGTAACGGTCACCTCGACCTAGATTTTGTCATCGTCACCTCCTTACAGACGGTTGAGCATCCGATTCTCCAACACGGAGAAAACTTAGGGCATTTGAGATCCATGTCTCTACCCAGTCATCCACAAGAAGTCTAGGATGTAGGGAAAACCATATCAACCTACTCCTCCCCAGCAAGACTATAATTCAATCCCCAACAAGGCTATAACTCAGTTCTCGAGTTTTCAAGCACAAATCTGTATTGGTATCTCAAGACGATGACAAACGGACCCTGATAAGCCTAATATTTGGAACTCTGCATATAGTAATCATCATTTCATATTACATTGCATCCTCAAACATGTAGCATATCCATTGAAATGGATCATTATGCCATACACTTCAAAATGTATACGGAGCATAAGCCAGATTTGGTACCTTGCACGAAAGCCCCAAATCAATCCTCAAAACACTAAAACATCCCCACAGAGAATACCATCCTCATAATTCCCAGTTTACATCCGTCATTACACTACAAACCAAAATAAGTCATGGTGCTAGTATATTTTACTCCCAACTCTAAATACACTTCGTCAATCTTTTCTTGGATTGTAGGTCATCCGTAGGTCTTACCCTCATGTTATCTTTTCATGAGTTGTAGGTCGTTTGTAGATCTTACCCTCGTGTTATCTTTTCCTAGGTCGTAGGTCGTCTGTAGATCTTACCCTCGTGTTATCTTTTCCCGGGTCGTAGGTCGTCCATAAATCTTACCCTCATGTTATCGTTTCATGGGTCGTAGGTCGTCCGTAGATCTTACTCTCATGTTACCTTTTCCTGGTTCGTAGGTCATCCATAAATCTTACCCTCATGTTATCTTTTTCTGGATCATAGGTCTTCCGTAGATCTTACCCTCATGTTATATTTTCTTGGATCATAGGTCATCTATAGGTCTTACCCTCATGTTATCTTTTCCTGGGTCGTAGATCATTCATAGGTCTTACCCTCATGTTATCTTTTCTTGGGTCGTAGGTCGTCCGTAGATCTTACCCTCATGTTATCTTTTCTTGAGTCGTAGGTCATCCATAGGTCTTACCCTCATGTTATCTTCTCTTGGGCCATAGATCATACGCCGATCTTTACCCGTTATCTTTACCTTTCTTTTTGGGTCGTAAATCCTACATGATAGATCCTCTGATATCATCGATTGTACCTGTTGTCTTTACCTTTCTTTTTGGGTCGTGAATCCTACACGATAGATCCTTCATTGTCGTTGATTTCACGCGTTGTCTTTACCTTTCTTTTTAGGTTGTGATTCCTACACGATAGATCCTATGTGGTCGTTGATTGTACCTGTTGTCTTTATGTTTCTTTTTGGGTCGTGAATCCTACACAATAGATCCTCCGTTGTCTTCGATTGTACCCATTGTCTTTACCTTTCTTTTTGGGTCGTGAATCCTACACGATAGATCATTTGTTGTCGTTGATTTTACCCGTTGTCTTTACCTTTCTTTTTGGGTAGCGAATCCTACACGATTGATTCCCCGTTGTCGTCAAGTTCTACCCATCATCTTTAAATTATCATGTTGTCATTAATCCTACTTTTAGTCACCACGACATCATCAACCATATATTTTCAATCACTATGACACCCATTTCCACGAGAACCTTGTATTGGCACCATTACCTCATTACAAGCTATCACTACTCAATCACATTTATCCATCATAACTAGTTCACCGGAAAATGAATTTTCTATCCCCGACAGACATCATGAATAACAACACTTACACCATCTCTCCAGGACAAAGGTCTTGGTATTTAATTTTCTTCTACCTTAAATGATCGAAAGGCTAGCGCCAATCTCACTTTCAGGTTTAAGACGGTTAAATAGGGGCAATTGTCATACCCCAAATTTTTCCTACCCTTTTCAATTTTATTAGGCTTGGGCTTTGCATTTCATTTGCATCATTTTCGCTAGGTCATTTGCATATTATTCTTTCATTCAATAAAGTAGGGGTTCAGAATCAGAGGTTGTGCTAACTAGGGTTTAATCTTGGTTTGAGGCTTCTACATTCTACAGTTGATTTCCTTGGCTCCTCGTTAGGAAGTAGACCGTGGAATCAGGTTTTGAAGTATGGTTATCATGAGTTTCTTATTCATCCATGTACAAGGCCATTTCTCATTCAAATTCATCAAGATCTTGAATTAGGGTTTATTTTCCTAAGTGTGTCTAAAAATCAGGGTTTGCTCCTCAATTACCATCTCCTAAGTTGTTTAGTCAGGAATTAGGGTTTGGTTATTCCTTGGTTCCAAATTCATTGTGTATGACTATGTTCATCGATTGAAACTCTGCGAATTATAGTTGGATCTCGTGGGCCATCTTGAGTATCTTTCAAGTCTTATCTTCATCAGAGGGTCTCTAATGCATTGTTAGGGTTTTGTTCTTTAAACCAAGACAACTTTATGGATTGAAATACAATATAGGAGGCCAGAGATTCATTAAGACTGAGGTATGGGATTGATGCTTCTAAAGCAAAATTTATGTGGATAAAATAATTGAAGCGATGTTAATTTGTTATTGTGGAAGTGTTCACTCATGTGATTTGTTTGATGTCATGAGTTTGCGTGGGTCATGTCAAATGTGATTAATCATCTAAGGTGTGAGTATGGATTGTTTAAGGTTCAAATTCCAACCTTAGTCATTAAAGGTCAATACCATCCTTCATCATTATTCTTCGAGCTTCATTCGTTCCTTGTGCCATTGATTTGCAAAGAAGACTTGAATCCATCCAAAAAGTTCATTCGAGATCGTGTTATTCATGTTGGTTCAAAGTTTATCAACTAGTTCGTTTATTGAGTTCAAGATTCATTCATCTCACCATGAATCGTTCGAGTTTGATTCAAATAAAAACATGACCACCCAAACTAATTCATTACAAGTCTTTTACAAAAAATCCCAACTGCCATTCCAATTTCCGTTCATCACAAAAATTACGAAAATTATAAAGTCGGTTTCATTACAAAATCCAATTATCTGCAATAGCATTTCCATAATTTCAAAATTACATTCAGTATTCGTCCATTACAAACTCATTACATCAAAAGAAAAGATTACAAAAATCCTAAACCTATTCTTCTTCAATTCTTCAAGGTAACATCACTAGGCTTCCATCATTGCAATTTCATCAAAACATCATCACTAGCCAAGAAACCTTCATCACCAACAATTCAAAAACAGTCATGCACAATTAAAACACAAACAATATAGCTTACTGTCCAAAATTTGCCTTGCTAAACCTAAACCATGTTGCTATCCATAAACCTACAGTCCTGCATAAAAAAAGAGAGATTAAAGATGTGCACAATAATTCAGAACAATCCAAAACTTATCAAACCAGTCCTGCTACTGCTATGCTACATAAACATGCCCCAAAGCCCTTCAAAACCAGCCGAAATACCCTGCTTTCAAAGCAGTCTTATGCAGCCCTGCATCATCTACAAAACATCCTAAAACCATGTTAAAAATCAGCCCTCATACTGTCTAACCTGCACAAAATCAGTCTGAAATCTGTGCCCAAAAAAACCCTTCAGAACAGTCCAAATACTGCTGCAAAATTTGCTCAAAATGACCCAAAACAAGTTCACCACTTTTTTGTCCAAGACCTGCTAATTTTCCTTGCAAAAACAGTAAAAAATGCAGCCCATTAGACAACAAAAAACTGCTGCAATGCTGCTCCACAGGCCTGCAAAACCCTGCATTATATCAGTCTAAACATTGCACAAGAATGGCTAAAGAAAACTTGCAACAAAAAGTCACAAAAGAAGCATACCACAAGTGTTCAAACTATCAAATATTTCCCCCCCAAAACCTCATTTTCATTTGCTATAAAACAGGCAGAGAGAAAACAGAAACAAGAGAGAAGGAGTGAAGAAAAAAACGCAGAGGAAATCTCACCAACAAACCAAGAAATCTCTCTCAAACTTCTTCATAAACCTCATCTCAAACCTTGTCTCAAACCTGCAAAGAAAACCTCAACACGATGTGACTACTTCTTTCAACCTTCTCCATAACCTACAAAAAACTTATGTAAAATACTTCACACCTGTCTTAGTTTTCTCTCTGCTTTATCACTTTCAAACTCAAACCCTCCATCCTCCATTCGCTCAAACAAAATTCATCAAACACCCTGCATAATTTCTGCAGCAGTCTAATTAATAAAACTTTGTTCAAAGTATCCACAAACCTGTAGAAAATGCGATCCACACACAACCCTTACTCATAGTTCGATTTCACTCGAACCTCAATAAACATACTCAACTCTCACTCGAACCTGAAGCCTAACCATCTCAACCGAACATCAGCTCAGAACATTCATGCTCGGCAAAATAAACTCATGTATCAACAACCTCTAAAAGAACAACTTCACAACAACTAATACCCACACAAAACTCTCAGACTCAATCAACTCGACACCGACGCATTCGACGGAAAAAGACGAGCAAGAAGAATATAGTATAGAAGTTATGTACCTGAATAACTCAGAGTAAAATCTCGTCTTCTAATCGATATGTCTGATGTTTCATGCTGCTAATCTTCTTCCCTCTTCTAGTGTTTGAGCAGAAGGTTTGTTTTTGTAACTTTGCTTTCATCGTGGTCGGAACAGTAAGATTTTGTTTCAGTTTTTATGTTAGAAATAATAGAGGATTACGAGGGGTTAGAGATAGTAGAACAGAGAAGATGAAAGTAGAAAAGGAATATGAACTGAGAGAGGCGAAGCAGTTTGAGAAAGAAGGTTCGTGAGATTTGAGAAGAAAATTAGTGAGAGGGAAACAGAGAGTATATCGTGAGAGAGAGAGAGAGAGAGGAAGAGAAGAGGTTGAACGATTAAGCAAGAGAGAGAGAGAGAGAGAGAGATCTTTTTTGTTTTAATTGTTGTCTTAATTGGGGAATTAAACAAAATTAATTATGATCAATAATTTTTCCCTTCCCCATGAACACTAGCGGCGCTTCCCTTCAAATTAGGGTTTCAAAACCCTCTCTATTCCCCCTAAAAAACAGATCTGGGTTTGGGCTTTTTTTTAGCACAACCCATTTCACAAGTTTTGTTCTTATATTAATGGAAGCGTAGAAATAAATGAATGAACAGATGGTGCAGTGGTTAGCGTGTGTGTTTGAATGCTTGAGGTCTCGGGTTCTAGCCCCCCAAGACATTTTTACCATTCTTCTGTTTTTTCCTTTTAACCCAAACTCTTTTATTTTATTTTTAATTAAAACTGCAAATATAACAGAAAAGTGAGCATGGCTTAGTGGCAAGGCAAGAGGGCCCTAACCTAGGGGGCATGAGTTCAACTCCTAACTTTACTTATTTTTCTTTAATATTCTAAGTTTCAAGTTTTTTCTTATTTCATTTTAAATTTTATACAAAAATCACAAAAAATAAAATTAGGTTTTAATTTTCTTTATATAATAAAAAACACCAAAAATATTAGATTTAAATTTTTAATTTTCTTTTGATTATTTCTTTACTAAAAAATTAAAAATCCATTAGAATAGAGTAGTATTAAAAATTTTATTTCCCCTTTTTTAGAACTCTGCCATTTCGCAATTCATAATAATTTAGAATTAGATTTTAATATTTATTTTCACAAAAAATCATAAAAATATTGTAGTATTGTTTTCTTTTATTTACTTGATAAAAATCATAAAAAATATTAAGAACTTAATTTCTTTATCTTTGTTTGATTACTTGGTGTTGTACCCCAAAATTTTTCCTCCCATATTTCTCAAAACATTTCAAGAAAGATCCCCAAGTTGCTCAAGGTAGTCCAAGGGTTGGCCAGACAAGCTCTCTCCTAAGGCAAACTACCTCAAATTAGGGTTTCATGTTGCATCAAGATACTTGAGTCCAAGGGACCCCAAATTCTCAACATTGTCCTGATATGTTCTCAAGATCATCCATGTCAAGTTTCAAGCCTTGCAGAAGAAGTTTGCTTAGTCAATTGCTCAAAGGCCTGAAAATCGATTGTGCAAGGGCAAAAGTCAATTGTGGCCCACATATAGTCAAACTTCAAGATTTTTGGTCAACATCCTCATTTTGAAGTATATTTAATCATTTGATCAAGGTTTTATCATGATTCATCAAGGATTGCTCATAATTCATCAAGACTCAAAAGTTGCTAAATTAGGGTTTTGTAGGAAAAGTCAACTCAACTTTGACCAAGCATAACTTTCTCATACTTTATGAGAAATGACCCATCAAAATCTCATTTTGAAGAGTATGCAATTCCCTCCAATCCATCTTCATCTACCAAGTTCAAAATATGCACTAACAAGAAGTTATGAATTTGGACATTATAGGTCATTTTGGATAGTCAACAAAAACACCTTTTGGGTCAAAGCTTCTTACATGAACATGGAAGATCCAGTTGAGATGAAAACAAAGAGGACTCTTAGGGTACATCCTAAGCTTTCTAAAAAGTCCAAGAACACCCTCGTAAGTTTAAAATTGAGAGAGATATGCATTGTCAAAGTTGGATAATTTTTGAAAAAATGCATGAAGCAAATATTGACCAAACTTGGATTTTTTCCAAATGGGCCTATCTTTTCAAGTTTGAAACTCATTCCTAACATGGTCCACGGCCTCTAAACCGACCCATACATTTTTCTACTATTTATGCTATTTATTTTGATATTTTATTCATTAAAATTCAGAATTAAATAAATAAATAATAGAAATAATATAAATTTTGATGTGAATCCATTTTGGGAAAGTTTTATGCTGGTTTATATCAATTGATTTCGTACAATAACTCTTCAAATATGTCCAGGTTCATCCACATGTGAAAATGGCATAAAATCATCAAATATGGCATTTTTTTCAAATTTTGATCATGGTCTTAAAACACAACATTATGAGGGAGATTCTTTCCATGCTTTCTTGTCTCCTCATTCTCCTATATAAATATAGAGCCATACAAGCTTGAAAGGGACGAAAATCCTCTCTAAAAATCTCTCAAAAAGCTCTTCAAAAAGCTCTCTAAAAGCTCTTCAAAAAGCTCTCCAGAAATCAAAGAATTTGTGCAAGTCATATCTCGAGGTTCCGGTCTCTCTCAATTGACATCAAGCCTCAAACCATCCTCTTGAAGTCCTCAAGAGTCTTACAAGGCCCAAGAGCAATCCATCACACGCCTAGCACGCCCCCCATTTGACAACACCGGTTTGGTAAAATTTTAAACTTTGAATCTCTAATTTTAATCACATTTTATGGTATGCTAACGTTTGTTTGAGTTTATATAGAACAGTTATGGATGGTTGAATCATAGGTTCCACGCAAGAATAAAAAAACACCATAGTTAGAGCATGAAGCTTTCGAAGATTCGAGCTTAGGGATTTCTGATGATTGCACCCCCTGTTTACTTTTGCTACTAGGCCCATCTTTATTTTCATGTTTTATTCGTTTTGTTTATTTCTTTTAATCCCTTTTATTTTTTTATCAATAAACAAACATAAAAATCACATAAAAATAGATTTAGGATTTTTTCTTAATTAAATTTTAATTTTAGGTAAAACTTTAATTTCTTTTTGTAAATAACTTAAAAATAATTAGAATAAATAGGTTTTATTACTAACTTAATTATATTTTATTTTTTCCTAAAATAACCAAAGAAACCAAAATAGGTCATGTAATTATTTTTATTAATTAATTTAATTAACTAATTAATTGCATATTTAATTTAGAAAACTTATTTCTTTTATTAAAAACAACAAAAAAACAATTTTTCTTTTAATTAGGTTAGAAGGGTCAAAACTTTAAATTCTCGTCGATCTTAATTCTTCTCGCGCGCTTTATTTTTATTATTTACCATATTGATGTAACTGCCTACAGTTTGTAATAGTTTAATTAAGATGTTTATTTACATTTATCGCTTTATTTTCAAAGGGTTTGTTTTTGGCTATGTAAATACCTGAAGCCTTGTAATAGCGTAGTTTAAATTCCGTACTTTAAATTCCACAAATTATTAACTGTTAGATGTATGATATAGGGATGCATGACAAGAATGTATGATTAATTTTAAAACAGTTAGATCACCCTAAATGTGCAAAGATAAATAAACTGAAATTGAATCATTCGCACATGCGCACTCCTAGGGTACACTCCCACTTGGTTGCCTTCGGTAAATGGTCATTGAGTATAGGATGCTTTAGTGGTTGTCCTTTTGTCTAAACAGAGATCAAAGTCCCGATTCGGAAGAGTTGCCTCGGAATGGTTACCTCAGAATTGTTGCCTCAAATAATTGATCTAAGACATTAGGGTTATTACTAAGACGTCCTAACATTGCTTTAGTGACTGTGCGTCCCTTTCAAATTGACCCTCAAACTCCAACGACGGTGCTACCTACTCACTAATAATGGGATAGCGTTGTCTAAAGGAAACGAATACAGAACGATTTTTTTTCCAAGTAGGTAGATTAGTTCTTAAGTACTTGCTCATTCCAAATAAATTTTTCACACTTACACTCCTTTATAAACAAAGTTTTCAAAAACACTTCATTACAATCTTGAAGGCAGAAGCAAGAGTTAAATCGAAGTCAAAACAAAAACTTTTCAAAGCGCATAAACACAAAGAAAACAATTTTTAAAATGATGAGCAAGTACCTAAGAGTCCGTAGATAACTACGGATAGAAAGGGTGCTAATACCTTCCCTTTCTATAAATCTACCCCCCGTACTCAGAAATATCTCGAAAAAGGAATTTTTCTGTGCTTTTTTCCTTTCCTTGTTGGATAAAATAAAAGACAGTGGCGACTCTTGCTTACCGCGACATTTTGAGAAAACAAACGCAAAACGCAAACCAGCAAATTCCTTAACAAAATAGGGAAACCACGTCCCGGTTCTGGCCATCGTATCACACTTGGTTACATGTTACCTTAAGTGATTCTCCGAATCGATTAAATTCATGTTGATCATTTCATGTTGAATTAGACATTAGGGTCAAAACTATGTATGATAACTTTAGTATAGAAATTCCCTTTTACACTCAACATTAGGTTCATCTTTGTATGACAACCATTAGGTTTTTTTAGTCTCCCCCTTAGACTCTTTCTTCTTTTGTAAATTAAAACAAAAACTTCTTTTCTTAAATCAAAAAATCCAAAAACACTTAATCATTGTTCAGACTCATTTCACACTTAACAAAACATTCAAAAAATCAAAGATCTCCTCAAAAGGGCATGTTATCTCCGTTCTACCACGATATAGGCCGTGCCTATTGCTAGAATGTGTGTGTTAATGTCGCCCGCTAAAAAACACCAACAAACCAACTTTTTCTAGAAGAACTACGGTGTTTTGATTCCTTCATGGGATATGTAGGCAAAGGGTTGCGAGACCCTCACGAGCTCACTAATAAAAACCATTTCATTCTCCTTAGCATGTATAGTTATAGATAGACATGCCCTTAGGAGAAAACAATCAAAATGGATCCCGTTGAGTACAAAGGATGTGAGGGGTGCTAATACCTTCCCCTTACATAATCAACTTTTATACCCTCTCTTTTGGTCGCAAGACCATCTTATGCATCCTCTTGGGGTTTTCTCGATATTTCCCCTTCCTTCGGGATAAATAAAGTTCGGTGGTGGCTCTGTGTTTTTTGTCGGTAGCTTCATCTCTATCTTAATTATAACTCTAATTTTATAATTAATCTGTTATGAATTAAATTAATCTATTCTCTCAATTTTCTTCATCTGGTACTTTAACATTTTTGTTCTTGCTTAAATCAATGATTTCTCTATGCCCCTTATCACCTTTTTTATTTCTGAGAAAGGGGGAGAAAGGAAAATGATATTTTGATCACACATAACAAACATGTATAATGTTGTTACTACTAATTGTTTGTTTGATGTTTCAATCTGGGAACTCTAAACAAGTTCACCAAGGATTCAAAGACAGGTTAAAGAAGAAGATCTTGATGCTAAGGTTAAAAACCTTATGGATAAAGTTAACTCTGATTTTATATTTAAGATGTCATACCTCTTATGAATATATTAATATTCAAAAAAATCTACCACACACAATTCAGAAGTTATAAACTTACTGAAAGTAAGGTAGTCTTGCTTGATATTATAGTATTCAAAAGTTGTTAACTTTCTGAAAATATGAAATTCAAACTCAAAGCTCAGAAGTTGTGCTCTCCTGAAAGGAAGACAAGTCAACATTCTGATGCATGCTCTTATACAGAGATGCCACTCAGAATATGAGCTCTGATACATGTGCTTCAGCAATGTACGCGCTATTTAGAAGTTGTAAACTGTCTGAATGTCTGATACAGTGGAGAATATCAGATCAAACGCTGATGCTTGAGAAGTATAGTGTTTTGGTTGTGATATTAAAATCATGGTACAAAAGCTCTGGTACATAATGTGTGGCATTATTTAATCAGGCTCAAATCAAGTTTTTTTTCTTCATCAAGTGCTGATAGAAACCAAGTTCTAAGATGAAGACCAGGTGTTCTAGTCAGACTCTGATGAGTTGCTATAGGGAAGTGTTACTTCTATATTCTTATGTTCTGATACTCAAAATTTATTTTGTGAGTCTTGGGATTAGGGGGAGACTCTGAACAAGCTTAAATAGAATTTTGGGTTTAACAGATTTAGGGGAATATGTGAGCTTAACTCTGAATTTGTCGGTTATGGTGATAACCCTGTATAAATTGTTCTATCAAAATACATCGTTTTGTCATCATAAAAATGTGGGAGATTGTAAGAACAAGAAGTGTTTCCTACATCTGGCCTTGAGATTTTGATGATAACTTCACATGTTATCTTAGAGAATAATTATATACACTAGTGATTTCATCTAGTGTGTAGTTGCTGCTATAATATTCTGACTTTGGTATAAGGTGTGTGACATCATCAGGTTCTGAACATACACTTTGAAAGAAAACATGTGGTTACATGTTTCATTAAAGTCAAAGTTCTGAACCAATCTTCTGTAACGTGTCTTAGGAACGTTAGTATAAGAAGTTTTGATGGTGGCTTTGTGGTTTAGATTTAGAGGCCTTCTAAAGCTTTACTTTTGTGTTACAAGTTCTAAAGACTCCAAGACTTAGGTCCTAAGGCTCATAAGAAAGATTCTTCTACAACAAGCTTCAAGGTTCAACATTTAAATATCTGAAGCCTCTGAAGATAAGAAGAAAGTTCAAATGATTAATGTGTGATGTTGTGTAAAAGGTACATAAAGTTTATGTGATCTCTACCCTCTAGGGTGGCGTAAGGACAGTCATTTATACTGTATTATCAATCACTCTCATTGTGACCGTTGGGAACAAACGGCTGGATTTAGAGCTATCTTTCTTTACTTCACGGATCTCTGTTTACAAGCTTAATAGAAAAATATTATTCAGAGGAAAAGGTGAAAAGCTATCATTAAACCGTGATAGGATACAAAAATATTATTTTATATTGTCTAAACTCTTACACCTTATCTTATCCGTTGGTAACTAACCGTTGGTGCATGAAAAGTTTGTTTTATCCTCACAACGTCTCTCTGTCAAGGGCTATAAAAAAAGATCAAAGCTTCAAAGATAAATTGCTGGTTAGCGGTTAAACAGTTGCCATTGGCCAACAAGCTTCATCCTGTGGAAGGAAAGAAGTGGACTCTGAAGATGTTAAAGCTGCAATGCTATACATACTAAAGACTATTAAAAGAAGAGAGAAAAGAAAGAAGAAGAAGAAGAAGAAGAAGAAGACTACAAGATTTTATTCAACTTTCAATCACATACATCTTGATAGATCTCAAAAGAAGCAAGGAGTTGTTGCTCGTAGCTTGCTTAACAAGAAGATGAAGAAGAACACTACAATATGATACTCAACTTCTGATCATATACATCTATATAGAACATTGTAATAAACACTAGAGTTATTTCTCAGATAATGTTTCTGTTCATATCTCTTCATGTAAATTGTTTTAACACTTGAGTTATTGCTCATAGAAGTTTTAAACAATATGTGCTTAAATATTTTGTGTAATCTGCTTAGAATAAGCAACCATGTAAACACAGAAACCCCATCAACTGTTGTTGATTAGTTTCTTGAGAGACTGAGTGAATGTCTGATCTCAAGAAGACAATGGTCGCTGGTCATTGTGGGAAATCCTGATAGGAGATTCTGAGGAATCGGATTATGTTGGGTCAATAGTAATCATATCTCAAAGAGGATCAAGTGAAGGTCATACTCTTGTTAGATCCCTCGTAAATATAATTGCAAGAAAATCCTGGTAGGAGAGCTTGTCGGATCATATTCTATTGGGTCAACGAACATTATATCCGGTTGAACCCCTGAACGTGTCATTGTGTGTTAGTCTCCGACAGTTGCCCGTGTAATTGTAATCAGTTTGGTTATAGTAGATTAAGTCCTTGGATAAGGCAAAATCATCCTTGCGAGGGTGAACAAGTGTAGCCTAGTTAACGGTGAACCTGGATAAAATATATGTGTCTTTTATCTTCGTTGTCTTTATTTCTATTATCATTTGAGTGTCTAGAATTTCAATGGGGAATATTTTCTATGAGCACAATTCAAACCACCCCCCCCCCCCCCCCCCCCTTCTCTTAGATTACTTTCTATACTTACAGCTCGTAGTTAAACTGACATCATTGTCTTTTTAAAGACACGGTACAGAATTGTTGTAATATGCTTGTGAGAAAAAATAAACATATTTTCGTATTGACATATTTTTGGGCTTGGGCTTGTTAAGGTTTTGTTAGTTATAAATATGATTTCTCTCATTTGTTGTAAAACAAGTTGTAGAAGTTATAAAAGGTAGAAATCTTAGTAAGAATCAAAGGATAAAATTCCTTAGAATTATATTCTGAAGATATAATTCTAAAGATTTGACAGACTCCAATATTGAGAGTTTGAGAGATTGAGAAATATTTAAATAGAAAATAAAGTTTGTTATTGGAAACTCGGAAGACTATATTCTTATAACTCATATTGTAAATTTTTATAATAACTTTTGAAATATAGTGAATTAGATTGTAATATATTGCAACAACTATTGAAGTATAGTAAATTGAAGAGTTACTTTCTCCCCAAGACCTAGATCGATTTGATCCAACTATGTAAATAAATTTTATATATTCACGCCTATTATTATTTTAAAAAATACTAATAACTCTTTTCCCAACACTCACTTTTTTATTAAGAGAAATACATGTAGGTCCTACCAGTTTATGTGAGATCCAGTGGAGGACATATGTTTTCTAATCTTAAAAGATTAAAATAAATTTGACATTGAAGTAGTGTTTACTAAGATATCATAATAATTATCTAATAAATACATTTTATGGGAGTGTTTTCCAAAAAAGTTCAATGGCTCAGTTAGTTAACACTTCCTTGTACAATAGTTCAAATAATGGGTTCGTTTTGTTTATTTTAAAGCATTGACAATATTATATGATAATTATGTTACGTGAGAAAATTTAATAGCTCAGCTGGTAAGGTTCCTAACATGCTGTGCTGAACAAAATCTATGTATTTTTTCTAGGCGTTTTTCAAATTCGTCCCATACGATGAGAATTAGGTATTAACCCTAAATTTAATAGTTTAGGAAACACGTTTATTACTAAATAAGGATAAATCTATACATTTATAGTGTTCCTTTAAAAATTTGTCTAAATAGACTATAATTTGATTTTTTTTAAATATTATAATAACAATTCAATTATAAAATAATCAAATAAAAATTATTCTCAATCAATCCAAACCACATTTATTTTAGTTTTTAATTATAATTATTAATATCCATTTATCTTATCAATAATACAATCATTTTGGATAAATTTTAAAACATACCTCAAACATTATTATATTTTATGTTACTATTTTACTTTGAAAATTTAAATTAATAGTACAAAAACAATTGCCTGTGACAATTATATGTCAGCACTATCACTGCACAGTATGAACGTGGTAAAACTCATTTCCAAACACACAAATAGTCAAGTAAAATAGAAGGCAAATCATTCAAATCCCACGTGTATTTTCTGGTCAAGGGGAAAGAGTTATAGAAGAGGATTTGCATCAAACTTTTACCCCATTAATTAATCACAAGACAACCCCAAAACTATGCATTCACTAAAAAGAAAAATATATATATTCAAACAACAATGACTACTTATGAATTTCTGGGGCAAAGCTTTATCATTAACAGTGTGGTTGTAATCTGCAAGTTGGACAATACCACTTTCCCTTGAACCTTGTTTCTTGGGTTAGGCCAACACATGAATAGTGGAACCACTCACCTCCTCGGCACTATCAAGAATAACAATAAAACTCGGTCACAATAAGAGAAAAAAAGAGTGGCACGAAACAGAATCAGCACAGGAGAGAACAAAGTACAGTGAACTCACATTTTCATTGTCACAAGCAATCATGTCTCCAAAAGATACCTGAAGTAAAAGATAACTAAACTGGCTCAGTTTAAGCAAAAACAAAAGATAATATACGAGACATGGAGCTATAAGACAATTATTTAACAACATATATATCATAACCTGATGACAAACACAGTATGTAGGTTCATTTGGATCAATGGGTTGATCAATATCCATAGGGGCCGCATAATCCTTCTTATGGCCTCCTGGTGGCGGCATCAGCTCAAAGTCCCGATCCCAGTCTCTTTCCCTGTAATCAAGTCTCTTTGATTGAGGTGTACCATACACGTGCCTGCGCTTTTCCGGTTTAGGGACAATAGGCAGTGGGGGGAGAATGGCTGGTTCATCTGGTGATATTTTCCCCTCTGATAAAACCAAATGTGAAAGAAAAAAGAAAATAAGAAATATAAAAACTAAAAGTATAGAGAAAAAAATTCAATAGCATCGTAGATTATAGAAAAAAGGGAAATTCCAGGGAGAGTGCAGACCAAAAAACAAACCCGTAAGTTCCAAAACAGTATTCCTTTTTGCTTTTGCTCTTTCTTTCTAGTGTATTACATTAAATTACGTTACATGTTTCTTTATACAGGTCAAGAAACCCCAAATGATGCCCTTCCATATTGAACATACTGTCTTATTTCCCCCAGTATAAATTTGAGCAAAACAAATAAGGAAGTAAGAATTGCATATCATACTAGTTTTATAGGTTGATTTTGAAAACATAATTTGTGCATAAATGACATAATAAATCAGAATGCAAATCAATTGGTTATTTTACCTTGCTTTAAATCTTCAGCGAAGTTGTTTAAATCCTCATCAAGTCGTTTTACATGGCTATCTATCTGAAGCAAATACAAGAAGATTGAAACTTGAAACTTAAGTTGTACAATCTTCCTTGTATGTAGTATATAAACCAGACGCAAAATGCAAAAAATTTACATGACTCTAAATAACTGAAAGCCATTTTTTCTACATTATGCATGGGTAGATGATAACGACATAGAACCACATTCCTAACTATCTTCAGTCGCACAATATAAATTGAGACAAAAATAAAAAAGATGAAAAAGGATGTTCTAAGAGAAGAATAGTAAATTGATATAGTTATATGATATCATCTCATCGAAACAGAAAAAAAAAAAAAAAAAAAAAAAAGAAGCTAACCAGTTCATAAGCTTGCTGCGCCAGCAAAACCTTCTCAGTGCATAGACTCAAAGCACTATCCTGGTTTGCCTCAATTTCTTTTAGCAGTTTCTCGATAGAAGCATCATCGTCTCCGTTAGCATAATTATTATTATAACTATAATTATGATTATTATTATGACTACCCTTCTTAGAGCCATGAGACGAGAACCCCATACAGTACTTTGTCTGCTGCCTAGTCTGGTTTATCATAGCTTCAATCACATAACAAAACCACAAGAACAACAAAAAATGAATAAAAAACTATTAATGAAGAACAAAAAAAGGAAAGTTTTTTTAGTATGAATTTACATTGGGATCGTTCATCGAGTTCACGGACGGTGTTAAGTAGTCTCTGAAGCTCAGCGGGCAATGTATTAGCGTCTGTGGAATAGAAAATTTGGGGAAAATTGAAGAAATTCGTTGAAAATGGGGGTAAAATTAGGGTTTGCGAATGGAGAAAAGATAAGAGAAAAGAAAAGATGCTTACACTCCAAATAGTCGTCGACGTAGACTCCAGTGCGTGCAATTGCCATTTTGATGGAATGATTATTGCAATAGAAGAAATATTAGGGTTTTCGATTGGGATTGGGATTGCGAACCCTAGAAGTGTTTTTGCTGGTTCGGAAACGAGGTAGACGAAGAAGAGACAAAACGCTGTCGTATGAGGATGGAATGTTTACGTTGTTTTAAAGAGAATAAAATTACCGTTGATAAGGCGGGGATTTCTGTTCTTGTGTGGATACCAAGTAGGAATGGATTTAACTTGGGAACTAAGTTGATACACAAATTTTATCACCTTTCAGATGAAAATAATTTATTGAATTGACCAAATCATACACTATAAAAAACAAGAAAAAATGTATAAATAAAAAAATAAGTATTTTAATTAAGGTACCGTATATAGTAGTGTAATAAATTTATGAGTTAAATATCTTTTATCCTTTAACTAACGAGTTTTGATTTATCCTATTTTAAAAAAAAATATATTTTTATTCTTTATCAAATTAAGATTATCTTTAATTTGAAATTGAATCAAGATTTCAGCAGAATTGCATACATGTTGTTTGATGTGGTTTTTTTTTTTTGTTTTTTTAATTTTACGTAGAAAGCCGACTATTTTTTATTTTTATTTTTTATTTTTTTTTATTTTTATTTTCCTCCACTTGAACAAATTTATTGTTTTATTTTATTCATTTCATATTAATTTAATACATTAATTTTAGGTGGTACTTAACTTTATATTAATTTGATACACAAAATAAAAAATATATAATAAAAATATACAAATAATATTATTATTTTTATTAAATTAACTTTATTACATGATTGATTAATATTATTATTTTTATTATATTCTTAAATATAAACATTACTTTACTATCTGTTTAATTATTAATTTTAGTTTATTAATTTTTATCTAATATTTTTAATAAAAATTAATTTTATAAAACAACATTTTTAATTTTCATTTTGGAACTTATTATATAAAACCAAACGTTGCAGCTTTCAATTTTTTTAATGTTGCTTAATGCTTGACAGAAATGAAAGGTAAGTGTAATAAAAAATTGTTTCAAGTTTTATCCGTAATTGTTATAAATGTAAATTTTTCTAATAATGTGAGATAAAATCTCAAAGTTTAATAAGTGACAAAAATTCTTGTATACTACTAACTAATATGAGATTTTCATATTAGGGTAACATTTAAAAGAATATTTTTATTTTATATTATATTGATTTAAAATATCAATAAATTATTATTTAACTTTTCTTATTTATGTTTAATCAATTATTACACTTTTCTTTTAATTGTAATAAATTATTATTTTCACACAATTAATGAAGTATCATTTTGTATATTAAATTATAGTTTTTATAGAATCAACAAAATTATTAATTTTTAAATCATTTTTTGAAGTTACATGTATTTGTGAAATGTAATGAAGTAACACCAAGAAAATCTTAAATGTTCTCCTAACATACTACTCGCTCCATTTATATATTATTTTATATTATATTAATTTAAAATATAAATAAATTCTTAATTTATCTTTTTATAGTATATGTTTAATCAATTATTACGTGTTTTTCATTTAATTCTTGTAGATTTTTATGCTCACACAACTTATGAAAGTAAATTTTTGTATACTAAATCATAATTTTTACAAAATCAACAAAATTATGATTTCTTTTAGAATATGAGTTGTTAGAACCACTCTATAGGCTATATTTTAGGTTATTTTTCTTTGGAATAAGAAATATTGAAACTAATTAATTGTTTAAGTGAGAGAAAATAAAAATTAAAATAAAATATAAAAATAAAATAATAATTTTTTTTTAAATAAATTAAAAAAAATTAAAAAAAAAATTAAAAAATTAAAATAAAATAGTCGAATTTCCACGCGGAATTTAAAAAAAACACGTCAAGTACCACGTATGCAGATTCTGCTGGAATTTTGACCCAATGTCAAATTAGAGGGAATCTCGTTTATTAAGGGGTAAAAGAATCTTTTTTTAAAATAGGGTAAATCAAAACTCGTTACTATTGCAGGGGGTAAAAGGCCTTTAACCCTAAATTTAATCATAAATGCAAAAGTTAAAAATATGTAAACCTCTTGATACATCCCTTTAATTGTTTTTATGAACTTTTTATATTTCAAAACACATGGTATGTTTTTGTTGGAAATTACACTAAATTTATGGAAAATTCCAAATCAATCTTGATGAACAATATTTAATCAATCTGATTGAAATTCATTGTTCTTCACTCTTTACTTAAGTGAATCAATCAACATTGTCTATAAGATGATTATGTGTAATAATCAACAATGGAGAAGAAAGGAAAAATAATTGGGGAAGAAGATTAGGTTTTGAACAAATAATTGGAAAAATAACTTGTTCAGAGTTCCTCGGTTAATCATCAACAATCAAACAAGTGTTAGCGGTAAATGCATATTTTTTATAATTTCTTTTATGATTCATCAAAATTATTATACTTTCCCCCTTTTTGACATCATCAAAAAGATAATTATTCATGAAAAACATTAAAAGTTAACAAAAGTAACAATAAGTGCTAATCAGAAAGAGTTGCATTGATGATAGAATTAAACAAATTACACAACAGAATGATCGATAACAGAATTAAAACTTATTGAAACCACTGATCATCAAAAGTTTGACACTCCTCTTGTTCCAAAGCATTAATAGGACCATTAGGAATACTTCGAAGGATTATCACAATCTAATTTTGAATACACACTTCTGAGAGGATTCTTCCATAGGGAATAAAAGTTTTGTTCAAATTATTTCTAGATGAAGTGATGGACCTTTTGATATGATTAAGGATGACTTGAGGGAGATTAATCGGAATTTGTTTGATCAGACAAAAAATTAGAATCTTATCATTATTGGTTAAGACATTTTCGTTAGTTTCACATGGACAAAGATTTGTCAGGATAGAGATTCGATAAGAGAGAGAAATGAGTGACAGTTGATATCTTTGAATTAGGTTGTGAGTATCTAAAGTAGAGTAGGACACATAAATGTATGGAAAAGGGAAAAAGAATAGTTGATCTCATTTATGAGGGCATATCAAATTGTTCATAACTTTAAACATCTATCTTTTAACACGTGAATAAAGTAGCTGACAAACATCAAAGGTCTAAAACGTTACTTATGCTCTGGAGACGCAGGCATGACTATTTTATTTCAGACTTTGATGAATTTATAATGCCTAAATACTTGTCATTTGATGATAATATATGATTATGATTATATCAGAGTCTTGAGATATTTATATCCAATTAAGCATAGAAAATAGTCCATTAAAATGAAGGACTTCATTAATTAAGAAAATATAACAGACACAAACTAAAAATAGTTAGACAAGAGAACGAGCAACAAGGAAAACTATGATAAGATAAACTATGTTCTCCTATCCACTAAAAATATCACACTTAGTTTTCAACAAATAACTTTCAAGACGTCTCTCTGGGCCATCTTCTGCTATCATTTCTTTGATAGTATCCATTATTCCTTCTTGAAAGAATATCTCAGGCAAAACTCTTCCATAAGGAATGTATGACTTAATGCGATCCTAGACTCAGAGATAGATTTCCAAAGACAGATGAAGATAGATTATGGCAGGCTTACTCGAGTATCATTCATCAAAAGATAGATGAATGCTTGGTCATCATACCTCAAAAGGTCTCGGTTTTCCCCTCTGGGAAGAAAGTTGGACAACACAAGCTTAAACCAAGCTTTGGGAATGGGTAGTATATTTTCAGGATTGATAGGCTCATATCCTGATGACATGTCATGAAGAGAAGTAAATTTCTCGGACAAAATAAACCTAGATTTGACAAAGTCAACAGTCACACCAACATTTTCACACCCAATTGCAAGAGTGATTGAGAAGGGGGTAATGGTGATGGGAATTTCAAAGATATAGTAGAGGATAGAACAATTCTCATAGTCAAGATAAACATGCTTCCAGAATTCTTTAACAAGATTCACATAGACAGGTTTCTTTAGCATAGTGAAGTATCTTGTTCGTTGTTGAAAGTATGACACATTTGTGATACTACGAGCAATTTTACTTTCATGAGGAAGAATTTCAATTTGTTTTTCAATGATAATTTCAAGTAGATATTCATTACCAAGAAAGGTTGGTTGAGGCATAATAGACAGATGAGAGGAAGGATCTTGATAGAGATTGGTTTATGAGGAGAAAAGACAATTATGATAAATCATTATTGATATATATATATATATATATATATATATATATATATATATATATATATATATATATATATATATATATATATATATATATATATATATATATATATATATATATATATATATATATATATATATATATATATATATATATATATATATATACACACACACACACACACTCAAATGGGTGAAAGAGGTTGTACCAAACTGTAAGAATGACATAGATCACTGATATAACAAGTGATAAGAATTTCAAAGAAAAGGAATAGAGTGAACCAGTCTTCATAAAGAACAGAGTACCATATATGTTCCAAATAAGACTTTGAGTGAATCAGCATTTAGAAAAGGCAAACCGAGAACTGACATCCATAAAAATATTGAATATGATCACTTAAATGCAAAACTATCATCATACACATTATGGGTAAAAAAATCTCTAATTCTCAAGAAAATTTACGTGTTCACATTATTCAGAGAATTGATCAAAAGATTTTTCTTTTGGAAAGAGAGAATGTTCTAGATTGTAAAATTTTTACTAACTATAGAGTTCATAACTTGGTGTTTCAATTCACATAATAAATTTCTAAACTTGTAGAAGTATTTTTATCAGAAGTTCTAATAAATTTTAGATGAAAGCAAAACATACCTTTGAGATTCTGAAGTCTTTACCGTGATCCTTTTATCTGAGTGCTTCTACATTTTTATTTTTGACTTTAGCTTGTCCTAAATAGATCTTTTAATCAGGCTTGTCATGTCCTTGAAGATTTTCCATCTGTCATTAACTTTAGCTTTCTCTTAGATACAACTTCTGATCAACTTCTTCCTTCTTATGCTTTATTCAGAGAGGTCTTTCAGAGATTTTGAATTATCTTCATATCGATTCCTCTTATTTCTTTGAGTATTCTCAATTTTCTAATTTGAGAAGAATAACCTTCTTTTGAACTCTAATATCTAATCTGAGAGCTAGGATCAGTCTTCTCTTTAGATGATCTCTTCATTCTTATGTTTAGAATCTCTCGTCTGACTTCTTGATAGTAATCCTCATAGTACAGATATTCTGCCCTTTTATTGTCAAAACATCCATATGTTCATCAAACTTCCTTTGAGCAGAAGTTTAATTTTCAGAAGGTAAATATTTCATGAACTTTTGAGAAGATATGTGCATCAGAGAAAGTTAATTGTCATTTCCTAGCATCTTCTGAATTTTTGAATCCTTGAACAAATTGTAGAATCTCTTCTAATATCATCAAACTTTGACGATTTTAACTGACAATATTGTTCTTGCAAAGTTGAGCTAACTTATTTAAAGTTAGTCTATCAAGGCTTGTAGGCATATCAACTTCAGAGTGAATAACTTTTGTCTTTGCATCTTTTAAAGCATTTTCCATTCAAGAATTCACATATAAAAAATTCCTATGATTCCTGATGAATTAATACGCTTTCTTTCCTATGTACCAAAATCAGAAAACAACAATGTTTCTTCTTTACTTGAAGAAATTCCTAATGAGATTTTTATGAGAAAGTCAAGGGTGGACTATCCGTTTCTTAAAAACATCTCAAGCTCACAAAGAATTAATCTTCACCAAGCAAAATTTCTTGTTTTCTGATGATTTTATTTTTGATCAAATACAATATTCATCAACAGAAGAGGTTGTCTCAATCAAGAACACTAACACCCAGAAGCACTTCTTCATAGGGTTTGGAATCTTATCTTGTTCTGATAAGAGCTTCTTTATCTCCCAAAATCAGTTCTTCAGAAGGAGAGATTATGATTCTACTTATCGCCCTGTCGGATCAGAAGGAACAATAATTGCATCTGAATTTGGAGCTTCTAATGATACAGCTTCTGGTATCTTCTTCTTTAGTTCCGAACAGGTTATCTTCAAGAGAAAAGATTTTTTTTGTTGACATTTTATGTTTTTCGAAGAATCAGAGACTTGCTCAAGGTAATCCATTTGGTTATGATTCAATACTTAACCATCATCTTCTGATATGAGAATGTAATTGAGGATAGAGTAACTATCACCCAAAGTATTTCTTCATACAACATTTGGATCTTTATCTGACAGTGTTAGGTGTTTGATATCCATCAATAACATAACTGGGCTCTGATACCAATTGAAGGTGTAAAGAAAACAGAAGAAAGGGGGGGGGGGTTGAATTGGGTTTTCATTTCTTGACAAACTTTCGATTCTAATAATTGTTTGTTAAACAACGCGTCTGTATATTGCTTCTAAGCAATGCTTCTAATTAAGTTATGAAAACATAAACTATTAGGCATAAGCAAAAGTAAAGAACACACGATATATCCTGGTTCACTTGAGAAACCCCTAAGCTAGTCCAGTCCACCCTGCCAAGGTGATTTCCCCTTGAACTCAAGGACTTAATCCATTATAACCAAACTGATTACAATTTTCACAAGCTACCCGCAAGTGACTAACAACCTCTAAGACACACAAGTCCTAAACTTCTTAAGGATACAGACCTACCCGATTCCATAAGGAAAATCCAGCATAAGCTACACACAAGTGACTAACAACTACTAAAACCACTGTCTTAGTCTTCTCAAAGCTTCTGACCTACCCGGTCCTTTGAGGAACATGTTACCTTCTAAAGCTTTTGACCTAACTTGTCCTTTAGAAGAAACACAAAAACCTTTCTAAAGCTTCTGACCTAACCGGTCCTTTAGAAGTAACAAACAATTGTTTGTTTTTCAAGGTTTGTTTACAAAAGAATGATTCTACACAAGCAAGTTTAAACTTAATTAAGTACATCAGAAGATCCTTATACACACTAAAAATATTACATTGTATTGTAGCATTAATGTGTGGTCTTCTTTTCTTCAAGTAGCTTCTTCACGGACAACAGCCCAAAGCACTTGAATTGCTGAAGTCTTCTTCTTCATAAGCTTCTGGAAGATTTGTTGATCTTGATGTAGTAAAGATAAGAACTTCTTCATATTGATTCACCTTAGAACATTATGGACAACAAACCTTGTTATATTTTCTTCTATGATCACTTTAGAGCATAACATTTATGTTGTGGATTTGTAACTGGAGCTTTCATGATCGACTTCATTATCTTCTGCAGCTTAGCAAGCTTTGTGCAACGTATAAAATTAAGCACATTTTGAATCAATGATTTCATTGTAATCATTATCAATATGATTGAAGAATCATTTTGATAACAGTTCTTCTTGTTGTTGTTATAGTGGTTGATAGCTTTTTGGTTGTGTTCCAATAATGACAGCTTTCATTTTTAACATTGAACACCAATAACATTTTAAACATAAGATTCTTTTCTTATATAGCTAAGAAAAATAGAGCCGTTGGCTATTTGAAAAAGAGTCGTTACAAATAGTACTACTATGTCGTTTTCTCTTCCACAATTCAAGCTAGTGGAGAGGTAGTGGAATAAGGCTTTTTCGTACTGTGTACTATTGTACCATTTTAACATTATATTCTTTCCTTCTGCAATTCAGAGGCTTCTTAGAGCATGAGTTTAGAATCGATAACATAACATAAGGTCTTTAGAGTCTTGAGAATTGCGTCTTTAGAGTCTTTAGTACTTGGTCGTGAGAACCCGTTGTAGAGAACATTGGATCAGAAGAGCTTTAAGTCTTTAGAGTCTTAAGAGCTGCGTATTTAGAGTCTTCAAAACTTGGTCTTGAGAACCCATTGTAAAGAACCTTGGATCAGAATATCTTTAAGTCTTCAGAGTCTTAAGAACTGCGTCTTTAGAATCTTTAGCACTTGGTTCTTTAAGAATCCTTTTAAGTACCTTGTTATTAGAAACACAAGTCTTCAGCATCTGGACGTCAGTAGAAACTTTGTCTTCATATCTTTTAACTTTGTCTTCTTGGAACATGTTGTCTTTTTAGAAACTAAGTTTTTATCATCTGGACTTCAGTATAAACTTTGTCTCCAGATCTTCTAACTTTGTTTCTTTGGAACACATTGTCTTTAAAAACTTGAGTCTTTAGCATCTGGACTTTAAGTTCAACTTTGAGTCTTCAGATCTTCTCACTGATTTCTTTAGAATATGTGTCTTCATATTAGAGATAACACTTCAGAGCCTTCTGAATGTTTTGCTATTGTTCAACAAAACTTGTGTATCACAGAAACATAACTAATTCTATTCTAATGTCTTAGCCACGTGATTCATCAAAAGCAAAACCTATTTGTTAAATACTCAACAATAACAAACATTAAAGTATCAAAATTTTTCATATAAACATTCTCATTTTTTATCATCAAAACTTAGAGATAATATTGCAGAACCAAATCTTATTCTTACAATCTCGCCCTTTTTTATGATGAAAAAACTATGTATTTTGATGACACAATTTTGTTCTAATAATCAGAAAAAGTGAAAATAGAAAGGTAAGGAATATTTATCCTTTGATGGTACTCCCCATGAGTCAATGACTTGATGAAGATCAAATATCCTGACTCTAAACTATTTGAGTAGAACTCCCCTTGGTTCCCATAGATCAGATATTGAGATCTTTCGAGTCTTGACTCTGGATGCCAATACTTGAGATCTTGATATTTCAGTCAGTCTTCAACTTCTGATTTGCTCAGTTCTTCTGGGTGGTATTTGCTTCTGTTTTTTATTCTTATGTTATGAATTTCATTTTGAGATAGTTTACATCTTCTGAATATTATGATACAAAGGTCAAGATGACTTTAACTTTCAGAAAGTTCTCAACTTCGGAACAGTATTGGGTCTGTTGTACCCCAAAATTTTCCCTCTCATTTATCAAATATTTTCTCACAAGATCTCCTTTGGTTCAAGACTGCACAAGGTTTGATCAGCTCAAGACACCTCCTTAAGCACTGATGACTGAAATTAGGGTTTGATATTGCACAAGGATAATTGAACTTTAAATGCCTCATATGACTTTCATGGACCATTATGGACCCCCAAGATTACTCATGTCGAGTTTTAAGCCTTGGATCACATTTTTGCTCAGTCAATTGAGCAGTTGACCTAAAAATCAGTTGTATTGGGGAAAAAGTCAATTGTGGCCAATTTACAGTCAAACTTCATAATTTTTGACCCATATCTACATTATAAACTCATATGTATCATTTGATCAAGTTTGGACTACAATTCCTCAAGAAAATTAATCAAATCATCAAAAGGGGAAAATGGTCAAAATTAGGGTTTTGACTGAGAAAGGGCAAATTTTGATTTTTGACCTAGCAAATGGTTAATTGGTTTGAGACATGATCTCAAGAGTTCAATTGAATCATTTTTACCTAATTGCATGACTCAAAACATTGTCCAAGATCAATTGGATTGATAGTGGATTTTCAGTCAACTGAGCAAAAGTCAACTGTACACTGAAAAGTCAAACTTTGACTTTTTGGTCAATATCAAGTATCAAAGATCACAATTCATCAAAAAATGTCAAAATATGAAACTTGTTCATCAAGAAATCAAAAAGTCAAGATTTCATTTTGAAAAGTCAAAGTTTTCAAACTTAGAAATTTTTCTAAGTGTTGAAAACTTCATGTTTTTTCACAACTTTGAGCCAATTTTTCACCATGATGCAAGATGATTCAAAAGAAACTTTCAACATGAAAGTTGTAGATATCCATGATATCTACAACATTTCTTTACACAAATTCTCCTATAAATTCTTTGATCTCAAGTTATTAATCCATGAAGTCATGGTCATGAAACAAAACACTTAGTGAAATTTTGAGCATTTTAGGTCAGGATTTTGACCTAACTTCTGACCCAAGTTTCACCTAGTTCCATTTGGATTTTGCAAAAGTGATTCAAAGAGGGGTTGTAGAGCACATTACAAGATTTCTAAAAATCCCCATAACTCCTTGAGATCATTTGTGAGCAAGGATAATCGAAGGTCAGAAGTTGGGGTTTCAAGTTGTTTTACAAGGCAAATTTTATGATGAACAAAATTCAAATCTCAAACCTATGCTGCATAATCTTTGCTTTGCAGGCCTCAAACTTGTTAGGCACTCCATAATTAAATTATTGCACAGGTGTTAGAAGTTTCAACTCAAGCATTCAATGCAATGCCCATGCTTTATGTCCATTTTAGGAAGAAAATGCACAATGCCATTTTGAAAAAGTAGCTTTATACATAAAACTTGTTCTTGAGCCTTGCAATGGTTTTCTTCTGATCATACACGACCTATAACTCAAAAGAAGTTTGTCTCAAGCCTCACAACCACTCAACCCATGCTTGTACTTCATCTTGGAACCATACTTTCACTTTTCTTCAAAATCAAGTAACATAGCAATCAGTCTAGAGCTTGTACTTCTGGCCCTCTCAAGCACTCAAACCTTCTCATTACTTAAGTACAAGTCCTTGGAAACAACACACACGCATACACAAGCCCAAAAACTCCCAAGAACTCAGAACTGTATCATATACCTCCATTCTTGCATAACCTGACAAAAAGTTTGAAACTCACATCTCCCTCGTGCGTTTTCAAGCCTTTTTGTTTCTAAAGCTTCTAAACATCATTTAGAACTCATCCCACACTCTGTTACATGACTGTAACACCATTAACACCATCCTCCATTTTCAAAAACAGAGCTTTGCACTTGGACTTCTCTAGCACGATTCAGCCATCTCCAGTACAAACTAAACATTGCATTAGCTTCCTAGGACCTCAGTCGAGCTATTCTGATCATCACAACACCTTGAGGAGTGCTTAAACTCAGAATACGATTTCCAGTTTTGAGGTAAGTTTCCTTAACTTAGAACTCTTCATACAAGCATCATTAATGTTTAATTTGTGAATGAAAGATGTAGACATCATTGTTCTAAAGCTAACCATGTCTTTAGATTTCATTATATTGCTTAAGTAGTTAGAATTTTGAACCTGAACATCCTGGAAAAGTTAGGTCAGAATTTGGTACCATTCAAAATTTATGCTCATTTTTTAGAATTAGTTTAAGTTATTTACATTTCTGGAATCGTGGTGAAATTTTCCACAAGTTTCAAGTTTTCATTTTTGCAAATGGATGAGAAATGAACAAGATGCAGGTGGTCTGGCTAGAGGTTGAAAATGAAGTTGTTTTCATGAATCAGTTTCTAATATATATTTATGGTTTGACATAAGTTAATGGATGTATCACCACCCCAGTGGTTAAAGCGCGCGTCTGTCACTCTTAGGTCCTGGGTTCAAGCCCCAGCGTGACCTTTTTGCACTTTTTTGACATCTTTTTTTTTTGCAGCGCCTGGGCCAACAACTTTGGGCCCTTGTTTTTTTTACCTTCTAACCCCTTTAATCATTTCCAAATCCCCCTGACTTTTCTTTATATTTTATTTTTATTTTATTTTCTTTATTATTTTCATTACCATTATTATTATTATTATATTTTTTTTATTTAATTAAAAATATTTATATTTTATTATCTATATTTATTTAGTTTATTTTTCTTCACAAAAACAAAAGAAAAAAACATTTTCATTTGTTAAATTAATTTCTTTTTTTTCTTCAATAAATACTTAGACTAAATTTTAATCATTAATATTATATTTCTTGTAAATTAAAATCAATTTAGAATTTAGGACTTTTATTTAATTATTTTTATTTACTAATTTAATTAAATTCACAAAAAACCCTAAAGAACTTGTTTTCCTTAAATTAATTATTTTACTAACTTAATCTTAATTTTCTTATTTTTAGTTAATTATTTTTTAGGTCAAACAATCCTTTTTCATAAAAGCCAAACAAAAATCATATTTCTTTTTACATTTACATTCTTGTATTTTATTTGTTTATTTTGTACATTTATTCAAATTTAATATGGTTGTAATAATTATTTAGATTTAATTTCTTGCAATATTCTCCATTTGTAATTTGTGTACCCCCTCCCCTAAACGATGTAATAGCGTAGTATTTTTAGTTTCCGCAACTTAAATGCTTTATATACAAATGCTAGTAATTAGGGTTTGTATGGGAAGATTAAAATCAATTCTTAGCAAACCCTAATCAAAGACAAATAAAGCATGAAAAACAATACACTTGCACACAAACACCCCTAGGGTAAATCCACTTGGTGGCCTTACAAAAATGGCCATATTATGCATGTGAGGTATCTTAGCAAAAACAAGCAAAATGCAAGATCATAGTCCCTCGATGACGCTATCTATGTTTCCTTTCAAAATGATCTTAGTCCCTAAAGAGAAATACTAAGATATCTTGCAACATTGCTAATCATGGTTATACGATGACCCTTGTCTGTCCCTTTTACATCTAAAGATATGGTTACTTACCAAATCAATGGTAAGATAGCAATGTCAAAGGAAAAAGGAAATGAACATGAAATACTTTTGAGTAGGTAGAATGTTCCCAGTTACTTGCTCCATTTCAAAACAAAAACATCCTTGCTATTTTCAAAACAAACACCAACACTTTCAAAACATCTTTCAAAACTTGAAAACATTTTCAAAAGATCAAACACTTTGTATACATTCTTACTAACGAGAATCATTACAAAGTTTGCCTAAACGATGGCGCCTTTATAAAATACTTTCAAAAACCACACAAAGCACATTTTCAAACAAAAGCAAGTGATCTAGCAAGTAACTAAGATCCCGTGGAAAACCATGGATGAAAAGGGTGCTAATACTTTCCCTTTTCATAATCTGCCCCCCGAACTCAAGAAACAATATCAAAGGTCTTTATTGTGCTTTTTCACCTTTCCTTTTGGATAAAATAAAATTCGGTGGTGACTCTTTCTAAACGCAACATTTGCGATCAAACGCAAAACAACCAAGTCAGTTCTCCCACCGTATCACAGAACTGGCGACTCTGCTGGGGATAATTCTTAAAGTGGGGTTACCTTAGGGTTATATCATATTTAGTTTCTTTTATTGTTTGACTTGTATGCTTTACATTATGGTTCTTTGTTTGGGTTTGAATACTCTACCCGGATTTGGGATACCTTATAGGTAAGTAGTAATACATTGTGGAAACTGTGCGGGGTATACCGACATGGTCTAAGAAATAACTACGTTAGTGTGACATATTTGTCGGTACCGGTAGATCTCGAGTAGTTAAGGAGAATACGGGGCCGTTGAGTGATGTCATGAATCACTAACTAACTTCTAGAACCTTTACTTTACCAACTTGGCCATTAAGACGTAGTGAGATGACCAGCTTTGGTGCAGTCCGAAGTTGGTAGATACTCGATACTACACTCATTAAGGTTTGGTTTTTTGGGATATTTCGGTCGCTATTAAAGAGGCTTGCGCTGAAACAATACCCTAGAAAAAACCCAGTGATATTGAGCTCCCTAGAACCCATTTACTATTACTAGGGCATGTTTGAGCCAACTAAACTTCAAGAGGGTACTTACCTATGAGACTCCATGCAAGCCTAAACCTAAGGACTTGTTTGCTTTGTTTGTATATATATACTTGTACATAACATCATAAACATCATAACGTCATACTCATATTCACTAACCATTTCAAGGATCTTGGGATTTATCTTTGTTCTGTTTTGTAGGACATGGATTCTATTCGCAGGAAAACCATTCAAGTCAATCTTGTAAGGATCCCTCCTCAACTTAAAGAGCTAGCATCAATAATTCCTGAAAATTCTCCATTTACCGAAAGATATGCTTGCCTACCAAACTTGGTGACCTCCAACACTGATGAGGACATGATGAAGGTGCTCTTCCAGTTCTTTGATCCTCTACACCATTGCTTCACATTTCCCGATTATCAACTTGTGCCAACTTTGGAAGAATTCTCCCAACTCTTGAGGATTCCCATTCTCAATCAACTACCTTTAAACGCTACGGAAAGAGATCCAAAGCCATAAGAGATTGCTTAAGCCCTACACTTACAATCATCTGATATCACAACTAATTGGGAAACAAGGAGTGGTGTCAAAGGTTTCTTAGAAAAATTCTTGTTTGAGAAAGCCCAAAACTGTTGGAACTCTTTGGATTTGCAAGCTTTTGAGGAAATTGTGGCTCTCCTCATCTATGGGATGGTTTTGTTTCAAAATACTGACCAACTCATAGATGTGAACACCGTCAAAATCTTCATGTCTCGTAACCCGGTGCGTACTATACTAAGAGACATCCTACATTCTTTTGACACTCGCACTATGAGGAAAAGAGGTATCCTTATGTGTTGTACTCTTCTTTTGGAAAGATGGTTTATTTTGCATCTTCCCCAATCTATATTGAAGAACGAGCAAGGTTCAAGGTGGTCACATAGGTTGATGACGCTCAAACATTCATACATTCATTGGTGTTCTCGATCTATAGAGAATGTTACTATCGTCGACCATTATGGAGAATTCCCTAATGTCCCCTTACTTGGCATTAGAGGAGGAATCATCTACAACCCCTGCTTAGCCTTAAGACAGTTTGGTTACGCCCGAAGGGATGGCCCATATGAGATGCTTATTCAAGGGTTGGCATTTGACTACGAGAACGACGATCAAGGTCACCGCCAGAGATTTATTCGAGCCTGGAGGATGTTGAACAAGGTAGATAGCAAGCCATTTGTGCACAAGAATTCCATCCCTCTTGAGCCTTACCTCAAATGGGTATGAACCCGTGCTCAAAGTCTTATGATGCCTTACCCCTCCATTCTCCCAGTTATCATAGAGCCTGCTGTGGAAGGAGATGTTTCATACACTATCTTGCATCCTGACATGCCTAAATCTCTTGAAGACTTGCAAAGGGATTGGATATAGCTTAAGGGGAAACGAGACACTTTTGAGGCTCAATTTTATGCCAGCGAGAAGAAGGTTTTAGAACTCACCAAGCAGCTTCATGAGGAGCGAAGTCTGAACGCCTACATCGCACCAAAGAGGATTCATACAACTTTTTTATCTTAGAGTTTTTTGTATTTCTTTGTAAGCCCAAAAGAGGCATGATGTACTCAAACTTTGATTTATTAATATAACGTGTGTTCCTTTTTGGTCTAAAGCAAATTTAAATCTCTAATTTCCTTGAAATCATTGCATATGCATCTCCATTCATCATAACATAAGCATGTTTTCTTATAATAAGCCTCCTCATCTTTCTACTATTTATTTCAGTAAGATGGATCTCGAGCAGACAGTAAAAGACCTCCAGACGCAGAATGCTCAGTTTCAACAGATGTTCTTGACTCTAGCCAAAGGACAAGAGGATTTGGAAACTTTGATGATTGAAGAAAAGAAGAAGAAAGCAACGAAAGCAACTGGTGTTCTGAATCTAGGAAGAAGGTTCCCGGGGGCATCCAGAAAGATCTTAGACTTCGCAACATTATCTGGTGAAAAGAAAATCAAAAGGGGAAATGCAAGGAAGCAACTGCCCAACCATAATCTAAAGAGGAAGAAGAGGATTACTCTGAAGAGAAATATCCCCCGGCCAACGACAAATACAAACATCTGGAAGAGCGTCTAAGTGCAATGGAGATTCAAAAAGTACCCGGGTTGGACTTTGAAGAGCTGGGTTTGGTGTCTGGGATTGTTATTCCACCAAAATTCAAGGCACCGGTGTTTGCTAAGTACGACGGGGTTTCGTGTCCCAAGATGCATCTCCGATCTTATATGAGGAAGATACAGCCTCACACTGCCTACAGAGATTTGTGGGTCCACTTCTTTCAAGACAGTCTATCCGAAACTCAGCTAGATTGGTTCTATCAACTAGAGATGACCAATATCCATAATTGGGAAGACCTTGCCGCTGCTTTTTATAAACAATATCAATACAACGCAGATCTTGCTCCCACCTGTACTCAACTTCAGAGTATGGCTATGGTTTCAACTGAAGGTTTCAAAGACTACGCTCAGAAATGGAGGGACTTAGCAGGAAGAGTCCAACCTCCCTTGTCCGAAAGAGAGTTAGTAGACATGTTTCTGGGTACCCTGTCCGGTCATTTCTTTAATGATCTAATTGGAAGCTCTTCAGTAGGCTTCACTGAATTAATCTTGACTAGAGAAAGAGTGGAAGCTGGGATTAAGAGTGGGAAGATTCAAAAGTATGCATCCTCTAGTGCCGTGAGAAAACCATTTATTAGGAAGAAAGAAGTTGGTGTTGTATATCCTCAAAGGAATCAAGAAATAACTGAACACCGTCCAATGGCGGGGGCTGTCATGATCCCTAAGCATGCACCTACTCAATAAAGAAGCAACCAACATAGAACAGAAAGACTGGTAAGACAATTTACCTGGATTAATATGACACTATCTCAAGTCCTGCCACATTTGTTGAGATCTAATCTGGTAACTTTGAAGGAAGCCCCGAAGAATCCCAACACAACCTCTCCTCATTACCATTCTAATGCTCGTTATGCTTACCATTCAGAAAGTCCAGGCCATGATACTAACAACTGTTGAGATTTGAAAAGCAAGGTGCAAGACCTTCTTGAAGCAAAAGAAATTGAATTCGATGCTCCTGAGATCCCAAATGTTATCACCGCTCTTATGCCCAAGCATGGCCGTGATGTTAACAATGTTGAAGATGATATGTTTGTTACTGTTGTTGATGAACTTGTTACTCCTCTCCTGACTATCAAGAGGAACCTATTGAGGTCCAGTTTATTTTCGGGCTATGACGAAAGCTGCCACCTCTATTTATCCCTACCAACTGGCTGTAATTTATTGAAAGCAGGTGTTCAACGCCTAATGGATGACAAAGAGATTTTGTTTGAAAAAACTCCCGTTCCAACCATTTCTTACAATGATGTTTCAATAGTAACCATTTCTGCCAATCCTTCCAGGGTCTCCACCAAAAGACCCGTTAGGATTACATCAGTTCCTAAAGTAGCTCCACTGATAATTACTATGCTAGGACCGATCTCGTACTCATCAGATAAAACTGTCCCATGGAACTATGGGGGCAACGTCTACTATCACGGTGTCAAACATAATTGGCTGGCTGATGAAGACTCAATTTTTAAGGCTGACCTCGACATCAGCAACATTGTGGAAACCAGCAAGATAACCCGAAGTGGCAGAGTATTCTCTCCCGAGATTGCTCCTCTGAAGATTGTTACCGATCCTGTGATCATCCATGTTTCTGTTCCTGTTGACACTACTACTATAATCCATATGGTTATCCCTACTGACACTCCTACCACTGAGTCAACCGAGACTCGGGGCAAAGGCATTCTGGTTGAGCCTGTCCAAATGAAGGCGCAATCAGTATCTATCCCCGAGGCCTCCCAAAAGGAGATGGAAGAAATTCTGAAAATTATAAAGAGAAGTGACTACAACATAGTCTAACAGCTAGGGTAGACTCCGTCAAAGATTTCAATGCTGGCCTTATTATTGTGCTCTGAGGCTCATGCGAAGGCCTTGGTGAAATTTCTTAAAACTGCCCATGTACCATAAGAAACCTCTACTGATCAGTTCCAAGACTGTGTGGCCAGCTTGACCGCTGACAATGGTTTAGGCTTTTCTGATGCTGACTTGACACCTAGAGGGAGGAAGCACAGCGAGGCATTGCATGTCTCTGTCGAATGTTGGGGCACAACTTTGGCCCATGTTTTGGTTGATACCCGTTCGTCTTTAAATGTGCTTCCTAAGAAGGCTCTTGATAGACTCGACTGTGAAGGTTTGACCTTAAAACCCAGCAACATAGTGGTAAAGGCCTTCGACAGGTCAAAGAGGATGGTGCATGGGGAGGTGGACATCCCTATAAAGGTTGGAACCCAAACCTTTGATTCAACTTTTTACGTGATGGACATTCGCCCTTCCTACTCCTGTTTATTGGGCCGACCATGGATTCACAATGTTGGTGTCGTCACCTCTACATTACATCAAATGCTGAAATACCCAACCAAGGGTAAAATCATTATTGTCCATGGAGAAGAGGAATATATGGTCAGTCACTTGAACTCCTTCAGATACGTGGAATTGGATGGTGAATTCATTGAAACTCCATTTCAGCATTTCGAGGAAGTCCCACATGTAACAACCTAATTCTACCCCGACAAATTATATAAATAAATCAGAGTTATAAAATTATATCATGCAAACGAATCGGGAAGCCACAAATTCTTCTATCAAAATTCATTGCATTCATCGTGGATATATAACACTTTTAAAACATCGGATGAACCATCATCATAACATCTTAATTAAATAATTCAACATCTACGCAGCGGAATTCTTAATAACATCTTTATCATCATTACAGCAACTTCAAACCAACAAATACTTAATAATAATCAACTTAAAGTTCAACAACTGAATAATCAACAATCAAAAGCAACAAGCGTTCATCCCCCCGAGTGTTACATATCAGAGCAATGACACCGACTCAAACTATTGAAGGTATACAACCTTCACTCTCGATTACCTGCACGTTACCAACATAAGGGAAACATTCAAACAAAAGGGGTGAAATATCTAACAATATAATAAAGCGCATGATAATTAATATATTAAATTGGATCACATAACATCACCACTTCTCATCTCATACTCAACAATGATCACGACAATAATACACAATCACAACATCAATACACACTTCTTTATACAGTCATATAATGCGACTCAATACTATGCAAATGCATGTGGTACCATTTGGAGCAGAACTCCCATCTCAAAAAATTTCTAATTAATAGAGGCATCAACAAGGCGTAAGCTTTCATCTCAATATTCTCCAATACATGCCATCTCAACGAGCATAAGCTCCATCTCAAAATGCAATGGATGCGACACAATCATGAATGTAATAACATCACCACAATTAACAACATCTCAATACATCATCATCGTTGGCCAAAGGCCTACATCTCAAAAGCATCTCAACATCTCTTCATCAAACATCTCATATCATTCATAATAATTCATCAAAAATCATTTATTCATCAAACATCATTTATTCATCAAACACAACTTCATTAATAACATCTCATCAACAACTCAGCTGTATGTTAATACGACAATAACTCACACTACTATTCTGTAATCTTACATCATTACTATCATTACTCCTACTGTTACAAATCAGACAGCAACCTATAAACATTTCATCCTCACCATTCTGCATAAAAACCAACATAACAATCAATACGGGAACTAACTCTAAATCCTAAATTGGCTACTAGGATTACACTTTCTATTCTTCATTTTAATCCTCTAGAATAAATTTCATCGCGTTAGCTATTCAACGCTTCAAACGGCATCTCAAACGACGTCCTAAAACTCAAGTTACAGCATTTCCTAAACGATTATGCCAAAAACCAGACAACATGGGTCGATGCAAAACTCCTTGGATCGACGTGTACTGCACCAAACTCAGAACATGAGTCGACGCATCCTCTCTTGGATCGACTCATCCTGATTCAAACACACAACATGTATCGACACATGCACCTACGGATTGACTCATACTGAGTCTAAAAGCACTCATGTATTGACGCAAAACCTCTTCGTGTCGACTCATCCTGAGTCTCACAACCTCCTTGTATCGACACATAGCATTTGGGGTTGACGCATCCTGTTACATCCTGCATAAATTCTGCGATTTTCTCTGCATTTTCACTACGGGTTTCATATTTTAAGCCCTAAAAACTTAATCTAATCATGGAAAATCATCACTTACTATTATCCTATAATTCTACATCGATCAAACAACACTGGGACATCATTGTTCATCTAAAATTCATCAATTTCACATCATACAACATCATAAACATTCCATTCAAGAGTAAGACAACAATCACCTCTAACCCCACATACCAATCATCATGAACCCAATTATAGAGTCACAACCCCACCCTTACCTTGGATTGAAGGTCGCTCTATAATCTTCCAGTTGAAACCTCGTTCTGCCGTTTTTCCTCTTTTTCCAGCAGCTTCACGTTCTTCTTCTCAATCCTTATTCTTCTACTGCCTCCTCTCTTCTATTCTTCTAACAACAATAAAATAACATATTATTCTCTTAACTCCTTATTAGGCTCAAAACTAATACACCCCCTTTATTACTTCTTCCATTCCTTATAAACAAGCCCACATCAAATAATATTATATTTCTAATATTATTTCACCACTTAATAAAATGACTAAATCCAATTAATCATAACACATCTTCTCAAATATTCCAAAATAATTTAATTAAATAATTAATTAAATTACGGGCGTTACAACTCTCCCCCACTTAGAATATTTTCGTCCTCGAAAATTCACCTCAATCAAACAACTCAGGGTAGGAGTCTCGTATCTTGCTCTCTAACTCCCAAGTCATGCTTTCTTCGGCAGCTCCTAGCCAAACCACTTTAACCAAAACAATCTCTTTTCCCCTCGGAGTCTTTATTTCACGATCCGCGATCCGTACAGGCATCGTCTCCACCGTAAGATTATCCCGTACTTACACATCATCCATATGAATCACATGAGATGGATATGAACTATACTTCCGGAGTTGCGACACATGAAACACATCATGAAAATTCGAAAGATTAGGCGGTAAAGCCACTCTATAAGAAACATTCCCCACTCTCTCCGAAATCTGATATGGTCCAATAAAACGAGAAGTGAGCTTCTTAGACTTCAATGCTCGCCCAACACCAGTCACAAGTGTAACTCTCAAAAACACATGCTCACCAGCTTGAAATTCTAAATCCTTCCTTCGCTTGTCATGATAACTCTTTTGTCTACTTTGGGAAGCTTTCATCTTTTCTCGAATCAACTTCACCTTTTCAGTAGTTTCACGAACAAGTTCAGGTCCAAGTACTACACTTTCACCAGATTCATGCTAACATAACGGAGTTCTACATCTTCGAACATATAACGCCTCAAAAGGTGCCATCCCAATACTGGAATGGTAATTTTTATTATAAGTGAACTATATCAATTGAAGATAAGTATCCCACGAACCTCCCTGCTCAAGAACACATGCCCTCAGCAAATCTTCCAACGATTGAATCGTCCGTTCAGTCTGACCATCTATCTTAGGATGATACGCTGAACTCAATCTCAACTTAGAACCCAAAGCTTCTTGCAAACTCTTCCAAAAATCAGAAGTAAATCTTGGATCTCTATCTGGCACAATGCACAAAGGAACACCATGCAGCTTCACAATCACACTAGTGTAAATCTCACCCAACTTCGACACTGGAAAACTGATGTTAATAGGAATAAAATGAGCTGACTTCGTAAGCCTATCAACAATCACCCAAATCGAATCATGTCCTCTTAAAGTATTAGGAAACCCTGTTACAAAGTCCATTGAAATTCTATCCCATTTCCATTCTGGAACTTCTAACGGTTGCATCAACCCTGCAGGCTTCTGATGTTCAACTTTCGACTTCAGACAAGTCAAACATGCATACACAAACCACGCCACATCACTCTTCATCCCAGGCCACCAAAACAAACCTTTCAAATCTTGATACATCTTTGTAGCTCCTGGATGAATACTCAACGTACTTCTATGACTCTCCTCAAGTATCACTTTCTTCATCTCAGCATCATCAGGAATACAAATCTGGTTACAAAACCTCAACACACCTTGCTCATCTAGCTTAAAATCACTATTCTCAGACTGATCGATTATAACCATCGAGTTTACCAATTTAACATCCAAATCTGAGCTTCTCTGATACTGTCTAGAAATTCATTATTAATCTTCAACATACCCAACATAACACTTTACGGAGTAACTTCGCAAACTAAGCTCATATCTCTGAACTGTTCAATTAATTCCAACTCTTTAACCAACATTGCTGACATATGCAAAGTCTTTCTACTTAACGCATCAACTACCACGTTCTCTTTCCCTGGATGATAATTCAAACCAAAATCATAATCCTTTAACAATTCCAACCATCTTCGTTGCCTCATATTCAACTCCTTCTGATTGAATAAATACTTCAAACTCTTATGGTCACTAATCACTTCAAATCTAGAACCATAAAGATAATGCCTCCAAATCTTCAACACAAAAACAACTGCAGCAAGCTCTAAATCATGCGTAGGATAGTTCTTCTCATGAGTCCTTAACTGCCTTGACGCATAAGCAACTACCTTACCATTCTGCATAAGCACACCTCCTAAACCCATCTTAGAAGCATCACAATACACCACAAAAGATTCTCCTGGATTAGGCAACGTCAAAATCGGAGCCGACATCAACCTCTTCTTCAATTCTATAAAACTTTCTTCACACAAAACATCCCATACGAAAACTCTACCTTTTACAAGTCAACTTAACGAAAGTGACAACTTAGAAAATCCTTCGATAAACCTTCTATAGTAACCAGCTAATCCCAATAAACTTCTAATCTCAGTAGCTGACCTCGAAATTTCCCATTGCAACACATCATCAACCTTAGATGGATCTACAACAATGCCACTACCTGAAATCACATGACTAAGAAAACTAACCTCCTTTAACCAAAACTCACACCTGGACAGCTTTGCGTACAACTTCTTCTCTTTCAAAACTTGCAATACTACTCTTAAATGTTCTGCATGATCTTCTTCTGACTTAGAGTAAATCAAAATATCATCAATGAACTCCACTACGAACCGATCCAAATAAGTATGAAAGATATGATTCATATATTCCATGAATACTCCTGGCGCATTAGTAACACCGAAAGGCATCACCGAATACTCATAATGTCCATAACGCGTTCTGAAAGCCGTCTTCTGGATATCTTCATCCTTCACTTTAATCTGATGGTAACCTGATCTCAAATCAATCTTACTAAACACACGAGTATCCACCGATTGGTTCATCAAGTCATCTATTCTTGGAAGCGGATACTTGTTCTTAATCATCACTTTATTCAACTGTCTATAATCAACACAAAGTCTCATACTTCCATCTTTCTTCTTTACTAACAACATTGGAGCTCCCCACGATGATACACTTGGTCTTACAAACTTATTCTCAAGTAACTCTTCCAATTGCTTCTTTAACTCTGACAATTCAGATGCAGACATCCTGTATGGTGCCATAGACACAGGTCTGGTACCAGGTACAAGATCAATAGCAAATTCAACTTCCGTCTCCGGCGGTACATCAGGAATCTCATCAGGGAAAACTTCAGGAAATTCACACACCACCTGCAATTCCTCAATTATAGCTTGAGTTTCTACAGATAGCAACGCCATCAACAAGAACATCTGTGCTTCCTCTTGCATCAACTCCCTCAACTGTCTAGCAGACAACAAACCATCTTCTTCTGCTTCAGGAGTAGAAAACTTTACCGACTTGTCATAACAGTTAATATGAACACATTTATGCTCTAACCAGTTCATACCCAAAATCACATCTAAACCTCTTAACGGTAAACAAACCAAATCGACAACAAAGTCTCTATCGAAGATCGACAAGGGACACTTCAAACACACAAAAGAAGTAGTCACCGACCCCTTGGCTGGAGTATCGATGACCATTTCCCCATTCAAAGAAGACAACATAAGACCCAATCTTTCAACACAATCAGCAGCAATAAAACAATGCGTAGCACCGATATCAATAATAGTAATTAAAGGAGTACTATTAATGAAACATGTACCTCTGATAAGTCTGTCCTCAACAGCTGTCCGATCCTCCACCAAAGCAAACACTTTACCACTTGTTTGAGCCCTCTTTGGTTTCGGACACTTACTACCAATGTGCCCTCCTTCTCTACAATTGAAACAAATCACATCCTTATATTTACACTCCGTTACAACATGTCCGTTCTTGCCACAACGGAAACACCTCTTCACTTCAGTAGTGCATACATTACTCTTGTGGTCAGGTTTTCCACACTTAAAGCAAACCACACCAGCATGAGCATCTCACCCACTAGTCCTTTGACTTTGATCAACTTTTTGTTTACCCTTACCAGCTGGGGAATCATAAGGCTTACCACGATTTGTTGGTGCTTACCCCTCTTCTCACTGATAATCTTGTAATGAGCATTATTATCCTCCTCATAAATCCTACAACTATCAATCAAATCAGCAAAGATACGGATCTTCTGGTATCTAACTGCCTTCTTGATCTCCGGGCACAACCCGTTCTCAAACTTGATACACTTCGGAAATTCAGCATCTGCATCAATGTAAAGCGGATAAAACTTAGCCAACTCAGCAAACTTGGCATCATACTCAACAAATGACATATTCCCTTGCTTCAGCTCAAGGAACTCAATCTCCTTCTTACCACAGACATCTTCAGGAAAGTACTTCCTCAGAAACCCCCTTCGGAACACAGCCCAAGTGACATTCTCACCTGCAGCTTCCAACTTCTGACAAGTCTCTAGCCACCAGTCATCAGCCTCGACTGCTAGCATATGAGTCTCATACCGAACCTTCTACGTTGGAGTGTAGTCCATCACACAAAAGATTCTCTAAATCTCTTTCAACCTCTCCAATGCTCCGTCAGGATCATACTTTCCCTTGAACGTAGGTGGATTCTCTCTCTGGAAAGTCGCCAATCTACGAGATCCAGCATTCCCGTCAGCATTCGGCTGATTTTCCATCGCATGAGCCATTGCTTCTAGAGTAGCAGCAAGTGAAACATCATTCCTTCCAGCCAACTCAACTTCTCACTACAACATAAACAACAGTTAGAACTCAAATTAACAATACTCAATTGTTAGACAACTACAACTCGACGACAAGCTCAGACCAACCTTATTGCTCTGATACCAACTTTGTAACACCCCAATTCTACCCCGGTAAATTATATAAATAAATCAGAGTTATAAAATCATATCATGCAAACGAATCGGGATGCCATAAATTCTTCTATAAAAATTCATTGCATTCATCGTGGATATATAACACTTTTAAAACATCGGATAAACCATCATCATAACATCTTAATTAAATAATTCAACATCTACGCAGCGGAATTCTTAATAACATCTTTATCATCATTACAGCAACTTCAAACCAACAAATACTTATTAATAATCAACTTAAAGTTCAACAACTGAATAATCAACAATCAAAAGCAACAAACATTCATCCCCTCGAGTGTTACATATAAGAGCAATGACACCGACTCAAACTATTAAAGGTATACAACCTTCACTCTTGATTACCTACACGTTACCAACATAAGGGCAACATTCAAACAGAAGGGGTGAGATATCTAACAATATAATAAAGCGCATGATAATTAATATATTAAATTAGATCAAATAACATCACCACTTCTCATCTCATACTCAACAATAATCACGACAATAATACACAATCACAACATCAATACACACTTTCTTTATACAGTCATATAATATGACTCAATACTATGCAAATGCATGTGGTACCATTTGGAGCAGAACTCCCATCTCAAAAATTTGCCAATTAATAGAGGCATCAACAAGGTGTAAGCCTTCATCTCAATATTCACCAATACAGGCCATCTCAACGAGCATAAGCTCCATCTCAAAATGCAATGGATGCAACACAATCATGAATGTAATAACATCACCACAATTAACAACATCTCAATACATCATCATTGTTGGCCAAAGGCCTACATCTCAAAAGCATCTCAACATCTCTTCATCAAACATCTCATATCATTCATAATAATTCATCAAAAATCATTTATTCATAAACACAACTTCATTAATAACATCTCATCAACAACTCAGTTGTACGTTAATACGACAGTAACTCACACTGCTATTCTGTAATCTTACATCGTTACTATCATTACTCATACTGTTACAAATCAGACAACAGCCTATAAACATTTCATCCTCATCATTCTGCATAAAAACCAACATAACGATCAATATGGGAACTAACTCTAAATCCTAAATTGGCTACTAGGATTACACTTCCTATTCTTCATTTTAATCCTCTAGAATAAAGTTCATTACGTTAGCTATTCAACGCTTCGAACGACATCTCAAACGACATCCTAAAACTCAAGTTACAGCATTTCCTAAACGATTCTGCCAAAAACCAAACAACATGGGTCAATGCAAAACTCCTTGGATCGACGCATACTGCACCAAACTCACAACATGAGTCGATGCATCCTCTCTTGGATCGACTCATCCCGATTCAAACACACAACATGTATCGACACATGCACCTACGGATCGACTCATCCTGAGTCTAAAAGCACTCATGTATCGACGCAAAACCTCTTTGTGTCGACTCATTATGAGTCTCACAACCTCCTTATATCGACACATAGCATTTGAGGTTGACGCATCCTGTTACATCCTGCATAAATTCTGCGATTTTCTCTGCATTTTCACTACGGGTTACATATTTTAAGCCCTAAAAACTTAATCTAATCATGGAAAATCATCACTTACTATTATCCTATAATTCTACATCGATCAAACAACATCGGGACATCATTGTTCATCTAAAGTTCATCAGTTTCACATCATACAACATCATAAATATTCCATTCAAGAACAAGACAACAATCACCTCTAATCCCACATACCAATCATCATGAACCCAATTATAGAGTCAGAACCCCACCCTTACCTTGGATTGAAGGTCGCTCTATAATATTCCGGTTGAAACCTCGTTCTGCCGTTTTTCCTCTTTTTCCAGCAGCTTCACGTTCTTCTTCTCAATCCTTATTCTTCTACTGCCTCCTCTCTTCTATTCTTCTAACAATAATAAAATAACCTATTATTCTCTTAACTCCTTATTGGGCTCAAAACTAATACACCCCCTTTATTACTTCTTCCATTCCTTAAAAACAAGCCCACATCAAATAATATTATGCTTCTAATATTATTTCACCACTTAATAAAATAATTAAATCCAATTAATCACAACACATCTTCTCAAATATTCCAAAATAATTTAATTAAATAATTAATTAAATTACGGGCGTTACACCACAAACCATGGCAGCCACTAAGACTGTTTCCCAAGTCCCGAAGATTACAAGACCTCTGCTAAAGATGTCTCCTCTAAAAGATGCCAAGGCAGTGATCGAAGAAAGTGGGTGTACTATTTGGGGCCAACTCCCAGATATCACTTACAAATCTGACAAATTTGGTTTGGGTTTCACTTCAGGAGCCCATAAATTTATACGTCGTGCTCGCGCCGGGGGACCATATTTGAAGATCAACAACCACAATGTTGTACCCTAAAATTTTCCCTCTCGTTTATCAAGACTTTTCTCACAGGATCCCTTAGACTCAAGACTGGAATAGGGTTTGGTCAGCTCAAGATATCTCATCTTGCACCGATAACCCAAAATTAGGGTTTGAGTTTGCACAAGGATTCTTGGACTATCAATGCTTCATATGATTTTCAAACATCATTATGGACCCCCAAGATTACTCATGTCAAGTTTCAAGCCTTGAACCACATTTTTGATCAGTCAATGAGACAGTTGACCTAAAAATCAGTTGTATTGGGGAAAAAGTCAACCATGGCCAATTTACAGTCAAACTTTATAATTTTTGATCAACACCAACATTTTAGACTCACATGTATCATTTGATCAAGTTTGGACCACAATTCTTCAAGAAATTTGATCAAATCATCAAAAGGACAAAATGGTCAAATTTAGGGTTTTGATTGAGGAAGGGAAATTTCTGATTTTTGACCTAGCAAATGACCAATTGAGTTAAAGCATGATTTCAAGGTTTAATTTGTATTATCTTTCCTAATTACACGGTTCAAAACATTTCAATTTCATTGGGTAGACAGATGAAATTTGCTGTCAACTGATCAAAAGTCAACTGTATACTGAAAAGTCAAACTTTGACTTTTTGGTCAAAATCAAGTGCCAAGGATCATAATTCATCAAAACATGTCAAAATGTGAAACTTGTTCATCAATAAATCAAGGGTTGAAGATTAGGGTTTAAAATAGTAAATTTTCTTAACTTAGAAATTTTTCTAAGTATAGAAAATTTCTTATTTTTTCTCAACTTTAGGCCATTTTTTCACCATGATAAAAGATGGTTCAAAGGAAGTTCCCAACATGAAAGTTGTAGACCTCCATGAAATATACAAATTTTCTTCACACACTTTTCCCTAAAGATGCTTGGATCTCAAGATATAATTTTGTGAATACATGCTCATGAACTAAATAACTTAGTGAAATTTTGCCCTAATCTAGGCAGGTTTTGGACCCAACTTCATGACAATTTTTCACCTAGTTCCAAGAGGAGTCTTGAAATTAATTTCAAAGATGAGTTATAGAGCACATTTAAAGCTTTCCAAAATATCCAATAACTCCTCAAAATCATTTTTGAGTAGGTAGAATCGAAGAGAGAAAGTTGGCAATTTCTCACTTTTGATTCAAGCCATTTCATGAAGAACAATTTTCAAATCAGTACCTATGCTGCCTAATCCATAATTTACAGGTCCCAAACTTGTTTATTACTCCATAATTTAATGCTTACTCAGTTGAAAAAGCTTTAATCCAATCCCTAGAGCCATTGTCCAAGTTGTAATTCCATAAATGGCATAAAGTGGCCATTGCCATTTTGAAAAAGCTTCACTTTTGCAATTTTCCAATTCTTGAGCATTGAACATGTCCCCTTTGCACATACAAGTACCACAGACCTAAGGCAACTTGTGTAGAACATACACCAACCCTAAGCAAGCCAGTACAAGCATGTGAAGACTTGTCTCTTCACTTTGCTTCAAAAGCAAGAAAGGTTGCCAAAAGGCTAGAACACACAAATCTGTTGGAGAGTTGACTTTAAACTTATCCCATACTAATACAAAAAGACATTACAATTAGAAACACGATTGCTAGAGAACTGAAACACTCCCAAACTCCCTTTCACCAAAAATCTGTCAAAACTTGCAGTTTTTGCATAAGCATATCAATCCATCATTTGGCTCGTGCGTTTCAAGTTTCAATCATCAAAACACTTTACCTACTTGATATCTAACTGATCCAAACCCTCATCCTTGTACCGTAACTCCTTCCCCATCATCTGCCATTTTTGTTTTCAAAGCCTTCAGGTTGACTTGGATAGAGAGTTCCAGGCACTTCCAAAGCAAGGCAAGGGTTGGAACACACTCAGGGAGGCTCAAGCAAGCTCAAGCAATCATCAGACCTTCATAAAACTCACTCCAACTCCATCCACGATTTCAACTGAAAGAGGTAAAAATCTCAACTTCTATATCTTCATACAAGTATCCATTGGCCACGATTTGTGAATAAATAATGTAGACCTCATTGCTACGAAGCTGTACATGTATATATCTTGCATTTATTTGGCTTGGGTTGAGAGAATTTTGAAGTTCAAATTCCTGTAAAATTTAGGTTTAGATTTAGGGCTTTTAAAATTCATCTTGATCTTTGATTGTTAGCTTACATGATTTATATGGTTAGAATCGTGAGACAAAATGCTACAACATTCATGTTATGAGTTTTCATTTTCTTGGAGAAATGAGAAAGTTACAGAGCATCTGGCTGGCTAGAGGAAGAAGACGAAGTACAGGGCAAGGGCTTTGTTTGTGTTATGTTATTTTTGTTTCACATTAATTAACGGATGTATAGCCATCCCAGTGGCAAGGTAGCGCGCTGGTAAGACCCATGTCCTGGGTTCGATCCTTGGCGCTACCTTTTGTTTTTCACACTTTTCCATTTTCTTCATTTTTGCTGTTTTTGCAGGATTGGACTTATTTCTTTGGGCCTGAGCGTTTTTACTAACATATTACTCCCTGTCTCCTTACAGCACCCCTGGCCCATTATTTTCATATATTTTTATTTATTTATTTTTGTTTTCATTTTTGTTTATTAAATATTTTTCTTTAATACATAAAATCTTAAAAAATACAAATATGATAATATTGCATTTTATTTTATTTTATTTTTATTTTTCACATAAAAATATATATTTTATCTTCAATATATACTAACTATCTTTCTTAAATAAATTTGCAAAAAATAAAACTTAGATATATTATTATCTTTTCTTTTATATTTATATATATACTTGTAAATATTTATTTTAACATATAAAAACTTTATATTTTTTATACAATATTATTTATTATTTTAAATACAAAAATACACAAAAATAATATATAAGAAATTTATTTTCTTTCAAACTAGAAATTAGGGTTAATCCTTCTTTTTTAAGAATTAATTTCTTTTCCTTATATTTTAGGATTAGGTTAAAATTTCTTTTCACATAAAAAAAAAAACAAAATCTTTTCTTGCATGTACATAATGTTGCATATTTAAATATTGTATATTGTTTATTCTAATATTCTTACAAATTCGATTTGGTTGTAATAATTTATTTAGATTTACATTCTTGCAAATCCCCATTCAAATTTGTATTCCCCCCTCCCATAAATTGTTGTAATAGCTTAATAATCTTTACATTACGCAATTTACCGCTTTACATGCCATGTTAGTAATTAGGGTTTGTATGGCAAGATCAAAATAAAGCAAATAGAAAACCATAATACAAGGAAAAATCAAAGCATGAAAATAACACATTTACACACAAGCACCCCTAGGGTTTCTCCACTTGGTTGCCTTATACAAAAATAGCCATATTACACATGCGAAGTATATTGGAAAAACAAACAAATATAAGATCATGGTCCCCCGATGATGCTATTCAAAGTTGCCTTACAAAATGATCTTGGCCCCTCAAAAATGCTAAGATACTTTGCAACATTGCTAATCATGGTTATACGATGACCCACGCCCGTCCCGTTTACATCCAAAGATAGGGTTGCTTACCAAATCAATGGTAAGACAACAATGTCAAAGGAATAGAAAATGAACAAGAAAGACATTCGAGTAGGTAGATTGCTTCTATTTACTTGCTCTATTTTCAAACAACTATCCTTGCTATTTTCAAAACAAACACATACATTTTCAAACATTGAAAACATTTTCAAAAAGACAAATATCTTTGTATACATTCTTACGAACGAGAATCATTACAAAGATTGCCTAAACAAAGGCCTCTTTTACAAAATACTTTCAAAACCACACAAAACACAATTTCAAACAACAAAAGCAAGTGATCTAGCAAGTAACTAAGAGCCCATGGTAAACCATGGATGAAAAGGGTGCTAATACCTTCCCTTTTCATAATCTACCCCCCGAACTCAAGAAAACATCTCAAAGGTCTTTCCTGTGCTTTTTCACCTTTCCTTTTGGATAAAAGAAAAGTCGGTGGCGACTCTTGCTAACCGCAACATTTGTGATAAAACGCAAAACCCTCAAGTCAGTTCTCCCACCGTATCACAGAACTGGAGACTCTGTTGGAGAATTTAATAAAAGTGGGGTTACCTTAGGGCTAGATCACATTTATTTGCTTACATTGTTTGACTTGTTTGCTTTACATTATGGTTCTTTGTTTGGGTTTGAATCCTCCACTCGGATTTGGGAAACATTATAGGTAAATTGCAATACGTTGTGGAAACTATGCGGGGTATACCGACATGGTCTAAGCAATAGCTATGTTAGTGTGACATATTTGTGGGTACTGGTAGCCTTTGAGTCAATCAAAGAGAATACGGGGCCGCTGAGTGATGTCATGAAGCACTAATGAACTTCTAGAACCCTTTACTTGACCAACTTGTCCTTTAGGATGTAGTGAGATGACCGACTTTGGTGCAGTCCGAAGTTGGTAGATACTCAATACTACACTCATTGAGGGTTGGTTTCTTGGGATATTTCGGTCACCATTAAAGAGGCTTGAGCTGAAACAATGACCAAGGAAACAATCCAGTGATATTGAGCTCCTTAGAACCCGGTTACTATTACTAGGACAGGTTGAGCCAACTAAACTTCAAGAAGGTACTTACCTATAAAACCCCATGCAAGCCTAAACTAAGAACTTGTTTGTTTTGTTTGTATATGCATACTTGTACATAACATCATGGACATCATGAGCATCACATGCATCCACTAACCATTTTAAGGATTTTGGAGATTCATCTTTGTTCTTGTTTTGTAGGATATGGATTCACTTCGCAGGAAAACTATCCAATTCAACCTTGTAAGAATTCCTCCATAACTTAAGGAGCTAGCTTCAAGGATCCCTGAGAACTCTCCATTCACCGAGAGGCATGGTCGTCTACTCAACTTGGTCAAATCCAACACAGAGGAGGATATGATGAAGGTGCTTTTCGAGTTCTTTGATCCTTTGCACCATTACTTCACATTTCCCGACTATCAGTTGGTGCCTACTTTGGAAGAATTCTCTCAACTCTTGAGGATTCCCATTCTCAATAAACTACCTTTCAACGGTATGGAAAGAGACCCAAAGCCATAAGAGATTGCTCAAGCTCTACACTTGCACTCATCTGATGTCACAACTCATTGGGAAACTAAAAGTGGTGTCAAAGGCTTCTTAGCAAAGTTTCTGTTTGAGAAAGCCCAAAGCTGTTGGAATTCCTTAGACTTACAAGCTTTTGAGGAAATTGTGGCTCTTCTTATCTATGGGATGGTCTTGTTCCCCAATCTTGACCAACTCATAGATGTGAGCACCGTCAAAATCTTCATGTCACGTAATCCGATGCCTACATTGATGGGGGATATCCTGCACTCTTTTCACACTCATACAATGAGGAAAAGAGGTGTCCTTATGTGTTGCACTCCTCTCCTGGAAATATGGTTTATTTCTCATCTTCCCCAATCAGTTTTAAAGAATGAGCAAGGTTCTAGGTGGTCACAAAGGTTAATGACACTCAAACATTCAGATATTTATTGGTGCTCCCGATCCAAAGAGAATGTTATCATTGTTGACCATTGTGGGGAATTCCCTAATGTCCCTCTACTTGGAATTATGGGAGGCATCACCTACAACCCATGCTTAGCTCTAAGACAGTTTGGTTATGCCTAAAGGGATAGCCCGCACGAGATGCTAATTCAAGGCTTGGTATTCGACTACGACAACGACGACCAAGGTCTTTGCCAGAGATTCATCCGAGCTTGGAGGATGCTAAACAAGGTAGATAGCAAGACTTTGGGACACAAGAATTCCATCCCTCTTGAGCCTTACCTCAAGTGGGTATGAACCCGCGCTCAAAGTCTTATGATGCTTTATCCTTCCATTCTCCCGGTGATCATAGAGCCTGTTAAGGAGGGAGAAGTTCCATACACTATCCTACATCCTGACATGCCCACATCTCTTGGAGACCTGCAAAGGGATTGGATACAACTAAAAGGAGAGCGAGATACTTTCGAAGCCCCATTCTACGCAAGCGAGAAGAAGGTTTTGGAACTCACTAGGCTACTTCATGAGGAGCAGACTCTAAATGCCTACATCGCACCAAAGAGGATGTGAACTAATTTTTATCTTAGAGTGTTCTATTATTTTTCCCAAGGGGCATTGATGTACTCAAACTTTATCTTATTAATAAAACGTTTGTTTATTTTTGTCTAAAACGAACTTGAATCTTTTAAAATACTTGAAAACATTACATATGCACATATCATTCATCATGACATAAACAAGTATTTTTCAACGAGTTTCCTCATCTCTCTACTGTTTATTTCAGTAAGATGGATCTCGAACATATAGTCAAAGATCTTCAAGCTCAAAACACGCAGTTTCAACAGTTACTCATAACCCTAGCCAAGGGGAAAGATGAGTTGAAGACTCTGTTAGCTGAAGAAAGAAAGAAGAAAACAAAGAAGGCCACTGGGGTCTTGAACATGGGGAGAAGGTTTCAGGGACAAACTAGAAGAACCTTGAATTTTGCAACCACTTTCGGGGAAGGAGAAGGGAAAGTAAAATAAACAGCGGCTCTGTCAGAATCCAAAGAGGAGGAAGAAGAGGAAGACTACTCCGAGGAACAATATCCTCCAGCAGATGATAAATACATACATCTTGAAGAGCGTTTGAGCGCTATGGAAATACAAAAGGTACCAGGTCTAGATTTTGAAGAATTGGGACTAGTATCGGGAATTGTGATCCCACCAAAATTCAAAGTGCCGTTGTTTGCAAAATATGATGGGGTGTCATGTCCTAAGATGCACCTCTGATCATATGTGAGAAAGATTCAGCCGCACTCCGCCGATAAAGACCTGTGGGTGCATTTTTTCCAAGATAGCTTATCTGGAACACAACTCGATTGGTTTTACCAATTGGAAAGGGCCGATGTCCACAACTGGGAAGACCTTGCTGCAACTTTCTATAAGCAATACCAGTATAATGCAGATTTGGCGCCTACCCGTACTCAACTTCACAGTATGGCTATGGCTTCAAATGAAGGTTTCAAGGGTTACGCCCAGAAATGGAGAGATCTAGCTGGGAGAGTGAAACCCCCTCTGTCTGAAAGGGAGTTGGTGGATATGTACTTAGGAACTCTATCGGGCCCTTTCTTCAACCATTTGATTGGGAGCTCATCTGCTGGATTTACTGAGTTAATACTGACCGGAGAGAGGGTGGAAGCTGGCATAAAAAGTGGAAAGATTCAGAAGGATTCATCTACCTCTGCAGCTGTGAGAAAGCCTTTCGTTGGGAAGAAGGAGGTATCTGCTGTTTATCCATAAAGGAACCAGGGGAGGGCTGAACGCCGACCAATGGTAGGAGCTGTTATGATCCCAAAGCCTACATATGATCAACCAAGAAGTAACCAACCGAGGGTAGAGAGGCCAGTCCGGAAATTCACCAAAATTAATATGACTCTAGCCCAGGTTTTACCACATCTTCTAAAATCCAATTTGACAACTCTAAAGGAAGCTCCAAAGAACCCCAACACAGCGTCCCCTCATTATCACCCAAATTCCAGATGCACATATCATTCTGAAAGTCCGGGTCATGACACTAACAACTGTTGGGCCCTGAAAAACAAAATTCAAGACCTGATAGATGCAAAAGAGATTGAGTTTGATGCACCTGAGAAGCCAAACGTCATTTCTATTCCTATGCCTAGGCATGGTCACAACACCAATGCTATCGAAGAAGATTTGTTTGCTATCACAGTTGATGAACTCTTGACTCCACTCCAAATCATTAAGATAAACTTGTTGAAAGTTGGTGTATTCCCGGGTTGTAATGAAGACTGCCATCTTTGCTTATCCTCCCCAACTGATTTCCTTTTGTTGAAAACAAGCATTCAACGCTTGATAGACAACCAAGAGATTCTGTTTGAAAGTGCTCATGTTTCACTTGTTCCTGTTAAAGACGTTTCAATCATAACCATCTCCGCCATCCTTCCAGGGTCCCCAAAAGACCCGTTAGGATTACATCAGTTCCAAAAACTACTCCTCTTATAATCACAATGCCTAGGCTGGTCCCGTATGAATCAGAAAAAATAGTGCCATGGAATTATGGTGGAGACATCTACTACTATGGTATCAAACAAGATGGGCTGGCCGCCGAAGAGATAAGCTCCGAAGAAGAAGACTCTGACATTAGCAATATTGCCGGAACCAGTAAGATTACCCGAAGCGGTAGAATCTTCTCTCCAGAAATTTCCCCTCCAAAGGAAGTTTTTGGACCCGTGGTTGCTCCAAAGGTTACCTTCGTACCAATAATCATATCTGCAAGTGCTCCTATTGACAAAGACGACACAACCCCTGCTGTTAAAGACGACACAACCCCTGCTGTTATCCCTACCAACACTTCTACTGCTGAAACTCAGGGAAAAAGTATTCAAGAAGAGCCTGTTCGAATGAAGGCTCAACCACTGACTATCCCCGAAGCCTCCAAGAAGGAAATGGAGGAGATCTTGAGAATAATAAAGAAGAGTGACTACGACGTGGTTGAACAGTTGGGGCAAACTCCCTCCAAGATCTCCATGCTAGCATTATTGCCGTGTTCTGAGGCACATGAGAAAGCTCTGGTGAAGTTTCTGAAGACAACCTATGTGCCTCAAGAGACGTCTGCTGACTAATTTCAAGATTGTGTGGCCAGATTGACAGCTGATAATGGCCTAGGCTTTTCGGATGCTGATCTGACACCAAGGGGAAAAAAGCACAACGAGGAATTGCATGTATCTGTGGAATGTAGAGGAACAACTCTAGCCCATGTCTTGGTGGACACTGGCTCATCTTTGAATGTTTTACCGAAGAAAGCTCTCGATAGATTAGACTGCGAAGGACTGACGTTGAAACCTAGTAATATAGTCGTGAGACCATTTGATGGCTCAAAGAGGATGGTCCACGGGGAGGTGGACACCCCCATAAAGGTTGGGACTCAGACTTTCAACTCAACCTTCTATGTAATGGACATCCTCCCCTCTTACTCCTGTTTGCTAGGACGACCATGGATCCATAATGCAGGTGCTGTCACCTCCACATTGCACCAGATGCTGAAATACCCGGTCCATGGAAAGATTATCACTGTCCACAGAGAGGAAGAGTATATGATTAGACACCTCAATTATTTCCGGTATGTGGAATTGGACGGCGAGTTCATTGAAACTCCTTTTCAACATTTTGAAGAAGTCTCTCAAGAGGTAGCAGTAACCAAGACGGTGTCCCAGATCCCCAAGATCACAAGACCTCCACTCCGGATGTCATCACTGAAGGACGCCAAGGCAGTAGTAGAGGAGGGTGGATGCACCATCTGGGGACAACTTCCGGATATTCCGTATAAATCTGACATGTTTGGCTTAGGGTTTACTTCAAGTGCTCAGAAGGCTGTGCGTCGTGCCCGTGCTGGAGGGCCACCCCTGAAGATTAGCAACCGAGAGGTCAATGCGGTGGAAGATGGTGAAGAGAATTGCAGCTTGGAGGATTGGATATTTCCTACTGTCAACGGAGGATTTCACAATTGGGAAGCCAGAGACTTTGTCCCAATAACTTTCATCCCTCAGTAATTTATCTTTTACATTTCTGTTGGACTTGTAATATTCACAAACAATTCGCACATTTAAAACCTTGTGTCTTGCCCGAGGCACTATGGTCCATTTGTAAGGGTTTTTATTTCATCTTCATATGACATTAAATGAATCATGGACGTTTTTCACATACAATCTTTTTGTGCTCATTTTCTTTCTTTTACATTTTATTCTTTAAAGGATGGCTATACCCTTACACACACCCACACTCACAAATGCAGGTACCCCTCCATTCCGGATCCCATGGGTAACGATAATGCTATGGCCTTTTGTGACTCTGAGGATCTAATCTACCAAGCCGAAGACGAAGGTGAGGAAGATTGTGAAGTACCAGGAGAATTGGCCAGACTACTACAATAAGAGGAAAAAGCTATTCAACCTCATGAGGAACCGGTGGATACAATCAACTTGGGTACCAAGGAGGATATAAAGGAGGTCAAGGTGGGTGCCAATCTAGAGCCTAGTGTTAAAAAATGTCTGATTTAGCTGTTGCATGATTATGTTGAGATCTTTGCCTGGTCATATGAAGACATGCCAGGGCTTGATGCAAACATCGTGGTACATCATCTTCCAACAAGAGAAGACTGTCCACCAGAAAAATAAAAAGTCCGCCGCATGAGACCTGACATGTCATAGAAGATCAAAGCAGAAGTCATGAAACAATTCAATGCCGAATTCTTGGCTGTCACTTCCTATCCCCAATGGGTTGCCAACATTGTTCCAGTGCCTAAAAAGGATGGAAAAGTACGAATGTGCATGGACTATAGAGATTTGAATAGGGCCAGCCCTAAAGATGATTTTCCACTTCCCCACATAGACATCCTGGTTGACAATACGGCCCAGCACAAAGTGTTTTCCTTCATGGACGGATTCTCAGGTTACAACCAAATCAAAATGGCGCCTGAGGACATGGAGAAAACAACATTTGTCACACAGTGGGGCACATTCTGCTACAAAGTGATGTCATTCGAACTGAAGAATGCTGGGGCAGCCTATCAGCGCGCCATGGTAGCTTTGTTTCATGACATGATACATCATAAAATAAAGGTCTACATAGACGATATGATAGCCCGATCACAAACTGAAGAGGAGCACCTTGATCACTTGAAAAAGTTGTTTGAGAGATTGAAGGAGTACAAACTAAGGTTGAATCCAAACAAGTGAGTACGGTCCGATAAACTCTTAGGTTTTGTCGTCAGTAACAAAGGCATTGAGGTCGATCCTGCCAATGTTAAAGTGATACAAGAAATTCCTGCTCCTCGTACTTAGAAGGAAGTCAGAGGATTCTTGGGACACCTGAACTATATTGCTAGATTCATTTCTCACCTAACATCTACTTGTGAGCCAATCTTCAAACTATTGAAGAAATATCAAGTAGTCAGATGGAATGATGAATGCCAGATTGCTTTTGATAAGATCAAAGATTACATACAAGAGCCTCCTATTTTAATGCTACCAGTCGAAGGAAGACCACTAATCATGTATCTGACTGTTTTAGAAAACTCAATGGGGTGTGTATTGGGGCAGCATGGCGAGTCTGGCCGAAAAGAGCACGCTATTTACTACCTGAGCAAAAAGTTTACCGACTGTGAAACCAGATATTCACTGCTCAAGAAAACTTGCTGCGCTCTGGCATGGGCTGCTCGCTGGCTAAGACTGTATATGCTGACTCATACTACTTTGTTGATATCTAAGATGGATTCGATAAAGTACATCTTCGAAAAGCCTGCTCTGTCTGGGAGGATAGCTAGATGGCAGATGATCCTAACAGAATATGACATACAATATACTACCCAAAAAGATATAAAGGGAAGTGTATTGGCTGATCATCTTTCTCATCAAGCTGTAGAAGATTATCAATCCATGAAGTTTGAATTCCCGGATGAAGACATCATGACATTAGACAACCGTGAAGAAATCAGACCACATGACGGACCTGATCAAGGATCCCGATGGACCCTGTTCTTTGATGGGGCATCCAATGCACTTGGTAATGGTATCGGCGCTGTACTCATATCTCTAGAAGGGTGTCATACTCCATTTACTGCCAGACTTTGCTTCAATTGTACAAACAACATGGAGGAGTACGAAGCATGCATCTTTGGTCTCAGAGCTGCCATAGACTTGGGAATCAAATCTTTAGATGTGTTTGGAGATTCAGCTTTGGTCACCAGTCAGATCAAAGGGGAATGGAATACTAAACACCCAAATCTTATCCCTTACAAAGAACATTTCTTGACATTGCTACCACATTTTGAGAAGATTACCTTCGAGAATTTCCCGTGAGAAGAAAATCAGCTAGCAGACGCTCTAGCCACAATGTCTTCTATGTTTAAACTTAATTGGGATAACGAAGCTCCCCAGATCACCATTGAACGAATGGACGAACCAGCACATTGTCACAAGATTAATACTGAAGAGGTAGTGGACCAACCTTGGTCTCATGAAGTCAAAAGGTATATCGAGGCTCAAGAATATCCAAAAGGAGCTTCAATCAATGATAAAAAGTTATTAAGGAGATTCTCTGCTAAGTTCTTCCCGAGTAATGGCATCCTGTACAAACGCAATCATGACTCCATTATGCTTCGGTGTGTGGATAAGATTAAGGCGGAAAGGATCATGGCTGAATTACATGAAGGTACTTTTGGCACTCACTCCAGTGGGCATACGATGGCGAATAAAATCCTACGGGCAGGCTATTATTGGTCTACCATGGAAGCAGATTGCTATCAACACTCTAGGACCTGTCATAAATGTCAAATTTATGCTGACAAGGTGCACGTACCTCCGGTTCCTCTGAATGTATTGACGGCTCCTTGTCCGTTTACTATGTGGGGAATTGACATGATTGGGGCGATCAAGCCTACAACCTCTGTGATCGGTGGATTTAGAACTGACTATTTAACGCTGGTTCGCGAAATGTCGCGAAAGCAAGAGTCGCCACCGTCTTTTATTTTCTCCAACATGGACAGGACAAAAGCACAGCAAAATTCCTTATGAGAATGTTTCTCGGTTCGGGAGGTAGATTTATAGAAAGGGAAGGTGTTAGCACCCTTTCTATCCATGGTTATCCATGGGCTCTTAGGTACTTGCTCTTATGTTTTCAAAATGTTTGCTTTTCAAAGTGTGAGTGGGTTTGAAAAAGTTTCTTTGAAAGATTTCTGAATAACTCTTGTATCTGTCCTCAAGAGTGTTTGAAAATTTTGTTTTGAAAGCTTTTGAAAGTGTAAGGTGTGAAAATTATTTTGTTTGTTTTTGAAAAGAGCAAGTATCTATGAGTCATCTACCTACCCTAAGGAATTAAGCTGTGTAAGTGTCCTTTAGGTAGTGCCATCCCACCATTGAGAGGTAGGTAGCACCACCGTTGAAGGTGTTTGGGTCAATTCGATCGTAGGGACAGTGTGGTCACCGAAGCAACAGTTAGGACACCTTAGAAGCTACCCTTATGTCCTTGATCCTTTTTTAATCCGAGGCAACGGTTTCGAGGCAACTGTTCCGAGGCAACGGTTTCGAGGCAACTGTTCTGAGGCAACGGTTTTGAGGTAATTGTTTCGAGGCAACTGGATCATGGACATAAGGATCGCTAAGACGTCCTATACTTGACAACCACGTTTCGAAGGCAACGAGTGAGGCGTACCCTAGAAGTGGTGTGTGCATTGTGTGTTGTATTCAATTAATGTTTGTCTTGGTAATTAGTGAGCTACGAGTTGTTTTTATTTACATACATTCTTTCATGCATTTAACAGTTAGGGGGTGCGAAAAGTAAATTGCAGAAACATAAATCCTATGCTATTACAAGGCGCGGGTCTATACATCGCCAAAAATTACAAAGACCCGTTTTTTAGTAAATGAGTACGGAAAGTAAATAAAAACAGTAAAGTCCTAATTACTATTACATATCTTGGAAGAAATTACATAATAATAAACCATGCACGAATAAAAAATTGAATCGGAATGTTCTAAGGGTGTTGACCCTTTTAAGAAAAGAAATTGATTTTTTGGTCTTTTTGTAATTAAAGTGAAATTAAAGCTAATTAATGACTAATTAATTAATTTAATTAAAAGAAAATATTTTTTTTGTTTTTATGTTTTTATAAAATAAAATAAAAGAATTAAAATTTTAAGTCAACCTAATTCTAAGTTATTTTAGTTATTTAAAAAAGGTTAAAATGGCCTAATTAAAACTATTTATTTGTTAATATTTTATTTACAAAAATAATATGAGAATAATAATAATATTAATTCTATTTTTTTTGATTTTTTTATGAAAATATGTTAATTATGTTAATGGTTAATTAATTGTTAATAAGAAAATAAGGCAAATAAAAAATGAAAAATGGCAAAAATAAAAAGAGGAAGATTAAAACCCAAGGGGGTGTGGCTGGAATTTGAGGGTGTTGGATTGAGATTTGAGGCCCATTTGAACAAGGTCTGTTGACTTTCCTTGATTGCCTGCAGCATGCTCTGACTGAGCACATGGTATTCTTCACCTTTCATCCTTTGGATCTGCATCTGTGGACACTTGGAGCGCTGGGATGTGAGGCTTATGATGCACCTTATCTTGGAATCTGCACAGGAAAGCATTGAAAAAATAATATGGAAATTATAGGGGGACCTGGGAAGAACTTACAGCGCGGTATGAGCCTCAGGACTTGGCAAAGGTTGCTTTAGCTTCAGGGTGTGGCAAGGAATAGAACCACGTGCTTGTTTTGATCTGAAGATGCTCGCAACTATGTTTTAGAACTCTCACTTTTTGAATAATTTTTTGGTTTTGCTCTTGGCCGTTTCTGCACACACTATTTTTTGAATGAGGTTGGGAAGGCTTGTATATATAGTAATGAATGAGAATCAATCAAAATTATGGTCATTAAGCTTATGCAATTATGTTCTTGATTTCCTCCATAACCAACATTGAACCATTTGCCATATTTGTGAAAATTTGAATTTTTATGCCCATAATTGGCCTTGCACGAATTTGGAAGGTATTTCAAGGTGTATCAAAGCTAATCAACACAAAATATATCCCTCCATTAATTTCTTTGATTTTTATTTGAATTTTAAAGATTTAAAATGAATTAAATCAAATAAAATTAAATAAAAATGAAAAAATTAATTTTAAATCTTAAAATAAATTGTGGGACACGTGGGAAGCATGGCCAAGCTGAATCAAGTGGAAAAAGTGGGCCCCTTTTGTCAAAAATGAAGTTTCAAAGATAGTTGACTTTGGCCATTTCACAAAAATTTCCCAACTTCTCCAATGCATATCTTGCTCAATTTTGATCATATGAACATGTTCTTGGACATTTTGGAAAGGTCTTGAAGTCCTCTAACCAATGCCTTTGGTCCCATGTCATTTTTATTTACCAATCTGAAGTTATGGTCTTTGACTTAAAGTGCCTTTTTGTTGACTTTTGAAAATAACCTATAATGTTGAAATTGATAACTTTTTGTGAGAGCATTTCTTGGACTTGGAGTGTGAAGATGAGTTGTAGGAAATGTCATCCCCTTCAAAATGAGCATTGGATGGGATTTTTCTGATGAACCATGAAAAAGTTATGCCCTGGTCAAGTTACAGTTGACTTTTCAACTGTCCAAAAATAGAAACTTTTGCATCTTGATGATTTTTGAGCCATTCTTGTGAAATCATGGTCAAGATTTGACCAAATGATGATTGTGGCTTCAAAATAAGATGTTGAATAAAATTTTTGACCTTTGACTGCCAAATGACCATTTTGCCCCTACAGTTGACTGTTGAGCAAATGGGACTTTTGACTGTGCAACTTGACCTTGTGAGCCTTGAAACTTGACATGTAGGTGATTGACAATGTTTATGAGCATATGGGACTTGATTGAGCCCTTGAAAACTTCAACTTCTTTGCAAGAACCAAAACCCTAGTTTGACTGGCTTAGGAGGATGGTTGACTGGGCAACCCTTGAGTAGACTTGAGCAGATGCTTGTCAAAAACTTTGAAGAATATGGGAGGGCAAATTTTAGGGTACAACAGTTGCCCCTGTTCAATCTTCTTAGACCTGAGGATGTAGATTGGCTTGTGTGCCTTTCGTGATCCGAGGGTGGAAGATGATTGAACACTAGAGTACCCAGAAATTTGCACTCACATAGTAGAGTATCAGCAGCGTGATGGCGGGAATGGGCTTACAGATGCCATTTGGAGAGATGGTGGATAGGTGAATCTGAATAAGAAATAGAATAGATTCCATGTCTGGAGCATATCTAGTCTGCCTGATTGCTGACGTCTGAATAAATGGTAGAATGACCGCCATGTCTGGGGTATATCCATACTGCATGAGTAACAGAATGTCATCCGAGTCTGGATCGTATCTGGACTGAACAATAGAATAGCATCCGGGATGGAGCATCTCTAAGTTGTCTATAGAAGTTTGAATCTGAATAAGCAAATGAACAACATCCATATCTGGAGCATTTCCAAGCTATCTCTGAAAGGAAATCTGGAATGAGTATCAGAACGTCGCCATGCCTGGGTCACATCTGAACTATATCTAGAAGGAGTCTTGAATAAGCAAAAGAACAACATCCATATCTGGAGCATTTCCAAGCTATCTCTGAAAGGAAATCTGGAATGAGTATCAGAACGTCGCCATGCCTGGGTAACATCTGAACTATATCTAGAAGGAGTCTTGAATAAGCAAATGAATAGCATCCATATCTGGAGCATTTCCAAGCTATCTCTGAAAGGAAATCTGGAATGAGTATCAGAACGTTGCCATGCCTGGGTCACATCTGAACTATATCTAGAAGGAGTCTTGAATAAGCAAAAGAACAACATCCATATCTGGAGCATTTCCAAGCTATCTCTGAAAGGAAATCCGGAATAAGTATCAGAACGTCGCCATGCCTGGGTCATATCTGAACTATATCTAGAAGGAATCTTGAATAAGCAAAAGAACAGCATCCATATCTGGAGCATTTCCAAGCTATCTCTGAAAGGAAATCTGGAATGAGTATCAGAACGTTGCCATGCCTGGGTCACATTTGAACTATATCTAGAAGGAGTCTTGAATAAGCAAAAGAACAACATCCATATCTGGAGCATTTCCAAGCTATCTCTGAAAGGAAATCCGGAATAAGTATCAGAACGTCGCCATGCCTGGGTCATATCTGAACTATATCTAGAAGGAATCTTGAATAAGCAAAAGAACAGCATCCATATCTGGAGCATTTCCAAGCTATCTCTGAAAGGAAATCTGGAATAAGTATCAGAACATCGCCATGCCTGGGTCACATCTGAACTATATCTAGAAGGGGTCTTGAATAAGCAAAAGAACAACATCCATATCTGGAGCATTTCCAAGCTATCTCTGAAAGGAAATCTGGAATGAGTATCAGAACGTCGCCATGCCTGGGTCACATATGAACTATATCTAGAAGGGGTCTTGAATAAGCAAAAGAACAACATCCATATCTGGAGCATTTCCAAGCTATCTCTGAAAGGAAATCTGGAATAAGTATCAGAACATCGCCATGCCTGGGTCACATCTGAACTATATCTAGAAGGAATCTCTGAATAAACAATAGAATAACATCCGTATCTGGAGCATTTCCAAGCTATCTCTGAAAGGAAATCTGGAATAAGTATCAGAACGTCGCCATGCCTGGGTCACATCTGAACTATATCTAGAAGGGGTCTTGAATAAGCAAAAGAACAGCATCCATATCTGGAGCATTTCCAAGCTATCTCTGAAAGGAAATATGGAATAAGTATCAGAACGTCGCCATGCCTGGGTCACATCTGAACTATATCTAGAAGGAATCTCTAAATAAACAATAGAATAACATCCGTATCTGGAGCATTTCCAAGCTATCTCTGAAAGGAAATCTGGAATAAGTATCAGAACATCGCCATGCCTGGGTCACATCTGAACTATATCTAGAAGGGGTCTTGAATAAGCAAAAGAACAGCATCCATATCTGGAGCATTTCCAAGCTATCTCTGAAAGGAAATCTGGAATAAGTATCAGAACATCGCCATGCCTGGGTCACATCTGAACTATATCTAGAAGGGGTCTTGAATAAGCAAAAGAATAGCATCCATATCTGGAGCATTTCCAAGCTATCTCTGAAAGGAAATCTGGAATAAGTATCAGAACGTCGCCATGCCTGGGTCACATATGAACTATATCTAGAAGGGGTCTTAAATAAGCAAAAGAACAGCATCCATATCTGGAGCATTTCCAAGCTATCTCTGAAAGGAAATCTGGAATAAGTATCAGAACGTCGCCATGCCTGGGTCACATCTGAACTATATCTAGAAGGAATCTCTGAATAAACAATAGAATAGCATCCGTATCTGGAGCATTTCCAAGTTATCTCTGAAAGGAAATCTGGAATAAGTATCAGAATGTCGCCATGCCTGGGTCACATCTGAACTATATCTAGAAGGGGTCTTGAATAAGCAAAAGAACAGCATCCATATCTGGAGCATTTCCAAGCTATCTCTGAAAGGAAATCTGGAATAAGTATCAGAACTTCACCATGCCTGGGTCACATCTGAACTATATCTAGAAGGAATCTCTGAATAAACAATAGAATAACATCCGTATCTGAAGCATTTCCAAGCTATCTCTGAAAGGAAATCTGGAATAAGTATCAGAACGTCGCCATGCCTGGGTCACATCTGAACTATATCTAGAAGGGGTCTTGAATAAGCAAAAGAATAGCATCCATATCTGGAGCATTTCCAAGCTATCTCTGAAAGGAAATCTGGAATAAGTATCAGAACGTCGCCATGCCTGGGTCACATCTGAACTATATCTAGAAGGGGTCTTGAATAAGCAAAAGAATAGCATCCATATCTGGAGCATTTCCAAGCTATCTCTAAAAGGAAATCTGGAATAAGTATCAGAACGTCGCAATGCCTGGGTCACATCTTAACTATATCTAGAAGGGGTCTTAAATAAGCAAAAGAACAACATCCATATCTGGAGCATTTCCAAGCTATCTCTGAAAGGAAATCTGGAATAAGTATCAGAACATCGCCATGCCTGGGTCACATCTGAACTATATCTAGAAGGAATCTCTGAATAAACAATAGAATAGCATCCGTATCTGGAGCATTTCCAAGTTATCTCTGAAAAGAAGCCCTGAATAAGCAACAGAATAGCGTCCATCTGGAGCTTCTCTGAACTATTTCTGAACAAGTAACTCTGAATAAGCAAAAGAATAGCGTCCATCTCTGGAGCATTTCTAAGCCATCTCTGAAGAGAAAATCTGAATAAGCAAAAGAACAACATCCATATCTGGAGCATTTCCTAGCTATCTCTTTAATCTCTTTAACGTAGATATGCCCTGGCTAGATACAGGTATCGAACCCACAATCAATCGCTCACAGATATGCCCTGGCTAGATGCAGGTATCGAATCTAGAATTGCAACAGTCGATAGTAATCGTCTTTGGATTGACCTCTTTCCTGAAAAAGGAACAACATCAGTTGTGCAATGCATGATGTCATGATGTTCTCAGGGAGAAATGAGATTGTGTGATATGATGCGTATGTGCATGCATTGTGTATGTAATCAAGATGTATGAAAGGTGATATGTTTATGAATGTATTTTCGTCTAGGAAAATAAATCCTTAACGAATGCCGGGAAGTTGAATCCTGGGCTGATGTTGAAGAACATAGTTCTTCGTTTCCGCTGGGGATGATGGTTGCAAGAATAAACCGGTAGGAGAAGATGACTCCGTTGGGGAATAAACTTGTTGGAGAGATTACTCTGCGGGGAATTACTCTGCGGGGAAGAGATACTTCGCTGAGGTTTTGATGAGAACTCCGCTGGGAATTCCGTTGATATGTTATGTTGGAAGCTTTGATGAACTCCGCTGGGGGGTAGGAAGAACTTCGCCGAGGACGATCTTTCCGTGGTTTTTAGCTGAGGATAACCCAGTTATAAGCTCTGGTGGAGCATAACCTTTGAATAAAGTCCGGGAGACGCGTTCGTACTCTGCAGGCGATAAGCTTCCAGAATCTACTGGGGATAAGCTTCCTACTGGGGAGATTGATTCAACTTTCCTGGGGAGACTTTTTGAGACTGTACTGGGGAAGTGGCTCCACTGAAGTGTCTGTATTCCTCCAGGGAACAATCTTATATTAAGATTGCCGGGGATGCTTGTTAGGAATGTCTGTATACTCCGCTGGGGAATATTGAGATCTTCTGGGGATACCCAACTTCCGTAAGGCTGACTGTAGGCTAACTCTGCTTGGGGAGAATGTTGTTGACTTGCCGGAGATACTGTGCCTTGTAGGGCTTGTGGGAGACCAACTCTGCTCAGGGAGAGTATTGTTGAGTCTTGACTTACTCTGAGGGGAGTGGAGGCATCTTGGTCAAATTCTTCAATTAAATCTACCTTACACCTGGAGGAAAGCAGCTGTACAGTTTGGGCGACTCTTATTGCCCCAGTTTCTGTGGGGAGAAGGTACCTGTAGAGGTGCTTGAGGACTACCGATTTGACAAATCTTCTTCTGGTAGGCAAGTGACAAGATGACGGGACATAGTCGTACGCTTTGATCCCTAACTTTTGCCTGGACCGCCCTTTCAGGTTTTCAGTCCACCGGGATACCCATTTTTGCCCAAGCCGCCTTTTCAGGTTTTCGACTTGCCGGGTGTACATATTTTTTCATTTTTATCCCTTATTTTTGCCCGAACCCTTTTGGTTCGCCGGGAAGCCCTTATTTTTGCCTAGGTGTGTCAACCTAGCGGGTCTTTGATTATGCGTAGTATTTTTTCGACTAAGTCCATGCTCTCAGGATGTAGGGAGGTGCCCCTGTTGTTGTGTTGTGTTGCCATGCCATCAGGAGATGTTTGATCATGCAATATTCGTCGCTGGAATTTATTACCAATGCCCCAAGTGACTCAGGCGGAGATTTGCCCCAAGCTGGTTGGCCTTTTGAGAGATTCTCCGAATCTTGACTTAACTGCCCCAGGTGATGGACAATGATCATGCCATGCCCCTTGATTGGAGATGCTTTTGTTCATTAGACATTCGTCGTGCGAACTTCTATGCTGTTCAAACAAATAGTCATATGCAAGCAATGTTATATTAAAATGCAAAGCTCATGTCTGTCTTGAAGTTTTTGAAAATGTGTTTTTTTCAGTAAAAACAAGTGATTTTTGTTAAATGTGATGTCAACTCATTATTTTATAGCAAACCTTAAGGAGTTAGGATACCTTTCGTAACAGTATGCCTTCGAACTAACCCATGCTTCAGCTAGGACTTTTTAGGGTTGTACCGTGGCCTGGTTCAATGGTTTAAGAAACAAAGGTTAAAGGCTCAAATTTTATTTGTACCCACCCGCTCTTCGTGATGTTCTTCAAACCTAAACTCAGCTGATCGTACGTTAGACCTTGTTTGAGTCTTTGCTTTGATATACCAGTGATGGTTCGGATATTGAAAATTTATTTTGGATAGGCAGTCATTTCCTTTTGTGTTGAGGGTTTGTAGGACCTCTTTCTTTTTTGATTTCGTTATCCCTATTTTTGCCTGAACTGTTTCTTTTGTGAGTTACAGTCAGCGGGATGCCCCAGTTTTGTAAGTCTCCTTCATAGGTTTTGACTTATGGGTTTTTATTTTTGGGAGATAATGACTGTCTGTCTTTATGATTATTCGGAGCCATCACTGTCTTTTGTTTTGTAAGGATTCCTTTGGTGCCATTCGTTGTGCACTTGGACCAACTGAGAGAACTACCCTGCCCCAGGTTATGATTAAGGGTTTTAATTTTTTGTGAAAAGAAAACTCCTACTTCTTTGGCTCAAAAAAGGGGGTAACGAGGGATTATCTTCCTTATAAATCCAGTGTTTAGGATTTGAAACAATGCCTGTACCTCATCAGCGGGGTCTGTTCAAAAGCATACTGTAAATTGTGGTATCGTTTTCGTCATCCTCCCTCAAGAGGCTTAGAATTATTAACCGAGAGTTGGACATCACAAAAAATATGAAAGCAATGTGAATATAGTGAAAATAATTGGATTAATTCAAAAACAGACATGTGCCGTGCATTAATGAAATAAAAGAGTTCGCTATGACATTTAATTGTTTGTATAAGCAAAAAATTACAACTCGGAAATTCAAATAAACAAAAGTCTTCAATGATTGGGCAAAGGAGCATTGATTATGTTTGGAGTCTCTGACGCTTCAAACTGAATCTCTCCGGCGTCGATCATGTCTTGAATCTTGTTCTTCAAAGGCCACCAGTTGTCCGTAGTATGACCCGGGCTATCAGAGTGGTATGCGCACCTCTCATTAGGATGGTAGTTGGGAGCAGAGGTGTTTGGATTCCGGAGAGGAGCCCTCAAGGTAATCAGCCCTGCCTTTAACATTTGCTGTAGCGCTTGATCCAGCGACATGTTGATTTTAGTGAATTGTCTCTTGGGTGCGACCTCCTTACGTTGATGCACCTGTCCTTGTTGAGCAGGCCTAGGATTAGAGATCTGGACTGCCCCTACATGTTGATCATGGAGACCCTTTTGGCTGTACGCAGCATTGGCCTCCTTCTTCCCCGTATAAGGCTTTTTGTGAGTATCAGAAGGTGCAGCTTCTTGAATCTTTCCAGCCTTGATGCCAGCTTCGATCCTCTCCCCAGTCAAGATCAAATCTGTAAACCCAGCAGAAGAATTCCCAATCAGATGGTTGAAGAAGGGACCAGACAGGGTGCCCAAGAACATGTCGACGAGTTCACGGTCAGTCAAAGGTGGCTGCACCCTTCCAGCCAGATCTCTCCACCTTTGCGCATACTCCTTAAAACCTTCACTCGTCCCAAGTGACATACCCTGGAGTTGGGTACGCGTGGGAGCGAGGTCGGCATTATACTGATACTGCTTATAAAAAGCAGTTGCCAAGTCCTCCCAGTTACGAATATTGGTTCCATCCAACTGATAGAACCAATCGAGCTGAGTCCCTGAAAGACTCTCCTGGAAGAAATGGATCCATAGATTCTTGTCTGCCGTGTAGGGCTGGATCTTCCTTGCGTATGAACGGCGATGCAGCTTAGGACAGGAAACCCCGTCGTACTTTACAAAGGCAGGTGCCTTGAACTTTTGAGGGATCACCACCCCAGAAGATAAACCTAGGTCCCCAAAGTCTAACCCAAGCACACGTTGGATATCCATAGCATTTAACCGGTCCTCCAGCTGTTTGTACCTGTCTTCAGCAGGGGGTATTGTTCATCATTGAAGTCTGTCTCGGTGTCAGAGACCACAGGGCTAGGAACCTCTCTCCCTTGGTGACTGCCTTCCCCCACAGATGGAGTAGTCCTCTCAGCTTCATTCTGCAGTGTGTTCCCAGATCTGCGTCTAGGGTTGAACAAAACAGTCCTCTTGTTCTTCTTCTTCTGAATCAGAGTCTTCAATTCCTTTTGACCCTGGGCTAGGCTCATAATCAACTCCTGGAACTGGGCATTCTGGGCCTGGAGGGCCTTAATAGCTTGTCCATTGGATGATTCAGGATTCATGATGACTGTTGAAATAAACAGCGAAGAAGGTAAGTGACCTGCAACAAGTGTACCTGTAATGCAATGATATGTATGATATGCATGCAATGTTTTCAAGGACCTCGCGGGATAAACAAAGAAGCTTGTTAGAATTTGAATCCGGTGGCTTGATTGAAGGAACTGCATATTGTTGAGAGTCCTTCTTCAAGAGTCAAGGCTCACCATATCGAGTGGGTCATAGCCCCTGACTCAAGCTGTTAACCTTGGCTAGAGGAAAATAAATCCCCTTTGCCCCTTGCTAGATATTTTGATTCATCATGACCTGCATCACAGACCCTTGAGATCCTTAAAATGGGTTAGTCCTTATGCAAGATGTATGCAATGGTATGATGGGATGATGTTATGCTATGCGTGGAGTGATATAAATAATCCTGTTATGAGTCCAGATTAAGGACTGTAAACAAAACCTGCAAGAAACCCGTGTCAGATAACAAGTATGCAAGTAGTCAAGTATGAAAGCACACAAGTCACACAAGAGAGCCCTTAAATTTTAGGCCAGCATGAAGTTTGGGGTACTACCCTCTTGAAGTTGGTGGGCTCAAACCTATCTGTTGTACCCCAAATTTTGACCTAAGATATCGTCTCCTACCTGCATCATTACATTACAAGTGTTTTGATCCATCGATTTTAAAATTCATAACTTTTTTCAGGCCAAGAGCTATTTATGCTGAACATTAAATCATTTAATCGATTCGTGCTAAAATGATGTTTATTAATTATTTATTATCTTAAATTTAAATAATTGAAATTCGTTTTCGATTATTATGTAGTTTAAAGATGTATAGATAATAAAATAAACATTAGAGAAGAGGCGCATTAATCGTGCGGACGGTATTTATTTATTACTCACTAGCTTAAATTTAAATAACTGGAACTCGTTCTTAGTTATTACATAATTTAAAGGGTTATGAATAATATAATAAATATTCGGAAAAGTTCATTGGTCAATAACGATTATTTAATCATTTGTCATTCTAAGTTAAATAATTGAAACCCTATTTTAATTATTATAATTTAGAAAGTCATGGATGATGAATTAAATAATTGAGGCTATTAATTGATCAATGATAATTATTTATTTATCTGTTTATTATTCTGAATGTAGGTAGTTGAAATTCGTTTTCAATTATTATACGATTAAAGAAGTGTAAACGATAAAATAAATAATTAAAGGGAAAGAAGAACTTAATTGGCGAATAGTGGATTTTTTAATTCATTTTTCTAATTGTACAATTATTATGTAAACGTTGTATCTATTACAAAAAAATTACAATAATAAATTTACAAAGCTAAAATGAAATAAAAACTAATCTAATATTCCTAATTCTAAAACTTCCGATCCAATGCGTTTGCGTCTGCTCACTTAATGTTACCTGCAAAATTAAAAGAGATTAGAATTCGAATAAATAATTAAAAAGCGAAATTATTTAAGGTTCATCATTAAAAGCAATGGCCGGAATCAGTTACTCTTTTTTGCAAATCACGGGATTTCTCCCGGTTCATAAAAAGAAAGGAATTTTAAATGAATGCACAAGTTTATTTTGTCCAAAAATTGCATGTTCAAATTAATTGCATTTTTCAAAATCCCAAATGCATATTTCAAAAACATACAGCATACAAAGCCCCTGCATGAACTACATATGCAAGCATGCTAACGTAAACCAATGCCCACACAGCAGAAAACAAAACAAGCTTTTGTATTAGAGGAAAACATGCAGTTTAACTACATATGCAGCAATATGGACATTCCATTTTCATCATTTTCTGGCCATTTGCAGTTTCAGAAAAAGTACAGCCTATCACTTTTTTATCAAAGCTATACTGAGAGAAAAAGAGAGGGAGAAGTGCGGGTTTTACAGGCTTGGCATAGGCAGGAAAAGGATATACAAGACAAACTATAAAATATAGCCAGTAGAGATAAAAACATAAAAGAAGAATAGAAACAAATTGGAGGGACAGTCTAGTGCAGAATGCCCAGGAAATCCCAAAAGCATATTTCAAAAACTTCCAGCCTGTAACGAAAACAAGGGAGGGAAGCTGTTATAACAATAACCAAAGGAAATCAATATGATCAGATAGAAAAGCCTTCAAAAACTTAGGGAGAAAAATAGTTATCAGAAAAACACACAAAGCTAGCAGACCTGCATAATTACACCAAGACTGTCAAAAACGATTTCAACCATATGGCCTAAACTTTGCAAAACTGATTGAGCCATTCAAGCCAACATCATCATCCTATTATCAAAGAGATATCAAAAATAATCTCACACAAAGAACCAGTTCAAACCACACCATCAATATGGCCTAGCAAAGACTTATGCCCCTGTCCAACCAACACGAAATCACTATACACATAACCATGTCAAACTATTACTCAAGCCTGAGCATCATCAATCCAAAAACCTGAAACGATCCAAGCCAGAACCAACTCCTAAGGCAACAAGTCAGGCCTCAGTGTTACCATCCCTGGCCATTCAGAAATACATAACTCAAAGCCTCAAAGAAAATTATCACATGCCAACATACATCGTACAGTAGCACGTTCAAAGAAGAAGAAGAAAAACAGAAGTACAGTACCAAGGCCAACAAGGAGAAGAAGCATCACAATACAGTTACAACAACAAGAGAAGAAAAATCGCGTAATACCGGTCACCGAAGCGGGCTCGCTTCCCCTCTCCTCGCCGCCTGGCCTCCGTCGCTCCTAGCCTCCTCCTCCGTCTCCACCTAGGTAACGGTCCCCTCTCCTTTTTATTTCTTTGGAACCTTAATCAAACATTAACAATCAAACATAAGAATCACAATAAAGATCAAACATAATAGAAATCGTGGAATCAGAATCAACATGCAAAAGAACGGAAACAAGTGTTAACAAATCGATAGCGTTTACCGAATCCGTAGCCGTCCCTTTTCTCGTTCAGCTGGAGGGAAGAGGAGCTGGAGTGGGTGGCCATGGCAAGGAGGGACAGCAAGTTCAGAGGCAAGTGTGAAGAAGAAGATGCGAAGAAGAAGATCAAAGAGAAGAAGAGGCGCGCCGTTTCTGCTTAGCCAAACCCTAATCCCATTATGATAAAACAAATTAACCCTAACACTTTGTCAAATTGGTGGGCCTCATCCCTTTCCTTCTCCTTAAAGCCCACGACCTGTTTTTTTGCACCCCCCTCTCGTTTATGAACTTCTGCGTTGGGCCTTCAGCCACCTAGCCCATTTACTTTTGCTTATTTTATTTTGGTACATTTTCTTTTTCACCTTTTGTTATCTTTCTCTAATCTTTTTTGTTAATTAATTGATAAGTATAAAAAAAAAACAAACAAAGATATGTCTAACTAGGTTTTTATTAATTAGTTGACCTCTTAGTTTAATTTTGGATTTAATTTAAGAATTTTATTTTTGTTTCATTAAGGTAAATTGTTAATTTTTAACTTAATTTGGAATTCCCTTATTTTTTAAATAAGTATTTTTTTTATACATAAAAAACATAGAATTTAAGGTTGTAGACATTTTATTAATTAATTAATTTTTCTCTTACATCGTTATCAATCAAAAATCCTAAAACATATAAAAAATAGAAAAAACTAAAAAATATTTTATTAACTCATTTTCTTGTCTTATTAATATTAATATCAAAATATATCAAAACTTAATAACTTAAAACTAAAAAAAAAAAATTACGTCCTCGTTAAATAATTCTTTTGTTTTTTATCCTTATCCAAATGCGTAAAAAAATTAAAATACTTTCTTCCCGTTAACATTAAACCAAAAAATCATAAAAAACGCATTATTCGCATCATTTATTCCATCATTTAGATTATCGTTATTTAATCGTTACTCGCATATTTTGTCCGTGTATTTATTTGTTTATTCGGTTTATGCTTAAATCCAAAGGAAAAAACAGTAAATTTGTTGACTTCATGTCCTCAAGTCTAACTGCGCGAATTTTCGCATTTCATTAAAACTTAGGATAATTTTTCCTCAAATATTCACCCTTTTCAAAATTTATGCCCCTTTAAGCAAAAACTTCGACATTAGGTCGTCGCAACTTAAAAAAAAAACCGCCCGTATCCTGTTTCGGCCAAAACGATTTATTTTCAATCAAGCAATCAATTTTAAATAAAATAGATATTTCAAAAGGTTCCTATAGAGTACTATAGATACATTGGGTGCTAGTACCTTCCCATTGTATAACCAACCCCCGAACCATAAGATCTCTTTTCAAAAACGCTTTGTATTTTTATTATTATTTACATCGCATATTTAGGGTTTTATTTCGCTCTTTTCCCTTTTCCTTTGGAAACAATAAAGCGCGGTGGCGACTCTTGCTTTTGTGAGTCAAGTTAATTAATAGCTTGATCTTCGATTTACCCCGCTACATTTTTTATCGCTACAGAAATGGCGACTCTGCTGGGGACAGATTGACCTCTTGCTGGTCCATCCCTAAGTGGGTTAAGCCTAATTTGTTTTATCTGTTTACTATTATTTGATTTTCTTGATTATATGTTTAAATTGGGGTGTTTGGGTTTTTTGCAAAGGACGAATCCTATACCCGGATTAAGTAACACTTAAGGAATAGGACGGGCGGTATAGTCATGTTAACTTTGAGGGAGTAATCCCGAAGAAGGAGGCATGAGATCCCCCACTCAATGGAAGGCCCTCTTGAACTTAATATTTGTTTACCGAGTAATCGGGAAGACATTATTATTTTCGACCTAGGAGCCCGAGAAGTTGAGGACCGTAGAACCCTAACCCATCTTGGCCTTTTTAGGTGTAGCGCGGAGGCTATCACGGAGTAATTCGGAAGTATTTGTCACGCGATGCTACGCTCAGATGAGTTTCTCTTGAGAATATTGCTAATTATCGAGTAATCAAGACATTGGCAATATCCGAAGGAGGAATGTGGACTCTGGGAACTCTTAGAACCTTGTCTTACAGGTGTGATTGAACCATTAGTATATACCTTTGAGTGGGCTTTACCCTTTGACTCCATGCTGAAACGTTGAACCTTTAAACCCCATGTTTGCAAACTTGTGTGTGACTGTTGCATTATCATTAATTCATGCATTCATCAGCATCTTTGTAAAAAACTCGTTTTTCAAGGAATTTTGGAATGATTTTTTCAAACGTCTCAGGGTATTATGGAACTTGGAAGGAGAAATACTCGAAGCTTTAGCTTCAAAGAGCCCGAGATTGAAGAACTGAAGAGTTTGATTCCGAAGATAGAGAGTCCGACAGATTTTCAGAAGAAGTATGGGTCCATCGTACCGCTCATGAAGCGCAAGATGAAGAAAGGCATCCTTAACACATTGGTTCAGTTCTATGATCCGTTGTACCGATGTTTCACCTTTCCGGATTACCAGTTGATGCCTACTTTAGAGGAGTACTCCTATATTCTTGGTTTGCCGATCGCCGACCGTGTTCCTTTTTCTGGATTAGAAGAGGAGCCTAAATCCCATGAGATAGCAACCATCACCCACCTGAAGAAGTCAGAGATAGAGGAGAATATGACTACGAAAGGAGGAATCCGGGGTTTGCCGGCACAGTTTCTGTTGAAGAAAGCTCGTTACTTTGCTGATACCAAGGATACTGTTGCCTTCGAGGACGTGTTTGCTTTACTCGCGTATGGTCTTTTCTTATTCCCTAACGTTGATAAATTTGTGGATGTCAACGCCATCAGAGTTTTCCTGATTGGAAATCCGGTCCCTACGCTGCTAGGGGACACGTATTACTCTATCCATCTTCGAAACTCTTATCAAGGAGGGATGATTATTTGTTGTATGCCGTTGCTGTATCAGTGGTACGTCTCGCATTTACCCGGGTCCGATGCTTTCTGGGATCTCGAGAAGGAGCCGCGTTGGGCGCCAAAGATTATGGCTTTCACTCATTTCGACATTGACTGGTACAATCGAGTTTACCATGACGTGGAGATCATTGACAGTTGTGGTGATTTTCCCAACGTACCTCTTCTTGGTACGAGGGGTGGAATCAACTACAACCCTGTTCTAGCGCGCCGTCAGTTCGGGTACCCGATGAGAGATAAGCCGAACAGTATCCATGTGAGTGGTTTCTTTCTTCAGGAAGGACAAGATCATCAGGCTGCTAAGAGGGAGATTGAAGGAGCTTGGCGCCATATCCACAAGAAAGGGAGAGATATGCTGGGACATAGAGGTGTCGTTTCTTTGGAACCTTACCTGCAGTGGGTCCGTGCTAGGGCTTGTGCTCTCAAGATGCCATATAAACTTGAGAAACCTTTATTCCCTGCCATCGCACCATCATCAGTTGTTATCCCTATCGCGGATGTAGGAGAATATCAAGGAAACCTGGCTACGATGAAGTCCGAGAGGGATGCTTGGAAGGAAAAGTACCATATGTCTGAATATGAGAATCGAGTCCTGACTCGACAGCTGAAAGAAAAGAAGGAGTTGTTGCTTATTCAAGACGGCCGGTTCGTTGACCACGATGAGAAGCTTCGTCAGAAGGATGCATTGCTGAAGAAGTATGCGAGTGAAAGGAAAATAAAAAGGGAAGGTTCGGTAAGCGTGGCTCTCGTTCCTAATCCGCAGGAAGAAATCATCGATCGACTGATAGCGGAAAAGCAGGATATGGAAGACTTTTACGAAGAAAAGATCAAGAAGCTCCGATTACAGCTGGTGTTTGGTCCGTCATCTGAGGATTCCGAATGAGCTTTAGCTTTAGTTTATTTTATTTATGTCATTTTGTAAAACTATGTAAAAGGGCTTCATGCTCCGAAGTTGTAATTTATTGTTTTATTAAGGGCTTCATGCTCCGAAGTCGTAATTTATTGTCTTATTTTGGGCTCCATGCTCCAAGTTGTAATTTACTGCTTTCATGTTTTAAAAATGTAATTTATCACTTTATTATGGTTTTCATGTTGCGAAGTTGTAATTTATTGCTTTCATTAGTGGATTTGTTATCCCAAGGTTGTAATTTACTATTCCAAATTCCTTTACCATTGATGTATGCAAAGTTACTAAAGTTCCTTGAAAAACTTTTAAAATGAGTCATCATTTGCATCGCCATCATGCATCATTTTGCATTCCACCTCACACGTTTTCTAGAGTCTCATCCTTGTTCTTTTTCCACCGAAGGTTGTCAAGCTGTCTCACCGATACGACACTCGGGCCAATCGTCAGAGGAGAATGGAAGATTTGGAACAGGAAAATCACGAGCTTCGTGGGGAAGTTGCTACACTTCGTGCCGAGATGGAAAAGTTAACAGCGTTGGTGGAAAGTTTGGTGGCTGTTCAGAATCAGCCATCGACTACGGCTGCCGAGATTCAGACTTCAACTCCAGTGGTTTCCGAAATTGTCACAGTTCCTGCCTCCGTAACTCAAATCAACTCTCCGCTTCAACATCAGATGCCAAAAGGTTTTCCGTGGGGAATGCCTTACAACTTTGTGCCAGAAGGGTATCAGCCTTCCGTACAACCTATATTTCAGCCTGCATTGTCTCTTCCTCAACCAGAGACAACTGCCATGCCGCCAGTAATTCCGTCTGTAACACCTTTTCCGCAACCAGTTATGACGACCGTTGCTCCTGTGGTCCATTCCGTGCCATACTTGAATGAACCAATTTATCCTGCCGAGCCCGCTGAAAGTTTGGGTCTTTTTGATAGAATGGAAGAATTTCAGGATCAGTTCCAGGAAATGCAGAAGGAGCTTAGAGCATTGAAAGGGAAGGATTTGTTTGGGAAGAGTACGCATGACCTTTGTTTAGTTCCAAATGTCAAGATTCCAGCGAAATTCAAAGTGCCAGACTTTGAGAGATATAAGGGTGATTCGTGCCCTAGAAGTCATTTGACAATGTACGTGAGGAAGATGTCTACGTACTCCGATGATCATGATTTGTTGATTCATTATTTTCAAGACAGTTTGACGGGTGCTGCTCTAAAGTGGTATATGGGTTTAGACAACATTCGAATCCGCAACTTTAACGATCTTAGTGAAGCCTTTGTCCATCAGTACAAGTACAACGTTGACATGGCACCGGACAGAGATCAACTCCAGGCGATGTCGCAGAGAGACCGAGAATCTTTTAAGGAATACGCCCAGAGGTGGCGTGAAATTGCCGCTCAAATCTATCCACCTCTTGAGGAGAAAGAGATGACTAAGATATTTTTGAAGACTTTAGGGTCCTTTTACTATGAAAGAATGATAGCCAGCGCACCCAGTGACTTCACCGAAATGGTGAGCATGGGCATGCGATTAGAGGAAGGGATTCGCGAAGGGCGTTTGGTTAAAGAAGGGAGTCCGTCTAGCAGTGCGAAGAAGTTTGGAAGTGTTTTCTCGAAAAGAAAAGAGCAGGATGTCAGTGCTTTGTTTCCAGGTAGGCCTAGGAGAGGTTACTCTCACGTTGCGGCAGTCACTCCAGCTGTCCGCCCAACTTTGATGGCCCCAGCTCATCAAATCCCGCCAACTCAACCACGGCCATTTCAGCAGCAGCCTCGACAACATGCTTATCCGTTCAACAATCAGAACCGTTCACCCAGAAAACCGCAGTTCGATGCCATTCCTATGACGTATACTGAATTGTTCCCTGCTCTCATCAGAAAGAATCTCATCACAACAAAGCCTCCTCCTGCCACACCGAACAGTGCTTCTCCGTGGTACAAGGCGGATCAATTCTGTGAATATCATCAAGGGTCGCCGGGGCACAACCTTGAGAATTGCTTTGCTCTGAAGGCGGACGTACAGAGATTAATTAAGAATGGTGTCTTGTCTTTTAAGGATGTTAATCCAAATGTTAGAGATAATCCTTTGCCTCGACATGGGGCAGCTTCAGTGAATATGGTGGAAGGTTGTCCGGGGAAGTTCCGAGTTTTTCAAGTCGAGCACATAAGAGAATCATTGATCAGGTTACATCAGAGTTTGAGAAGACTTGCCTTTGTTAGGCACCAGCATGATTATGACGTTTGTGAGTTTTGTTCAAGAGAGGATGATTGTCCTATTGTGAAGGAGGACATTCAGAAGTTGCTAGATCAGAGAATTATCACTATTACCTATGATCGAAATCCGGAAGATGAAGTGAATGTTATCATACCACAATTTAATTTGCCAGAATCAGTGGAGATTGCTTACAACAGTCAGGTTGCGCCTATTGATCCTTTGATTATTTACCCACCTGGCCCTGTGCCTTACAGCTCAGACCAAGCTGTGCCGTACAAGTATAACGCCACAATGATTGAGAATGGGGTAGAAGTCCCCATACCAACCAGACCGTCTTTTGTTAACATTGCCGATGTGAGTAGAGTTACAAGAAGTGGGCGTGTTTTTGCAGCAGTACCGTCGAGGAGACCAGAAGTTCAAGTTAGGAGGCCCATACCGGCGGAGATTCCTGTAAGAAATGGTGAACCAAGAGTTGAGATAGGCCGATCCAGTGAACCTATCCCTCACCCTGAAGAGGATGAGATCCTAAAGCTTATCAAAAGAAGTGAGTATAAGATTGTGGACCAGCTTTTGCAAACACCTTCCAAGATTTCCTTGCTTGCCTTATTGAGAGATTCTGGTGCACATAGAGAAGCTTTGATGAGGGTCTTGGACCAGGCGTTCGTAGACCATGATGTGACGGTTGATCAGTTTGATGGGATTGTGGGAAATATAACTTCGTGTAACAATCTGGGTTTCAGTGATAAAGAACTCCCGGAGGAGGGGAGAAACCATAATATGGCTTTGCACATTTCAGTAAGTTGTGGAAACGATACCTTATCAAGTGTGTTGGTGGATACAGGCTCGTCGTTGAATGTGATGCCCAAGACCACGCTGTCTCGACTTTCATATCCAGGTGCTCCTATGAGGCCTAGTGGAGTAATTGTTAAAGCATTTGATGGTTCCAGGAAGACAGTTATTGGTGAAGTGGATCTTCCCATAGTGATTGGTCCCTATACTTTTCAAATCACTTTCCAAGTGATGGATATCCGTGCTGCCTACAGCTGTTTATTGGGTCGTCCCTGGATCCATGATGCCGGGGCAGTCACCTCCACGCTCCATCAGAGACTAAAGTTTGTAAGACATGGGAAGCTAGTGATGATTGGGGGAGAACAGGCTATGGTGGTAAGCCATTTATCATCGTTTTCTTTTATTGATGCTGACGAGGATGTGGGGACCCAGTTCTAGGGCCTATCTGTTGCTAAGAATACAGTGAAGAAGCAAGGGGCATCCATCTCTTCTTTTGAGGATGCGCGGCGAGTGGTGGAAAGTGGTTCGGCCGAAGGATGGGGCCAGGTGTTGACGTTACCCGAGAACAAGTCTGGGGAAGGTCTGGGTTTTCATCCAATATCTGCAAGGGTCAAGAAGGAGGTGGTGGTTCGTCCGATTCAAGAGGTTTTCCGAAGTGCAGGGTTTGTCCATCCTGAGGTTGATGCTATCATAGATGATGATTCCGAGGAGGATTTGCCCGTGTTTGTGACGCTTGGATTGGCTTGCCAAAATTGGATAGCTGTTGATGTTCCTGTGGTTATGCACATTTTCGAGTAATGTTTTGTTTATTTTCCTTTGAAAAATTCGCTCTGCCCAAGGCGAAACGTATTTTGTGTCGGACTATGAAAAATAACTCCTTTTGCTCTGCCCAAGGCAAAAGAGAAGTGTCTGGGCTTTTTGTTTCAAGTATTTCCCTTTTAATGAATAAAAATGTTATTTTGTCCATTGCTGTTTTATTTTTTCACTTTTTCTGGGAAATAACAATGAAAATTAATTAATAACATTTTGTTTTATTTGCACAAATCGATTTCTAAAATAAAGCATAATCATGTGTGCAGATTACTTCATGACTTAACCATTGAAAACAATGATCCTATGCCCCCTCCCAACTTTGAATTCCCTGTGTTCAGAGCCGAAGAAGAGGATGATGAAGAGGTTCCTGTTGAGATTTCCCGTTTGCTTGAGCAGGATGAGAAGGTCATTCAACCATTTGAAGAACTTGTAGAGTTGGTCAACTTGGGTGATGTAGAGGATAGAAAGGAAGTCAAAGTCGGAGCTTTGCTTATCCCGGAAATTAAGGAGAAAATGTTGGAGCTTCTCAGAGAGTATGTTGATGTATTTGCTTGGCCCTACCAAGATATGCCAGGGTTGGACAATGACATTGTGGAGCATCGTTTACCGTTGAGACCCGAGTGTCCGCCGATCAAGCAGAAGTTGAGACGGACTCGTCCTGACATGGCTGACAAGATTAAAGAGGAGGTTCAGAAGCAGATCAATGCAGGTTTCCTTGTTACATCGGTCTATCCTCAATGGTTAGCCAATATAGTGCCTGTTGCAAAGAAAGATGGTAAGGTTCGGATGTGTGTAGACTACAGAGATCTGAATAGAGCTAGCCCGAAAGATGATTTCCCATTACCTCATATTGACGTATTGGTCGACAGTACCGCCAAGTTCAAAGTCTTTTCTTTCATGGATGGTTTCTCTGGTTACAATCAAATCAAGATGGCGCCGGAAGATATGGAGAAGACCGCTTTCATTACACCGTGGGGAACATTTTGTTATCGAGTTATGCCGTTTGGTTTGAGGAATGCTGGCGCAACATACCAAAGGGCCATGACTGCTTTGTTCCATGACATGATGCATAAGGAGATTGAAGTGTATGTGGATGACATGATTGCCAAATCGCAGACTGAGGAAGATCATTTGGAACATTTGTTGAAACTGTTCCAGTGTTTGAGAAAGTACAAACTCCGTCTGAATCCCAACAAGTGCACTTTTGGTGTTCGTTCTGGAAGACTTCTGGGTTTCATTGTCAGTCAGAAAGGTATTGAAGTAGATCCTGATAAAGTCAAATCCATTCGGGAAATGCCCGCACCCAAGACAGAAAAATAAGTAAGAGGATTCCTTGGGAGGCTGAACTACATTTCTAGGTTTATATCTCATATGACTGCTACCTGTGGGCCGATTTTCAAGCTTCTCCGGAAGAACCAAGGATGTGTGTGGACAGAAGATTGTCAGAGAGCTTTTGATAGTATCAAAGAATATTTGCTTGAACCTCCTATTTTGATTCCTCCGGTGGAAGGAAGACCTTTGATTATGTACCTGACTATATTGGAAGACTCCATGGGATGTGTGCTTGGTCAACAAGATGAGACTGGAAGAAAGGAACATGCTGTATATTATTTGAGTAAGAAATTCACAGACTGTGAGTCTCGATACTCATTGCTTGAGAAAACCTGTTGTGCTTTAGCTTGGGCTGCTCGCCGTCTACGCCAGTATATGATTAATCACACTACTTGGTTGATCTCCAAAATGGACCCGATCAAGTATATCTTTGAGAAGCCCGCCTTATCCGGAAGGATAGCCCGTTGGCAGATGTTGTTATCTGAATATGACATTGAGTACCACACTCAGAAAGCGATCAAAGGGAGTATTTTAGCCGATCATTTGGCTCACCAGCCAATTGAAGATTATCAATCCATCAAGTTTGATTTCCCAGATGAAGATGTTATGTACTTGAAAGCTAAAGATTGTGAAGAGCCGTTACCTGAAGAAGGACCTGATCCTGAATCCCGTTGGGGTTTGATATTTGACGGAGCTGTGAATTCCTATGGAAATGGAATTGGGGCAATCATCGTTACTCCCCGAGGTACTCATATCCCGTTCACGGCAAGACTGAAGTTTGATTGTACGAATAACATGGCGGAATATGAGGCATGTATAATGGGTCTCGAAGAAGCAGTAGATCTACGGATTAAAATTCTTGATATTTACGGAGATTCGGCATTGGTGATTAATCAAATCAAAGGAGAATAGGAGACTCGTCATCCTGGTTTGATCCCTTACAGAGACTACGCTAGAAGGCTGTTAACTTTCTTCAACAAGGTGGAATTACATCACATCCCTAGAGATGAGAATCAAATGGCTGACGCTTTAGCTACTTTGCCTTCAATGTTTCAAGTGAATAATTGGAACGATGTGCCTACAATCCGAGTTATGCGCCTTGACAGACCTGCTCATGTGTTTTCAGTGGAAGAGGTCACCGACGACAAACCGTGGTTCCATGACATTAAACGTGTTCTTCAAACTCAAGAGTACCCGCCTGGGGCATCCAACAAAGATAGGAAGACGTTGAGAAGATTAGCAAGCAGTTTCTTTCTCAATGAAGAAGTTTTGTATAAGAGGAATTACGACATGGTCTTGCTCAGATGTGTAGACAGACGTGAGGCAGACATGCTGATGCAAGAAGTGCATGAAGGATCCTTTGGCACTCATACCAATGGACATGCAATGGCTAGAAAGATGTTGAGAGCTGGTTACTATTGGATGACAATGGAATCTGATTGCTGCAAGTATGTGAAGAAGTGTCATAAATGCCAGATTTATGCGGATAGGATGCACGTGCCGCCGACCCTCCTCAATGTTATATCTTCACCTTGGCCTTTCTCTATGTGGGGCATTGATATGATTGGGATGATTGAACCCAAAGCTTCAAATGGTCATCGTTTCATCTTGGTAGCGATTGATTATTTTACTAAATGGGTGGAAGCAGCATCTTATGCTAATGTAACTAGACAGGTGGTAGTCAGATTTATCAAGAATCAGATCATTTGTCGATACGGTATCCCGAGCAAGATCATCACTGATAATGGTTCGAATTTGAATAACAAGATATTGAGAGAGCTTTGTGAAGAGTTCAAAATCGAACATCATAATTCCTCTCCTTACAGACCGAAGATGAATGGGGCTGTTGAAGCTGCTAACAAGAACATCAAGAAGATTATCCAGAAGATGGTGGTAACTTATAAGGATTGGCATGAAATGCTTCCGTTTGCTCTGCATGGGTACCGTACTTCAGTTCGAACTTCAACGGGTGTGACCCCATTTTCCCTAGTTTACGGTATGGAAGCAGTACTCCCCGTGGAGGTTGAGATTCCGTCTTTGAGAGTGTTGATGGAAGCTAAACTTTCTGAGGCTGAATGGTGTCAAAGTAGATATGATCAGTTGAATTTAATTGAAGAGAAGAGATTGACAGCGTTGTGTCACGGTCAGTTGTATCAGCAAAGGATGAAGAAGGCTTTTGATAAGAAGGTTCGACCGCGCGAGTTCAGAGAAGGTGACCTTGTGCTCAAAAAAATATTATCTTTCCAACCTGATTCTAGGGGCAAGTGGGCTCCGAATTATGAAGGACCATATGTTGTTAAGAAAGTCTTCTCTGGAGGTGCCATGATTCTCACCAATATGGACGGTGAAGAACTCCCACGTCCCTTGAACACCGATGCAGTCAAGAAGTATTTCGCTTAGGCAAATTTCTGGTCAAATCAGTCTCGGCATCTGAACACATTCTGGAATTCAAAGTTGTTAGGGAAAATAGCGATCATTGTTTTTGTATGACCTTTTATTTCGTGTATTATTTCCCCAAGCTTTTGTAAACCGTTGGAGTCGCATTGTTAGCGAACTACCTCTTATCAATGGAATTTGAGCATTTACCTTTTGTGGGCAAAATTTTAATTTTACGGAAATATTTGAAACAAAGTATTTAAAGTATTCTTATTTTTAAATGTGTCGCGAATCATGAAAGGAATATTAACAGTCGTTCCGAGGATGGTCAAGCCATGAAATGCGAAGCAGTACAGTAGTTCATCCTCGCATGATGAACATGTTTTATTTCAAAATCGCCATGAGGTGTTGGTTGTGTAAACTTGTGTTTCTAGTGGTACTAAGTTTGGTGACTCCCCAGCTTTTCCAGTTGAGCATTGTTTTGGCTATCTCTAGTTGGGCGATTTCTGAAGTTTGGTACGTTTTGTCTCATACCGTGGTCTATTGGTGTTAGAAGATTGGATTTGGATGCTTTTCTCCTCAGAAGACTTGGACCTTGTAGCGTGATACCCTCCGACGTTGCTTTGTGTTTCCAGTTCCGTTTATCTTCCGTCTTTTCAAGATTGGCCGAGTATCTATTTTGCTGTGACGTCTTGTTATCTCCATCTTATTCCGTCTGTCTGTTTTGTCAGCATAACATTCATTTACTCATTTATACTCATATCAGCATGCATATCCACATTTGCCGTTGATTTTGAGTCGTACTTTGTTTATTCGAACAACGTACATATGTTCTTTCCAGGTAGAAAGTCAGCTTAGGCAGAAAATGTGTTTCTTTTTCTAAATTCCCCAACTGAGCTAATCCTCATGGATGATTTTGGTTTAGCCTACCTTGCCCATTTCTGAATACGATGAACTCCCCAATTGAGTTACTTTCTCATCGGGTGGAGTCTTGTTTGACTGTTTTCTTTCTAGGTTATTCCTGGATGAAGTTGCTGCCTTTTGCATAGGCTGTTTCTTTGATTCTCCCCAGTGAAATCGATCCAGACAGTTGGTGCATTTATTTTGCACGTTAAAGTATGTGATCTCCTCGGGAAGGATTGATTCAGGGTTCTCTTTGACGAGGATTTTATTCTCTGCCAATATCATCGCAATTTCCTTCAGTTTGTTTTTGGGAAAACGACAAGCGGCAGCTCTTCATGGGCAACTTGTACGTTATAGATACCGTTGGAAAACGACAAGCGGCAGCTCTTCATGGGCAACTTGTACGTTATAGACACTGTTGGAAAACGACAAGCGGCAGCTCTTCATGAGCAACTTGTACGTTTACTTTTTGAAAGCGCCGAGCAGCAGTTCTTCATGAGCTACTAGTGCGTCATTTTTATCTTTTTGAAAGCCCCGAGCAGCAGTTCTTCATGAGCTACTAGTGCGTTATTTACTTTTGAAAGCGCCGAGCAGCAGTTCTTCATGAGCTACTAGTGCGTCATTTTATCTTTTCGAAAGCGACAAGCAGCAAACTCTTCATGAGTTACCAAGACGTTATTACTTTTCTGGAATACAACAAGCGGCAGCCTCTTTATTTGAGCAGTTTGTTTGTTATCGGTATTTTCTTTGGACAACAGCAAGCGGCAGCCTCTTTATTTGAGCAGTTTGTTTGTTATCGGTATTTTCTTTGGACAACAGCAAGCGGCAGTCTCTTTATTTGAGCAATTTGTATGTTATCGGTATTTTCTTTGGACAACAACAAGCGACATCTTCTTTATTTAAGCAGCTTGTATGTTATCGGTATTTCCTCTGGACAACAACAAATGGCAGTTTTCTTTATTTGAACAACCCTCGTATCTACAATCTTATTACCTCAGCATTAATGAGTATATCTCTGAAAATCTAGCAGAGAAGTTTGTTACGAATCTATACCTCCAGGAGTCGGCAATCAGTTATCAGCAATTTGATACTCTCTGTCTACCATCGACCTTGAGTTGCGAACTCACTGTTTTGGATCAATGATCTGTTATGGCCTGTGCAAGATGCTCTCTTTGTTAGGGTTAGAGGTTATATTCCCTCGATTTTATTCGCTGTCGGGAGTCTGTCATTTGAAGTCGATAGCTTGTTTCCCCAGTAATGTATAATCCATGCCGCTGTGTTTTGTTGGTGTTCGATTCCCCCAACATTGTCTCGTTTCACAATATCTTTCTCTGTGAGTTCGATCGCTGCATTCATATCAAACATGACGACGACATCTTAGGACAAAATTTGCGTAGTTATGTATTTAAGTACCTTCAATCTCGTCGAAACGAAGATTTCAATCTTCATATCTCCGGATAGAAGAAACTTAAATAGGGGCAGCTGTTGTACCCCAAATTTTGACCTAAGATATCGTCTCCTACCTGCATCATTACATTACAAGTGTTTTGATCCATCGATTTTAAAATTCATAACTTTTTTCAGGCCAAGAGCTATTTATGCTGAACATTAAATCATTTAATCGATTCGTGCTAAAATGATGTTTATTAATTATTTATTATCTTAAATTTAAATAATTGAAATTCGTTTTCGATTATTATGTAGTTTAAAGATGTATAGATAATAAAATAAACATTAGAGAAGAGGCGCATTAATCGTGCGGACGGTATTTATTTATTACTCACTAGCTTAAATTTAAATAACTGGAACTCGTTCTTAGTTATTACACAATTTAAAGGGTTATGAATAATATAATAAATATTCGGAAAAGTTCATTGGTCAATAACGATTATTTAATCATTTGTCATTCTAAGTTAAATAATTGAAACCCTATTTTAATTATTATAATTTAGAAAGTCATGGATGATGAATTAAATAATTGAGGCTATTAATTGATCAATGATAATTATTTATTTATCTGTTTATTATTCTGAATGTAGGTAGTTGAAATTCGTTTTCAATTATTATACGATTGAAGAAGTGTAAACGATAAAATAAAACAATTAAAGGGAAAGAAGAACTTAATTGGCGAATAGTGGATTTTTTTAATTCATTTTTCTAATTGTACAATTATTATGTAAACGTTGTATCTATTACAACAAAATTACAATAATAAATTTACAAAGCTAAAATGAAATAAAAACTAATCTAATATTCCTAATTCTAAAACTTCCGATCCAATGCGTTTGCGTCTGCTCACTTAATGTTACCTGCAAAATTAAAAGAGATTAGAATTCGAATAAATAATTAAAAAGCGAAATTATTTAAGGTTCATCATTAAAAGCAATGGCCGGAATCAGTTACTCTTTTTTGCAAATCACGGGATTTCTCCCGGTTCACAAAAAGAAAGGAATTTTAAATGAATGCACAAGTTTATTTTGTCCAAAAATTGCATGTTCAAATTAATTGCATTTTTCAAAATCCCAAATGCATATTTCAAAAACATACAGCATACAAAGCCCCTGCATGAACTACATATGCAAGCATGCTAACGTAAACCAATGCCCACACAGCAGAAAACAAAACAAGCTTTTGTATTAGAGGAAAACATGCAGTTTAACTACATATGCAAGCAATATGGACATTCCATTTTCATCATTTTCTGGCCATTTGCAGTTTCAGAAAAAGTACAGCCTATCACTTTTTTATCAAAGCTATACTGAGAGAAAAAGAGAGGGAGAAGTGCGGGTTTTACAGGCTTGGCATAGGCAGGAAAAGGATATACAAGACAAACTATAAAATATAGCCAGTAGAGATAAAAACATAAAAGAAGAATAGAAACAAATTGGAGGGACAGTCTAGTGCAGAATGCCCAGGAAATCCCAAAAGCATATTTCAAAAACTTCCAGCCTGTAACGAAAACAAGGGAGGGAAGCTGTTATAACAATAACCAAAGGAAATCAATATGATCAGATAGAAAAGCCTTCAAAAACTTAGGGAGAAAAATAGTTATCAGAAAAACACACAAAGCTAGCAGACCTGCATAATTACACCAAGACTGTCAAAAACGATTTCAACCATATGGCCTAAACTTTGCAAAACTGATTGAGCCATTCAAGCCAACATCATCATCCTATTATCAAAGAGATATCAAAAATAATCTCACACAAAGAACCAGTTCAAACCACACCATCAATATGGCCTAGCAAAGACTTATGCCCCTGTCCAACCAACACGAAATCACTATACACATAACCATGTCAAACTATTACTCAAGCCTGAGCATCATCAATCCAAAAACCTGAAACGATCCAAGCCAGAACCAACTCCTAAGGCAACAAGTCAGGCCTCAGTGTTACCATCCCTGGCCATTCAGAAATACATAACTCAAAGCCTCAAAGAAAATTATCACAGGCCAACATACATCGTACATTAGCACGTTCAAAGAAGAAGAAGAAAAACAGAAGTACAGTACCAAGGCCAACAAGGAGAAGAAGCATCACAATACAATTACAACAACAAGAGAAGAAAAATCGCGTAATACCGGTCACCGAAGCGGGCTCGCTTCCCCTCTCCTCGCCGCCTGGCCTCCGTCGCTCCTAGCCTCCTCCTCCGTCTCCACCTAGGTAACGGTCCCCTCTCCTTTTTATTTCTTTGGAACCTTAATCAAACATTAACAATCAAACATAAGAATCACAATAAAGATCAAACATAATAGAAATCGTGGAATCAGAATCAACATGCAAAAGAACGGAACCAAGTGTTAACAAATCGATAGCGTTTACCGAATCCGTAGCCGTCCCTTTTCTCGTTCAGCTGGAGGGAAGAGGAGCTGGAGTGGGTGGCCATGGCAAGGAGGGACAGCAAGTTCAGAGGCAAGTGTGAAGAAGAAGATGCGAAGAAGAAGATCAAAGAGAAGAAGAGGCGCGCCGTTTCTGCTTAGCCAAACCCTAATCCCATTATGATAAAACAAATTAACCCTAACACTTTGTCAAATTGGTGGGCCTCATCCCTTTCCTTCTCCTTAAAGCCCACGACCTGTTTTTTTGCACCCCCCTCTCGTTTATGAACTTCTGCGTTGGGCCTTCAGCCACCTAGCCCATTTACTTTTGCTTATTTTATTTTGGTACATTTTCTTTTTCACCTTTTGTTATCTTTCTCTAATCTTTTTTGTTAATTAATTGATAAGTATAAAAAAAAACAAACAAAGATATGTCTAACTAGGTTTTTATTAATTAGTTGACCTCTTAGTTTAATTTTGGATTTAATTTAAGAATTTTATTTTTGTTTCATTAAGGTAAATTGTTAATTTTTAACTTAATTTGGAATTCCCTTATTTTTTAAATAAGTATTTTTTTTATACATAAAAAACATAGAATTTAAGGTTGTAGACATTTTATTAATTAATTAATTTTTCTCTTACATCGTTATCAATCAAAAATCCTAAAACATATAAAAAATAGAAAAAACTAAAAAATATTTTATTAACTCATTTTCTTGTCTTATTAATATTAATATCAAAATATATCAAAACTTAATAACTTAAAACTAAAAAAAAAACATTACGTCCTCGTTAAATAATTCTTTTGTTTTTTATCCTTATCCAAATGCGTAAAAAAATTAAAATACTTTCTTCCCGTTAACATTAAACCAAAAAATCATAAAAAACGCATTATTCGCATCATTTATTCCATCATTTAGATTATCGTTATTTAATCGTTACTCGCATATTTTGTCCGTGTATTTATTTGTTTATTCGGTTTATGCTTAAATCCAAAGGAAAAAACAGTAAATTTGTTGACTTCATGTCCTCAAGTCTAACTGCGCGAATTTTCGCATTTCATTAAAACTTAGGATAATTTTTCCTCAAATATTCACCCTTTTCAAAATTTATGCCCCTTTAAGCAAAAACTTCGACATTAGGTCGTCGCAACTTCAAAAAAAAACCGCCCGTATCCTGTTTCGGCCAAAACGATTTATTTTCAATCAAGCAATCAATTTAAAATAAAATAGATATTTCAAAAGGTTCCTATAGAGTACTATAGATACATTGGGTGCTAGTACCTTCCCATTGTATAACCAACCCCCGAACCATAAGATCTCTTTTCAAAAACGCTTTGTATTTTTATTATTATTTACATCGCATATTTAGGGTTTTATTTCGCTCTTTTCCCTTTTCCTTTGGAAACAATAAAGCGCGGTGGCGACTCTTGCTTTTGTGAGTCAAGTTAATTAATAGCTTGATCTCCGATTTACCCCGCTACATCTTTTATCGCTACACTATCCTATCAAAGTAACCGGGTTCTAAGGAGCTCAATATCATTGGATTGTTTTCTGTGTTCATCGTTTCGATTTAGCCACTGAGCTGGCGATCAAAATATCCCAAGAAAACAACCCTCAACTGAGTGTAGTATCGAGTATCAACCAACTTCGGACTGCACCATAGTCAGTTATCTCACTACCCTAAAGAGGCCAAGACGGTTCAATTAAGGTTCCTAAGGTCAGTTGATGCTTCACGACACCACGCGACGGCCCCGTACTCTCCTTGACTTGACTCAAGGGTTACCGGTACTCACCAAAGTGCCACATCAACGTAGCAGACTGCTTCAACCGTGTCGGTATACCCCGCACAGTTCCCTCACAGCCTTGTTGCTACTTTCTAAGAGGTATCCCCCAGATCCGGGTTAGGATCTATAGAACTCCCAAGACAGTACCCACAATAATAAAGCAAACAATTCAGACAATTGAAAACACAAGTGATCTTAGTCCTAAGGTACACCTCACTTTTATAATATCCCCAGCAGAGTCGCCAGTCCTGTGATCGGTGGATTTAGAACTGACTATTTAACGCTGGTTCGCGAAATGTCGGGGAAGCAAGAGTCGCCACCGTCTTTTATTTTCTCCAACATGGACAGGACAAAAGCACAGCAAAATTCCTTATGAGAATGTTTCTCGGTTCGGGAGGTAGATTTATAGAAAGGGAAGGTGTTAGCACCCTTTCTATCCATGGTTATCCATGGGCTCTTAGGTACTTGCTCTTATGTTTTCAAAATGTTTGCTTTTCAAAGTGTGAGTGGGTTTGAAAAAGTTTCTTTGAAAGATTTCTGAATAACTCTTGTATCTGTCCTCAAGAGTGTTTGAAAATTTTGTTTTGAAAGCTTTTGAAAGTGTAAGGTGTGAAAAGTATTTTGTTTGTTTTTGAAAAGAGCAAGTATCTATGAGTCATCTACCTACCCTAAGGAATTAAGCTGTGTAAGTGTCCTTTATGTAGTGCCATCCCACCATTGAGAGGTAGGTAGCACCACCGTTGGAGGTGTTCGGGTCAATTTGATCGTAGGGACAATGTGGTCACCGAAGCAACAGTTAGGACACCTTAGAAGCTACCCTTATATCCTTGGTCCATTTTTAATCCGAGGCAACCGTTTCGAGGCAACTGTTCCGAGGCAACTGTTTCAAGGCAACTGTTCCGAGGCAACGGTTTCGAGGCAACTGTTTCGAGGCAACTGGATCATGGACATAAGGACCGCTAAGACGTCCTATACTTGACAACCACGTTTCGAAGGCAACGAGTGAGGCGTACCCTAGAAGTGGTGTGTGCATTGTGTGTTGTATTCAATTAATGTTTGTCTTGGTAATTAGTGAGCTACGAGTTGTTTTTATTTATATACATTCTTTCATGCATTTAACAGTTAGGGGGTGCGGAAAGTAAATTGCGGAAACATAAATCCTACGCTATTACAAGGCGCGGGTCTATACATCGCCAAAAATTACAAAGACCCGTTTTTTAGTAAATGAGTACGGAAAGTAAATAAAAATAGTAAAGTCCTAATTACTATTACATGTCTTGGAAGCAATTACATAATAATAAACCATGCGCGGATAAAAAATTGAATCGGAATGTTCTAAGGGTGTTGACCCTTTTAAGAAAAGAAATTGATTTTTTGGTCTTTTTATAATTAAAGTGAAATTAAAGCTAATTAATGACTAATTAATTAATTTAATTAAAAGAAAATATTTTTTTTTTGTTTTTATGTTTTTATGAAATAAAATAAAAGAATTCAAATTCTAAGTCAACCTAATTCTAAGTTATTTTAGTTATTTAAAAAAGGTTAAAATGGCCTAATTAAAACTATTTATTTGTTAATATTTTATTTACAAAAATAATATGAGAATAATAATAATAATGTTAATTCTATTTTTTTTGATTTTTTTATGAAAATATGTTAATTATGTTAATGGTTAATTAATTGTTAATAAGAAAATAAGGCAAATAAAAAATGAAAAATGGCAAAAATAAAAAGAGGAAGATTAAAACCCAAGGGGGTGTGGCTGGAATTTGAGGGTGTTAGATTGAGATTTGAGGCCCATTTGAACAAGGTCTATTGACTTTCCTTGATTGCCTGCAGCATGCTCTGACTGAGCACATGGTATTCGTCACCTTTCATCCTTTGGATCTGCATCTGTGGACACTTGGAGCGCTGGGATGTGAGGCTTATGATACACCTTATCTTGGAATCTGCACAGGAAAGCATTGAAAAAAATAATATGGAAATTATAGGGGGACCTGGGAAGAACTTACAGCGCGGTATGAGCCTCAGGACTTGGCAAAGGTTGCTTTAGCTTCAGGGTTTGGCAAGGAATAGAACCACGTGCTTGTTTTGATCTGAAGATGCTCGCAACTATGTTTTAGAACTCTCACTTTTTGAATAATTTTTTGGTTTTGCTCTTGGCCGTTTCTGCACACACTATTTTTTGAATGAGGTTGGGAAGGCTTGTATATATAGTAATGAATGAGAATCAATCAAAATTATGGTCATTAAGCTTATGCAATTATATTCTTGATTTCCTCCATAACCAACATTGAACCATTTGCCATATTTGTGAAAATTTGAATTTTTATGCCCATAATTGGCCTTGCACGAATTTGGAAGGTATTTCAAGGTGTATCAAAGCTAATCAACACAAAATATATCCCTCCATTAATTTCTTTGATTTTTATTTGAATTTTAAAGATTTAAAATGAATTAAATCAAATAAAATTAAATAAAAATGAAAAAATTAATTTTAAATCTTGAAATAAATTGTGGGACACGTGGGAAGCATGGCCAAGCTGAATCAAGTAGAAAAAGTGGGCCCCTTTTGTCAAAAATGAAGTTTCAAAGATAGTTGACTTTGGCCATTTCACAAAAATTTCCCAACTTCTCCAATGCATATCTTGCTCAATTTTGATCATATGAACATGTTCTTGGACATTTTGGAAAGGTCTTGAAGTCATCTAACCAATGCCTTTGGTCCCATGTAATTTTGATTTACCAATCTCAAGTTATGGTCTTTGACTTAAAGTGCCTTTTTGTTGACTTTTGAAAATGGCCTATAATGTTGAAATTGATAACTTTTTGTGAGAGCATTTCTTGGACTTGGAGTGTGAAGATGAGTTGTAGGAAATGTCATCCCCTTCAAAATGAGCATTGGATGAGATTTTTCTGATGAACCATGAAAAAGTTATGCCCTGGTCAAGTTACAGTTGACTTTTCAACTGTCCAAAAATAGAAACTTTTGCATCTTGATGATTTTTGAGCCATTCTTGTGAAATCATGGTCAAGATTTGACCAAATGATGATTGTGGCTTCAAAATAAGATGTTGACCAAAATTTTTGACCTTTGACTGCCAAATGACCATTTTGCCCCTACAGTTGACTGTTGAGCAAATGGGACTTTTGACTGTGCAACTTGACCTTGTGAGCCTTGAAACTTGACATGTAGGTGATTAAAAATGTTTATGAGCATATGGGACTTGATTGAGCCCTTGAAAACTTCAACTTCTTTGCAAGAACCAAAACCCTAGTTTGACTGGCTTAGGAGGATGGTTGACTGGGCAACCCTTGAGTAGACTTGAGCAGATGCTTGTCAAAAACTTTGAAGAATATGGGAGGGAAAATTTTAGGGTACAACAACCTCCAATGGACACCGCTTCATCCTGGTGGCCATTGACTATTTTACCAAGTGGGTTGAAGCAGCTTCCTTCGCATCTGTTACCAAGAATGTTGTTGCCCACTTCATCAAGCAAAATCTCATTTGCCGGTACGATATCCCGGAAAGGATCATCACTGACAATGGTAAAAATCTTAACAACACTATGATCACCGCTTTGTGCGAGCAATTCAAGATTCATCATCACAATTCTTCCCCTTATCGGCCAAAGATGAATGGTGTTGTCGAAGCTGCGAATAAGAACATTAAAAAGATCATACAAAATATGACAGTCACGTACAAATACTGGCATGAGATGCTACCATTCGCTCTCCACGGATATCGTACCACGGCTCGCACATCAACTAGGGCAACACCCTATTCTTTGGTTTACGGCATGGAAGCTGTCTTGCCTATCGAGGTTCAGATCCGCTCCCTAAGGATTATGAAGGACGCAGGTTTGAGTGAAGATAATTGGATCTAGACTCGACTTGATCAACTGAACTTGATTGATGAAAAGAGACTTATTGTTGTTTGCCATGGTCAAATGTACCAAAATCAGATGATCAAGGCCTTCAACAAGAAAGTCAGACGCCAAGTATATCAAGTTGGAGATCTAGTGATCAAACGTATCATCTTGCCAAAAAGTAATCCCAGGGGCAAATGGACTCCTACCTATGAAGGACCATTTGTAATCAAGAACATATTCTCTAGTGGGGCAATGATCTTGACCACCATGGACGGCGATGACCTGCCACACCCTGCGAACGCGGACATAGTCAAAAGATAATACGCATAAGAGATCCGCTAGGTTGACACACCTAGGCAAAACAAGGGCATCCTGGCGAACCGAAAAGGTTCGGGCAAAAATTAGGGATAAAAAAAAACTGTACACCCGACAAGTTGAAAACCCGAAAGGGCGACTTGGGTAAAAAAGGGTTTCCCGGTGGACTAAAAACCCGAAAGGGCGGTCCAGGCAAAAGTTAGGGAATTAAAGCGTATGACTATGTCCCGTCGGATCACTTACGAACAACCTTTGACCTTCACTGACAAACTCGGAGTTTCTGATCAATTCAATCATCTTCAGACAAGGCAAATAGACAAGATATTCGGAGATATGAAAGCTATAGCAGAATGGGAACCCCATGGGATTATTTCACATAGCTATCTTTCTTTGTATAAATTTTTCTTGTTTTATGGCACCATTCTCTTACTAGAATGTTTGTCTCCTTTATACAAAATACTTATTCAAAGTCAAATACAAAGATATCTCTTTGAAAGAACATAAAACTATTTGTCTTTTTCTTTACACTTGTGTTTTATTTGCAAAAATGTCCAATGATTCATTGATGAACATATGCATTTGAACATAATTACTGTTTACAAATAAACAAAATGAGAAAGATAATTACTGATAGGTTGAAAGGACAAGAAAACGTCTCTAGGCTATTCCATAAGAAATCCCCACAGTACATCATTTAAATCCCCAGCGAAACAAATTTCAAACTATTAATCCCCAGTAAGAAATCATCAAATTTCTCAGGATTTCCCAAACAGATTTTACAAGCAATACATATCATTAAATTTACTTCTCTCAACAAGAGTTCGTCAGTACTTCAACTTCAAGACATGGAAATTTCAACATATCCTCAGTAGCATTCAAGGATTTATTTTCCTCAATCAAACAGCAATACAGCAAAACCAGCTCACATGCACACATTGCATCCATATATCATAAACATTGATAAAACAACTACATTGCATCATACATTTCATGCAATATAACTTTGCTTCAGCTAACATTTTACCTTTTTCAGGATAAGATTAAATAACTACCATTAACAATATGCAATCAGATACAGTACAAATACGCTCCAAACACGAATGCCATTCTGATACTAATTCAGAGTCATCTTTCAGATACAGTTCGGATACACTCCAGACACGGATGCCATTCTGATACTCATTCAGATTTCAAGTTCAGATATAATACAAATACGCTCCAGACACGGATGCCATTCTGATACTCATTCAAATTTCAAGTTCAGATACAGTACAGATACGCTCCAGACACGGACGCCATTCTGATACTCATTCAGAATCATCTTTCAGATATAGTTCAGATACGCTCTAGGCACGAACGCCATTCTAGTACTCATTCTTTCAGCTTACAACTTACAACTTAACAAAAATTATTGGATGGCATCTACAAGCCCATCTCCAACAAGATTCTATCACCTCTCTAAATGGCATCTTTAAGCCTATTCCCCCTATCATCGCATCACGGAGTGCAAATTTATGGGCACTCTAATGTCCAATCATTCTCTCACCTTCGAGTCACGAATGGAAAAGCTTGCCAATCTAACTCTTCAGGTTTAAAGAAGATTGAACAGGGGCAGCTGTTGTACCCCAAAATTTTCCCTCTCATTTATCAAGACTTTTCTCACAGGATCCCTTAGACTCAAGACTGGATTAGGGTTTGGTCAGCTCAAGATATCTCATCTTGCACTGATAACCCAAAATTAGGGTTTGAGTTTGCACAAGGATTCTTGGACTATCAATGCTTCATATTATTTTCAAACATCATTATGGACCCCCAAGATTACTCATGTCAAGTTTCAAGCCTTGAACCACATTTTTGATCAGTCAATGGGACAATTGACCTAAAAATCAACTGTATTGGGGAAAAAGTCAACCATGGCCAATTTACAGTCAAACTTTATAATTTTTTATCAACACCAACATTTTAAACTCACATGTATCATTTGATAAAGTTTGGACCATAATTCCTCAAGAAATTTGATCAAATCATCAAAAGGGCAAAATGGTCAAATTTAGGGTTTTGACTGAGGAAGGGCAATTTCTGATTTTTGACCTAGCAAATGACCAATTGAGTTAAAGCATGATTTCAAGGGTTCATTTGTATCATCTTGACCTAATTACATGGTTCAAAATATTTCAATTTCATTGGATAGACAGATGAAATTTGCAGTCAACTGATCAAAAGTCAACTGTATACTGAAAAGTCAAACTTTGACTTTTTGGTCAAAATCAAGTGCCAAGGATCATAATACATCAAAACATGTCAAAATGTAAAACTTGTTCATCAAGAAATCAAGGGTTGAAGATTAGGGTTTAAAATAGGAAATTTTCTTAACTTAGAAAATTTTCTAAGTATATAAAATTTCTTATTTTTTCTCAACTTTAGACCATTTTTTCACCATGATACAAGATGGTTCAAAGGAAGTTCCCAACATGAAAGTTGTAGAACTCCATGAAATCTACAACTTTTATTCACACACTTTTCCCTAAAGATGCTTGGATCTCAAGATATAATTTTGTGAATACATGCTCATGAACTAAATAACTTAGTGAAATTTTGCCCTAATCTAGGCAGGTTTTGGACCCAACTTCATGACAATTTTTCACCTAGTTCCAAGAGGAGTATTGAAATTCATTTCAAAGATGAGTTATAGAGCATATTGGAAGATTTCCAAAATGTCCAAGAACTCCTCAAGATCATTTTTGAGTAGGGAGAATCAAAGAGAGAAAGTTGGCAATTTCTCACTTTTGATTCAAGCCATTTCATGAAGTACAATTTTCAAATCAGTACCTATGCTGCCTAATCCCAAACTTGTTTCTTACTCCATAATTTAATGCTTACTCAGTTGACAAAGCTTTAATCCAAGCCCTAGAGCCATTGTCCAAGTTGTAATTCCATAAATGGCATAAAGTGGCCATTGCCATTTTGAAAAAGCTTCACTTTTGCAATTTTCCAATTCTTGATCATTGAACCTGTCTCCTTTGCACATACAAGTACCACAGACCTAAGGCAACTTGTATAGAACATAAACCAACCCTAAGCAAGCCAGTACAAGCATGTGAAGACTTGTCTCTTCACTTTGCTTCAAAATTAAGAAAGGTTGCCAAAAGGCTAGAACACATAAATTTGTTGGAGAGCTAACTTTAAACTTATCCCATACTAATACACAAAGACATTACAATTAGAAACACGATTTCTAGAGACCTGAAACACTCCCAAACTCCCTTTCACCAAAAATATGTCAAAACTTGCAGTTTTTGCATAAGCATAGCAATCCATCATTTGGCTCGTGCGTTTCAAGTTTCAATCATCAAAACACTTTACCTACTTGATATCTAACTGATCTAGACCCTCATCCCTGTACTGTAACTCCTTCCCCATCATCTGCCATTTTTATTTTCAAAGCTTGCAGGTTGACTTGGATAGAGAGTTCCAGGCACTTCCAAAGCAAGGCAAGGGTTGGAACACACTCAGGGAGGCTCAAGCAAGCTCAAGCAATCATCAGACCTTCATAAAACTCACTCGAACTCCATCCATGATTTCAACTGAAAGAGATAAAAATCTCAACTTCTATCTCTTCATACATGTATCCATTAGCCACGATTTGTGAATAAACAATTTAGACCTCATTGCTACGAAGCTGTACATGTATATATCTTGCATTTATTTGGCATGGGTTGAGAGAATTTTGAAGTTCAAATTCTTGTAAAATTTAGGTTTAGATTTAGGGCTTTTAAAACTCATATTGATCTTTGATTGTTAGCTTACATGATTTATATGGTTAGAATCGTGAGACAAAATGCTACAACATTCATGTTATGAGTTTTCATTTTCATGGAGAAATGAGAAAGTTACAGAGCATCTGGCTGGCTAGAGGAAGAAGATGAAGTACAGGGCAAAGGCTTTGTTTATGTTATGTTATTTTTGTTTAACATTAATCAATGGATGTATATCCATCCCAGTGGCAAGGTAGCGCGCTGGTGAGACCCATGTCCTGGGTTCGAACCTTGGCGCTACCTTTTATTTTTCACACTTTTCCATTTTCTTCATTTTTGCTGTTTTTGCAGGATTGGGCTTATTTCTTTGGGCCTGAGCATTTTTACTAACATATTACTCCCTGTCTCCTTACAACACCCCTGGTCCATTATTTTCATATATTTTTATTTATTTATTTTTGTTTTCATTTTTGTTTATCAAATATTTTTCTTTAATACATAAAATCTTTAAAAAATACAAATATGATAATATTGCATTTTATTTTAATTTATTTTTATTTTCACATAAAAAAATATATTTTATCTTCAATATATACTAACTATCTTTCTTAAATAAATTTGCAAAAAATAAAACTTAGATATATTATTATCTTTTCTTTTATATTTATATATATACTTGTAAATATTTATTTTAACATATAAAAACTTTATATTTTTTATACAATATTATTTATTATTTTAAATACAAAAATACACAAAAATAATACATAAGAAATTTATTTTCTTTCAAATTAGAAATTAGGGTTAATCCTTCTTTTTTAAGAATTAATTTCTTTTCCTTATATTTTAGGATTAGGTTAACATTTCTTTTCACATAAAAAAAACAAAACAAAATTTTTTCTTGCATGTACATAATGTTGCATATTTAAATATTGTATATTGTTTATTCTAATATTCGTACAAATTCGATTTGGTTGTAATAATTTATTTAGATTTACATTCTTGCAAATCCCCATTCAAATTTGTATTCCCCCCTCCCATAAATTGTTGTAATAGCTTAGTAATGTTTACATTACACAATTTACTGCTTTACATGCCATGTTAGTAATTAGGGTTTGTATGACAAGATCAAAACAAAGCAAATAGAAAACCCTAATACAAGGCAAAATCAAAGCATGAAAATAACACATTTGCACACAAGCACCCCTAGGGTTTCTCCACTTGGTTGCGTTATACAAAAATAGCCATATTACGCATGCGAATTATCTTGGCAAAACAAACAAATATAAGATCATGGTCCCCCGATGACGCTATTCAAAGTTGCCTTACAAAATGATCTTGGTCCCTCAAAAATGCTAAGATACTTTGCAATATTACTAATCATGGTTATATGATGACCCACGCCCGTCCCGTTTACATCCAAAGATAGGGTTGCTTACCAAATCAATGGTAAGACAACAATGTCAAAGGAATAGAAAATGAACAAGAAAGACATTCGAGTAGGTAGATTGCTTCTAGTTACTTGCTCTATTTTCAAACAACTATCCTTGCTATTTTCAAAACAAACACATACATTTTCAAACATTGAAAACATTTTCAAAAAGACAAACATCTTTGTATACATTCTTACGAACGAGAATCATTACAAAGATTGCCTAAACAAAGGCCTCTTTTACAAAATTATTTCAAAACCACACAAAACACAATTTCAAACAACAAAAGCAAGTGATCTAGAAAGTAACTAAGAGCCCATGGAAAACCATGTATGAAAAGTGTGCTAATACCTTCCCTTTTCATAATCTACCCCCCAAACTCAAGAAAACATCTCAAAGGTCTTTCCTGTGCTTTTTCACCTTTCATTTTGGATAAAAGAAAAGTCGGTCGCGACTCTTGCTAACCGCAACATTTGCGATAAAACACAAAACCCTCAAGTCAGTTCTCCCACTGTATCACACACAGAGTCAACACAGTGAAGGATGATGATGATGACAGTTGCGATTTGGAGGAATGGATTTTCCCAACTGTCAATGGAGGAATCAATAACTAGGAAGCTAAAGATTTTGTCCCAATTACTTTTATCCAACAATATTTGTCTTTAAATTTTTGTCGGACTTGTAATAATTAAACAATTCAGACTTTTAAAACCTTATGTCTTACCCGAGGCACAATGGTCCATTTGTAAGGGTTATTACCTCATTTTCATATGTCATCAATGAATCATGGACGTTTTTTCATACAAACTTTGTGATCTTTGTCTTTATTTTTCTATATTTTTATTTCTTTCAAAGATAGCTATACTCTTACACACACTCACATTCAAAATGTAAATCTACATCCATTCGGGATCCCGTGGGTAACAATTCTGCTATGGCCTTTTGTGACTCCGAAAATATAATCTACCAAGCCGAAGACGAAGGTGAGGAAGATTGTGAAGTGCCAGGGGAACTTGCCAGGTTACTACAACAATAAGAAAGGACCATACAACCCCATGAAGAGCCAGTGGACACAGTTAACCTAGGTACCGGAGAGGACAAGAAAGAAGTCAAGGTGGGTGCCAATCTAGAACCCAATGTCAAGAAGAGTTTAACTCAGTTGCTACATGATTATGTTGAGGTCTTCGCCTGGTCATACGAAGACATGCCAGGACTTGATGTTGATATTGTGGTACATTGTCTACCAACAAAAGAAGAATGCCCTCCGGTAAAACAGAAAGTTCGTCGAATGCGGCCAGACATGTTAGAGAAGATCAAGGCCGAAGTCATGAAACAATTCAACACCGGATTCTTAGCCGTTACCTCCTATCCACAATGGATCGCCAATGTTGTTCCAGTGCATAAAAATGACGGCAAAGTACGCATGTGCGTGTACTACAGAGATTTGAATAGGGCAAGCCCTAAGGATGATTTCCCACTTCCCCATATCGATATTCTGGTTGACAATACCGCACGACATAAAGTGTTCTCATTTATGGATGGTTTCTCAGGTTACAATCAAATCAAAATGGTGCCTTAGGACATGGAGAAAACGACCTCTATCACACAGTGGGGCACATTCTGTTACAAGGTTATGCCATTCGGGTTGAAGAATTCTGGGGCAACCTATCAACGTGCCATGGCAGATTTATTTCATGACATGATACATCACGAAATAGAGGCCTATGTGGACGACATGATAGCCAGATCTCAAACTGAAGAGGAATATCTTGACCATTTGCAGAAACTGTTTGAGAGACTAAAGAAATACAAACTGAGGTTGAATCCGAATAAATGCACATTTAGGGTAAGGTCCAGTAAACTCCTAGGTTTTGTCATCAGCGGTAAAGGTATCAAAGTAGATCCTGCCAAGGTGAAAGCAATACAAGAAATGCATGCTCCTCGTACCGAGAAGGAAGTCAGAGGATTCTTGGGAGGACTAAACTACATTGCCAAATTCATTTCTCACTTGACCGCTACTTGTGAACCAATCTTCAAGTTACTGAAGAAAGATCAAGTAGCCAAATGGAATGATGAATGCCAAACTGCCTTCGACAAGATCAAAGAGTACCTGCAAGAGCCTCCTGTTTTGATGCCACCAGTCGAGGGAAGACCCTTGATCATGTATCTAACTGTTTTGGAAAATTCAATGGGGTGCGTGCTGGGGCAGCATGACGAGTCTGGCCAAAAAGAGCATGCTATTTACTACCTGAGCAAAAAGTTTACCGACTGTGAAATAAGATATTCACTGCTCGAGAAAACTTGCTGCGCTCTGGCATGGACTTCTCGCCGGCTAAGACAGTATATGCTGACCCATACTACCTGATTGATATCCAAGATGGATCTAATAAAATACTATTCGAGAAGCCTGCCCTCTCTGGGAGATTAGCAAGATGGCAAATGATCCTAACAGAATACGACATTCAGTACACTACCCAAAAAGAAATAAAGGGCAATGTGATAGTCGATCACCTCGCTCATCAAGCTGTGGATGACTATCAGCCCATGAAGTTCGAATTCCCAGATGAAGAAATCATGATGGTAAACAACTGTGAGGAACTCAGACCAAATGATGGACCTGAACAAGGATCCCTATGGACCCTGGTTTTTGATGGGGCGTCCAACGCACTCGGCAATGACATATGTGTTATACTCATATCCCCTGAAGGATGTCACACTCCCTTCACTGCACGACTTTGCTTTAACTGTACAAATAATATGGCAGAGTACAAAGCGTGTATTTTTGGTCTCAAAGCTGCCATAGATTCAGGAATAAAGTCCTTAAGCGTATTTGGATATTCAGCCTTGGTCATCAGTCAGATCAAAGGAGAATGGGACACTAAGCACCCTAACCTCATCCCCTACAAAGAACATCTGTTGACATTAATCCCATGTTTTGAGGAGATTACCTTCGAGCATTTTCCACGAGAGGAAAATCAACTAGCAGACGCGCTAGCTATAATGTCATCCATGTTTAAACTCAATTGGGGTAACGAGGCTCCCCAGATCACCATTGAGCGGATGGATGAACCAACTTACTGTCACGAGATCAATACTGAAGAAGTAGTGGGCCAACCTTGGTTCCATGAAGTCAAGAGGTATCTCGAGGCTCAAGAGTATCCAGAAGGAGCTTCAGTTAATGATAAGAAGTTCTTAAGGATATTTTTTGCTAAGTTCTTCCTTAGTAGTGGCATTCTTTACAAGCGCAACCACGATTCTGTGTTGCTTCATTGCATATACAAGGTTGAGGCAGAAAAGATCATGACTGATCTACATGAAGGTGCTTTTGGAACCCATTCCAGTGGGCATACGATGGCTAAGAAGATCCTACGGGCAGGTTATTATTGGTCTACCATGGAAGCAGATTGCTATCAGCATTCTCGAGCCTGTCATAAGTGTCAGATCTACGCTGATAAAGTGCATGTGCCTCCAGTCCCTCAAAATCTCCTGACTGCTCCCTGGCCATTTGCGATGTGGGGCATCAATATGATTGGAGAAGTCAAACCTACAGCTTCTAATGGGCATCGCTTCATCTTGGTGGCCATTGACTATTTCACAAAGTGGGTTGAGGCAGCTTCTTTCGCTTCCGTTACCAAGAATGTTGTGGCCCGTTTCATCAAACAAAATCTCATATATCGGTACGGAATCCCAGAGAGAATCATCTCAGACAATGGTAAGAATATCAAAAATACTATAATCACCGCATTGTGCGCGTAATTCAAGATCCAGCACCACAATTCTTCTCCTTACCGACCAAAGATGAATGGTGTTGTTGAAGCCGCAAATAAGAACATCAAAAAGATCACACAAAAAATGACAGTAACCTACAAGGACTGGCATGAGATGCTACCATTCGCTCTCCACGGTTACCGTACCACGACGCTCACATCAACCGAGGCAACACCTTACTCTCTGGTATACGACATGAAAGTTGTCTTGCCTATTGAGGTCCAGATCCCTTCTCTGAGAATCATGAAGGATGCAAGGTTAAATGAAAAGGATTGGATCCAGACTCGACTTGACCAGTTGAACCTAATTGATGAGAAAAGGCTCACGGCTGTCTGTCATGGCCAGATGTACCAAAAACGCATGATCAAAGCCTTTAACAAAAAGGTCAGACATCGGGTATATCAGGTTGGTGACTTGATAATAAAGCGTATCATATTACCACAAGGTGATCCCAGGGGAAAATGGACTCCTACATACGAATAACCATTTGTGATCAAAAGTATATTCTCTGGTGGAGCAATGATCTTAACCACTATGGATGGCGACGACCTGCCGCACCCTGTGAACACAGACATAGTCAAAAGATACTACGCATAAGAGACCCGCTAGGTTGACACACCTAGGAAAAACAAGGGCATCCCGACGAACCAAAAAGGTTCGGGCAAAAATTAGGGATAAAACAAAAAAATTTGTACACCCGGAAAGTTGAAAACCCGAAAGGGTGACTTGGGCAAAAAAGGGTATCCCAGTGGACTAAAAACCTGAAAGGGTGGTCCAGGCAAAAGTTCGTGATTTAAAGCGTATGACTATGTCCCGTTGGATTATCTTACAAACAACCTTTAGCTTCTACTGACAAACTCAGCGATTCTGATCAATCTAATCAACTTCTGACAAGGCAGCAAGTGGACAAGACGCTCAAAGACACGAAGGCTATAATAGAATGGGAACCCCATGGGATTATTGCACATAGCTATCTTTTCTTTGTATCAAATTTTCATTTTTTACGACGACATTCTCTTACTAGAATGTTCATCTCATTGTACAAAAAAGTATTATTCAAGTTAATACAAAGATACCCCTTTGAAAGTGCAAAACTATCTGTTTTTTCTTTATTCCTATGTTTTGTTTACAAAAACGTCCAATGATTTATTTTTGAATATATGAATTTGAACGTAACTACTGTCTACAGAGAACAAAAAGGAACATAAAATAGAGAGACAATCATTAATGGCTTTAAGAAATAGGATAATATCTTTAGACTATAAAAATCCCCACAGTGTGCAGCTTAATGATATCAAGCTCTCTCACATCCTCGGTGGAACAAAACTTCCAGTTATCACTTCCCAGTAGAAGTCGCCCAATTTCTCAGGATTCCCCAACAGGATTTCACAAGCAATACACAGAGTTTCCATTACAATAGAGTTTATTTCTCTAACAAATAGAAGCTCATCAACTCATCATCACTTCAAAACATGAAAACTTACACTCCACATCCCTAGCAACAGTCAGGGATTTATTTTCCCTAATCCAACAGTATTACAACAACATATCTTACATACCTATACATCACATCCATATGTCATAAACATCTACAACACGAATACATAGAACATAATCTCATTCATTTTTTTGAGAACATCATTGTACAATGAATTTCATACATCATGACATTGCATACAACTCATCTTTCAGGAAAGATCAGTCAGCAGATGGCTATCATCAACAATTTGCAAAAGGTCAGAGATTGATACTTGAAACAAGCCAGGACAATTATCTACACGACTAGCTGATGCAATCCTACACGGGTTTCTTCTCATACACTCTTTCAGATACAGTTCAGATACGGTCCAAATACGGATGCCATTCTGATACTCATTCAGTTTCAGCTTTCAGATACAGTTCATATACGCTCCAGATACAGATTCCATTCTGATACTCATTCAGATTCAGCTTTCAGATACAATTCAGATACACTCCAGATACAGATTCCATTATGATACTCATTCAGATTCAGCTTTCAGATACAGTTCAGACATGCTCTAGATATGGACGCCATTCTGATACTCATTCAAATCCAGCTTTCAGATACAGTTCAGATACGCTCCAGATACAGATGCCATTCTGATACTCATCAGTTTCATCTTTCAGATATGGTTCAGATACGCTCCAGATACGGATGCCATTCTGATACTCATTCAGTTTCAGCTTTCAGATACGAGTCAAATACAATCCATTTATGGATATTATTCTAGTACTCAACCCAACACATCCACTATTTCAGTATAAATCAATCAAATATTTATTAGACACTTCTTTCATTCCTTCAAACATTCATTTTTGGATGGCATCTTTTAAGCTCATTCCCCACACCATCAACCACCACATCATCGAGTGCAAATTTCTGGGCACTCTAGTGTCCAATCATCTTTCACCTTTAAGTCATGAATGACGAATCCACCAATCTAACTCTTCAGGTTTAAGAAGATTGAACAGGGGAAACTGTTGTACCCCAAAAATTTCCCTCTCATTTATCAAATATTTTCTCACAAGATCTCCTTTGGTTCAAGACTGCACAAGGTTTGATTAGCTCAAGACACCTCCTTAAGCACTGATGACTGAAATTAGGGTTTGAGATTGCACAAGGATAATTGAACTTTCAATGCCTCATATAACTTTCATGGACCATTATGGACCCCCAGGATTACTCATGTCAAGTGTCAAGCCTTGGATCACATTTTTGCTCAGTCAATTGAGCAGTTGACCTAAAAATCAACTGTATTGGGGAAAAAGTCAATTGTGGTCAATTTACAGTCAAAATTCATAATTTTTTACCCATATCCATATTATATACTCATATGTATCATTTGATAAAGTTTGGACCATAATTCCTCAAGAAAATTAATCAAATCATCAAAAGGGCAAAATGGTCAAAATTAGGGTTTTGACTGAGAAAGGGCAATTTTTTATTTTTGACCTAGAAAATGGTTAATTGGTTTGAGACATGATCTCAAGAGTTCAATTGCATCATTTTTACCTAATGGCATGACTGAAACATTACTTTACACAACTTCTCCTAGAAATGCTTGGATCTCAAGTTATTAATCCATGAAGTCATGGTCATGAAATAAAACACTTAGTGAAATTTTGAGCATTTTAGGTCAGGATTTTGACCTAAATTCCGACCCAAGTTTCACATAGTTCCATTTGGATTTTGAAAAAGTGATTCAAAGAGGGGTTGTAAAGCACATTACAAGCTTTCTAAAAAGTCAAATAACTCCTTGAGGTCATTTGTGAGCAAGGAGAATCGAAGGTTAGCAGTTGGGGTTTCAAGTTGTTTTACAAGGCAAATTTTGTGATGAACAAAATTCAAATCTCAAACCCATGCTGCATAATATTTGCTTTGCAGGCCTCAAACTTGTTAGGCACTCCATAATTAAATGCTTACACAGCTGTTAGAAGCTTCAAATCAAGCATTCAATACCATGCCCATGCTTTATGTCCATTTTAGGAAGCAAGTGCACAGTGCCATTTTGAAAAAGTAGCTTTATACACAAAACTTGTTCTTAAGCCTTGCAATGGTTTTCTTTTGATCATACACGACCTATAACTCAAAATAAGTTTGTCTCAAGCCTCACATCACTCAGCCCATGATTGTACTTCATCTTAGAACCATACTTTCACTTTTCTTCAAAATCAAGTAACATAACAATCAATCTAGAGCTTGTACTTCTGACCCTCTCAAGCACTCAAACCTTCTCATTACTTATGTACAAGTCCTTGGCAACAAAACACACGCATACACAAGCCCAAAAACTCCCAAGAACTCAGAACTGTATCACATACCTCCATTCTTGCATAACTTGACAAAAAGTTTGAAACTCACATCTCCCTCGTGCGTTTTCAAGCCTTTTTGTTCCTAAAGCTTCTAAACATCATTTAGAACTTATCCCACACTCTGTTACACGACTGTAACACCATTAACACCATCCTCCATTTTTAAAAACAGAGCTTTGCACTTGGACTTCTCCAGCACGATTCAACCATCTCCAGTATAAACTAAACATTGCATTAGCTTCCTGGGACCTCAGTGGAGCTATTCTGATCATCACAACACCTTGAGGAGTGCTCAAACTCAAAATACGATTTCCAATTTTGAGGTAAGTCTCCTTAACTTGGAAATCTTCATACAAGCATCATTAATGTTTAATTATTGAATGAAAGATGTAGACATCATTGTCCTGAAGCTAACCATGTCTTTAGATTTCATTTATATTGCTTAAGTAGTTAGAATTTTGAATCTGAACATCTTGAAAAAGTTAGGTCAGAATTTGGTACCATTCAAAATTCATGCTCATTTTTGAGAATTAGTTTAAGTTATTTACATTTTTGGAATCGTGGTGAAATTTCCCACAAGTTTCATGTTTACAGTTTCGCAAATGGATGAGAAATGAACAAGATACAGGAGGTCTGGCTAGAGGTTGAAGATGAAGTTGTTTTCAGACGTAGTTTCTAACATGTATTTATGGTTTGACATAAGTTAACGGATGTATCACCACACCAGTGGTTAAAGCATGCACCTGTCACCCTTAGGTCCTGAGTTCAAGTTCCAACGTGACCTTTTTGCATTTTTTCCACTTTTTTGACATCTTCTTGTTTTTTTTACAGTGCCTGAGCCAACAACTTTGGGCCCTTGTTTTTTTTTACCTTCTAACCCCTTTAATCATTTCCAAACCCCCTTGACTTTTCTTTATATTTTATTTTAATTTTATTTTCTTTATTATTTTTATTACCATTATTATTATTATTATTATTATTATAATTATTATTATTATATTTTTTATTTAATAAAAAACAAATAAAAAATATTTATATTTTATTATCTATATTTATTTAGTTTATTTTTTTTCACAAAAACAAAAGAACAAAAAAACATTTTCATTTGTTAAATTAATTTCTTTTTTTTCCAATAAATACTTAGACTAAATTTTAATCATTATATTATATTTCTTGTAAATTAAAATCAATTTAGAATTTAGGACTTTTATTTAATTATTTTTATTTACTAATTTAATTAAATTCACAAAAAACCCTAAAGAACTTGTTTTCCTTAAATTAATTATTTTAATAACTTAATCTTAATTTTCTTATTTTTAGTTAATTATTTTTTTTAGGTCGAAAAACCCTTTTTTCATAAAAACCAAACAAAAATCATATTTCTTTTTACATTTATATTCTTGTATTTTATTTGTTTATTTTGTACATTTATTCAAATTCAATATGATTGTAATAATTGTTTGGATTTAATTTCTTGCAATATTCTCCATTTGTAATTTGTATACCCCCTCCCCTAAACAATGTAATAGCGTAGTATTTTTAGTTTCCGCAATTTAAATGTTTTATATACAAATGCTAGTAATTAGGGTTTGTATGGGAAGATTAAAATCAATGCTTAGCAAACCCTAATCAAAGACAAATCAAGCATGAAAATCAACACACTTTCACACAAACACCCCTAGGGTAAATTCACTTGGTTGCCTTACAAAAATGGCTATATTATACATGTGAGGTATCTTAGCAAAAACAAGCAAAATGCAAGATCATAGTCCCTCGATGATGCTATCTATGTTGTCTTTCAAAATGATCTTAGTCTCTAAAGAGAAATGCTAAGATATCTTGCAGCATTACTAATCATGGTTATACGATGACCCTTGCCCGTCCCTTTTACATCCAAAGATAGGGTTACTTACCAAATCAATGGTAAGATAACAATGTCAAAGGAAAAAGGAAATGAACATGAAAGACTTTTGAGTAGGTAGAATGTTCCTAGTTACTTGCTCCATTTCAAAACAAAAACATCCTTGCTATTTTCAAAACAAACACCAACACTTTCAAAACATCTTTCAAAACTTGAAAACATTTTCAAAAGATCAAACACTTTGTATACATTCTTACGAATGAGAATCATTACAAAGTTTGCCTAAACAATGACGCCTTTACAAAATACTTTCAAAAACCACACAAAGCACATTTTTAAACAAAAGCAAGTGATCTAGCAAGTAAATAAGAGCCCATGGAAAACCATGGATGAAAAGGGTGCTAATACCTTCCCTTTTCATAATCTGCCTCCCGAACTCAAGAAATAATCTCAAAGGTCTTTCCTGTACTTTTTCACCTTTCCTTTTGGATAAAAGAAAAGTCGGTGGCGACTCTTGCTAACCATAATATTTGCGATCAAACGCAAAACAACCAAGTCAGTTCTCCAACCGTATCACAAGGTCTATTTGATATTTGAATATATGTTCACAGATTTTACATCTTTGATTATATAAATAATCAGTCTTTAAGAGATTAAACAAATTTCTTTCATTTTGACATATCTTAGAATGCCTAGTGAACTTGTTCAGAGTTCCTCGGTTAATCATCAACAATCAAATAAGTGTTAACGGTAAATGCACATTTTTTATAATTTCTTTTAAGATTCATCAAAATAATTATACTTCTCCCCCTTTTTGACATCATCAAAAAGATAATTATTCATGAAAAACATTAAAAGTAACAATAGTGCTAACCAGAAAGAGTTGCGTTGATGATAGAATTAAACAAATTACACAAAAGAATGATCGATAACAGAATTAAAACTTATTGAAACCACTGATCATAAAAAGTCTCACACTCCTCTTGTTTCAAATCATTACTAGGACCATCAAGAATCCTTTGAAGGATTCTCACAATCTCATTTTGAACAAACACTTATGACAGGATTCTTCCATAGGGAATAAAGGTTTTGTTCAAATTTCTAGAGAAAGTGATGGACCTTTTGAGATGATTGAGGATGAATTGATGGAGATTAATCAGAATTCGTTCGATCACACAAAAAATTAGAATTTTATCATCATTGGTTAAGACATTTTTGTTAGTTTCGCACAGACAAAGATTTGTCAGGACAAAGATTCGATAAGAGAGAGAAATGAGTGACAATTGATATCTTTGAATTAGGTTGCGAGTATCTAGAGTAGACTAGGACACATAGATGTATGGGAAAGGGAAAAGAATAGTTTATCTCATTTATGAGGGCATATCAAATTGTTCATAAACCTTAAACAACTATCTTCTAACACGTGGATAAAGTAACTGACAAACATCAAAGGTCTAAAACCTTACTTATGCTATGGAGATGCACGCGTGACTATTTTATTTCAAATTTTGATGAATTTATAATGCCTAAATACTTGTCATTACATGATAATGTATAATTATGATTATATTAGAGTCTTGAGATATTTATATCCAATTAAGCATATAAAATAGTCCATTAAAATGAAGGAATTCATTAATTAAGGAAATATAATAGACACAAACTAAAAATAGTTAGACAAGAGAACAAGCAACAAGGACAACTATGATAAGATAAACTATGTTCTCCTATCCACTAAAACTATCACACTTAGTTTTCAACAAATAGTTTTCAAGACATCTCTGTGGGCCATCTTCTGCTATCATTTCTTTGACATTATCCAATATTCCTTCTTGAAAGAATATCTTAGACAAAAATATTCCATAAATATGACTTAATGCGATACCTAGACTCAGAGATAGATTTCCAAAGACAGATGAAGATAGATTATGATAGGCTTACTCGAGTATCATTCATCAGAAGATAGATGAATGCTTGGTCATTATACCTCCGAAGGTCTTGGTTTTACCCTATGGGGAGAAAGTTGGACAACACAAGCTTAAACCAAGATTTGGGAATGGGTAGTAGATATTCAGGATTTATAGGCTCATATCCTGATGACATGTCATGAAGAGAAGCAAATTTCTCGGACAAAATAAACCTAGATTTTACAAAGTCAATAGTCACACCAACATTTTCACACCCAGTTGCAAGAGTGATTGAGAAGGGAGTAATGGTGATGAGAATTTCAAAGATATAGTAGAGGATAGAAAAATTCTCATAGTCAAGATAAGCATGCTTCTAGAATTCTTTAACAAGATTCACATAGACAGGTTTCTTTAGCATAATGAAGTATCTTACCCATTGTTGAAAGTATGACACATATGTGATGCTACGAGCAATGTTACTTTCAAGAGGAAGAATTTCAATTGTTTTTCAATGATAATTTCAAGTAGATATTCATTACCAAGAAAGGTCGGTTGAGGCATGATAGACAGATGAGAGGAAGGATCTTGATAGAGATTGGTTTACGAGGAGAAAAGACAATTATCACAAATCATTATATATATATATATATATATATATATATATATATATATATATATATATATATATATATATATATATATATATATATATATATATATATATATATATATATATATATATATATATATTGAACTTTACCCTCCTGCAATAGTAGCGAGTTTTGATTTACCACCCTTTTAAAAAAAAATCATTTCGCCCCTTAACAAATATAGATTCCAAAACAGAAAACCTTACCGCCCAAGACTCCCTTTGAATTTCTAACGTGGCATGTGACACTCTTGTTGACTGTATAATTAAATGTCACCTTCACTTTTTTTAATATTTTTAGACTTGGATCTTAAATTAAATTAATTATCAAAATATATTATTTAGGCTTAAGCCCATTTTTTATTTACTTGATTAAAGGCCCATTTACCCATAGCTGTCCATTTTCAATTTATTTAGTGTTGTGTTTCTTTGTTATATAAACACTATTTCTATTTCTATTACAAGTATTCTGGGACTCTTAAAATGTAGTGTTTTTGTTTTCATGTTTGCATAGCTGCTTGTCCTGTGCACGAAACATCAAACCATAATAAATAAATAGCTAGCAGTATGGATCTGGTATCATTTAATAACATTGAAAGTGATGCTATGGATGATGGCCATAAGGATGTTGTTGTACCCCAAAATTATCCCTCTCTTTTCTCAAGACATTTCTCACAAAGATTTTCAAAAGCTTAAGTTTGCACAAGTACAATTAGACTTTTAATGCCCCATATAGTTTCCATGGATCATATTGGACTTTCAAGCATCAGGTCGAAGATGGAACTTATGAATCTTCAAAAGGAGGAAGAGGAAACTGTCGAAAGGGAAAAACAGATAAAAGAAAAAGTGTGCAGTTGAATATAACTATGTCGAATTCAAAATCTGGTTCAGGTTGTTCGAACTACATGACTGATCGAAAGGAGTGGTTGGCAGATTTTGAAAAATCGAAGAAGATCAAGGTAAATCTGGCTGTTCGAACTACATGACTGATCGAAAGGAGTGGTTGGCAGATTTTGACAATTCAAAGAAGAGCAAGCCTGCTTTGATCCCTAAGCTTCGACTGGGCAATGGCTTCCTTCGAGAAACCTGCTTCGATCCACCTCTAAACCCTTCGACACAAATATTTTTGACACTATGGATTACAAGTCTATCTTCATGCTTGCTTCAATCCACAAGCTTCGATTGGGCAATGGCTTCCTTCGAGCAACTTACTTCGATCCACCTCTCAACCCTTTGACACACATAGTTTATACACTATGAATTACAAGTTGAGGTTTGGACATTTGAACTTTCGACCACTTAATCAACTGATGGTTACTGGTAGGAAAGCAATCCAGAAATTCTTTCGTTTCGACTATGCCAATGAGATCATCTTGCATACTCAAAGTGGTACATTTAGATGAATGTGGTCCATTCGAAGAACATACAATTGGTGGAAACAAATATTGTTTTGTCTATTGATGAGTTTGGTTGAAGGTTCAGATGAATGTGGTCCATTCAAAGAACATACAATTGGTGGAAACAAATATTATTTTGTCTGTTGATGAGTTTAGTCGAAGGTTTAGATGAATGTGGTCTATTCAAAGAACATACAATTGATGGAAACAAATATTGTTTTGTCTGTTGACGAGTTTGGTCAAAGGTTGTGGATCAATGTGATCAAAATGAAAGGATGAAGTATTCGACAACTTTTAGAGATTCAAGATGCTTGCCGAACATAGTCCTATATGCTGCCAAGCCCAAGCCTGCTGTACTATCCATATAACAGCCTAAAACCATGTCAAAAAACAGTCTGATGTACTGCTATGAAGCAACCCTGCACCAAGCTGCCACAACACTCCAAAACTGCTGCAAAATAGTCCTGCTATGCTGCTCCTAATTTTCACCAAATCAACATATAATAGCTGCACCTCAAAAGCTATGAAAAGAGCATACCCAAACAGTTCAAATTTTATTTGTTTTCCCCCCAAAACCCCAACAAGACTCTTCTATAAATAAGCTGTTTCACAATACACAAGGGGGGGGGGGGGGGGGGAGCTTTTGGCAAGAAAAAAGGAGAAGAAGAAAAAAAGAGAGAGGAGAGAATATGAAGGCTGAAGCCTTAAAACACTCTTAAACCCAGAACAAAAAATAACACCTCTGTTCTTTTATTCGAACTCAAGAATATTCAAGGCAGCAACTCAAGTTCGAAACACACATTCCAGCTTCAAGGTAAGTCTTCTTGACTTTAAACCTTTTGTTTCAAGCATCATTGATGATTCATCTTCAAAGATAACATGTAATAATCATTGCCTTCGAAGTTACCCTTTTGTTTGTTTTCCTTTCTTGTCAATTATATGTTAAGAACTAACATGTACAGATCATAAAACAATGTTGGAGTGAGAAATTATGGCACGGTTCGACACAAAGCCTTATGCTTCGTCACATACTGCTTTACAGGCCCAAACAGAAGGGAAAAATGGTTCGTAAGAAGGATATGCTTTGATGCATATAAGCTTGCTTCGACACATGCTTCGACACATAACATTATGCTTCGATTTGGAATTACAGGATATGCTTCAATGCATATAAGCATGCTTTGAAACATGCTTCAACACATGATGTCGAAAGATTTGTTTTTTCTCTCTTTTGCGCTGTTTTTTTTTTATATTTTCATATTTATTTTAATTAACCAAAAGCATTCCATAAAAAAACCTAAAAAATGATTTCTTGATTAATTTAATTTCCTTCTAACTTGGGATTAATTTTCCTATTTTTTATTACTCATATCCCTTTAGGTTAATTAGGTCAAAACAATTTTACTAACAAAAATCCAAAGTAAAATCCATTTCTTTTTGTATTCCTTGTACATTATATTCATGTCATTTCTTATACATTTATTCAATATGGTTGTAATAGATAATTAGGTTTAATTTATTGCAATCCCCATTTTTACATTTGTATCCCCCATCCCCTAATGATGTAATAACTTAGGATTTTAATTTCAGCAATTTACCGCTTTAATATAAATTGTTAGTAATTAGGGTGTGTATGGCAAGATAAAATAAACCGTTAGAAAACCCTAATTTCAAAGACAAAAATGCATGCAATCAAACACACTATTCACACACGTGCACCTCTAGGGTAACCTCGCTTGTTGCCTCAGAAAATAGTCATGTCCCTCGAATATGGGTGTTTTAGAAAAGACCCTCGATAAAAAAGATCGCAGTCCCTTGATGTACCTCGATGTTGCCTCCGGTAAGCGATCTAGTCCATTACGAAAATTGCTAAAATGTCTCATAAGTTGCCTTCTATGACTATACGATTGACCCACGCCCGTCCCTTCACATCCAATGATGGGGCTTCTTACCAATCCATGGTAAGATAACAACATCTAAGAGAGGAGGAAAAGAACAAAGACCTTTTGAGTAGGTAGGACGCTCGCAGTTGCTTGCTCACAAATTAAAACTATTTCCACACTTACACTTTCAAAACATCTTCAAAAACAAACATCTCTTTGAACTATTTTCAAAACCAAAACTTTGTATAAATTCTTATAGAGACGAGAATCATTACAAAGTTTTCCGAAACAAAGGTGTTTCCAAAATATTTTCAAACTTACACCAAACACATTTCAAACAAGGCAATTTCAAAACTGATCTAGCAAGCAACTAAGAGCCCGTAGATAACTACGGATGAAAAGGATGCTAACACCTTCCCTTTTCATAACCTACCCCCAAAACTCAAGAAAATATCTCAAAGGTCTTTCATGTTCTTTCCACCCTTTCCTTTATTGGTTAAAAGAAATATCGGTGGTGACTCTTGCTATCCGCAACAATTGCGATAAAACACAAAACAACCAAGTCAATTCTCCCACCGTATTACAGAACTGGCGACTCTGTTGGGGATAGTAAAAGTGGGGTTACCTTAGAGCTAGATCACCTTTAAAATTCTTTCCTTGTTTGACTTGCTTGCTTTATATTTTGGATCCTTGTTTGGGTTTTTGACCCTCTACCCAGATCGGGGAACATCATTAGGTAAGTAGCAATAGATTATGGAAACTGTATGACATAAACCGATATGGTTGAAGCAATGGCTACATTAGTGTGACGCATTTGTTGGTACCGGTATCCCTTGTGTTGAATCAAGGAGAATACAGGGCCACTGAGCAGTGTCATGAAGCACTACTGACCTTAGAACCTTTAATTGAGCAACTTGTCCATTAGGAAGTAGTGAGATAGCCGACTTTAGTGTAAAGCTGAAGATTGGTTGATACTCGATGTTATACTCATTGAGATCGGACTTTTGGGATATTTCGGACGCAAGAAAAGATTGATTGTTCTAAAAAAATCCCAATGAAGAAAGATCAATGATATTGAGATCCCTTAGAACCCGGTTACTTTCTAGGACAGGTTATGCCAACTAAACTTCAAGAGGGTACTTACCTATGAACTCCATGCAAGCCTAAACCTAAGGACTTGTTTTCTTTTCTTGTGTATATACTTGTACATAACATCATGACATCATACCATATCATTTTCAATAACCATTTTAAGGATCTCAAGAGTTTGTGATGCAGGGGTATATTGAAATAGACGTTTATCAAGGGGCAAGAGGATTTATTTTCCTCTAACCAAATTCTGTCAAAAACCAAAATGCGATAACTTGAGTCAAGGGCTATGACCCACTTGACATGGTGAGCTTGATTTCTCGTGTAAGGACATTCAACGATACGAAGTTCTCCAATCAAAGCTGTGATCAAAGTTCAACTTCTAACATATTCTTGTGTTTACCCTGCGAGATCCTTGAAAACATCGCATCCATATAACATGCATCATATCATGACATGTTTTCCCTACACAGGTTTCTCATCTGCTTACTGTTGATTTCAAGTAGAGATGGCTGTAGAACAGACTATCATAGATCTTCAGACCCAAAATGCTCAACTTCAAGAATTGTTCCTGAACCTATCCAAGGGGAAAGAAGAAGTGAAAGCACTCCTCATTGAGAGAATGACCAAGAAGAATCCCGAGGAAAACAGGGATGACCAGTTGGAACAATTACAAACTGAAATGACAACCATGAAAATCCAGATGATAGGACAGATGGTGGGTCAGATGGTTCTTATCCAAAACTTAGCTCAGGGACAAGAAGAGCTGAGAGCCCTTGTTAATAAGCTTCATCAAGACGGATGCAACCATATGGTACAAACAACTAGAATTGGGGATCGAGACATTAATCAGCCTCCAATGAGACAAGAAGTTGGTTTGGTCGAGAGAACACCCTTCAAAATGGATACTATACCAAGAGTCCAACAACAACCTCTCCAACCATGACAAGGTGGTCAACGTAAGCAAGGAATACAATTTACCGAGATCAACATGCCCTTGGCTCAAGCATTGCATCATATGTTGGAGGCCAAGCTGGTTACATTGAGGGAGCCTCCTCAAAAACCGTTTACTGCTTCTCCCCGTTACAATCATGATGAAATGTGCGCATACCATTCCAACAGTCAGGGACACGACACTAACCACAGTTGGGAATTGAAGAACAAAATTCAAGACCTGATCGACGAAGGAGTGTTGGAGTTTACACAAGAAGGTTAACTGAAGTTCTTCTGTCACCTCTCAAAGACACACCGTCTGAAGCGAGGAGTTTAGGGGGAGAAACTTTTGTTTATTCGAATTTTCAATTGTAATTTATTTGTTTGCTTAAACATTTGTACTTATGTCAGACTTTGGTTATTCTCATTAATGCATTGCATATGTTTGTCTTGAGTTAATCCATTCATTTGCATTATACGAAAATTATGATTTTACCTCTTTTTGTATGATATTCAACTCTCAACTGCAAGTCTAATGCCTTTAGAGGGAGGATGACGAAAATAATACCATAATCTCATACAGTATGCTTTTGAATAGACCTTGCTGATGATGTACAGGCGTTGTTTCAAATTCCTAAACACTGGAGTATAAGGTAGATAATCCCTAGTTAACCCCTTTGAGCCAAAGAAGTAGGAGTTTTCTTTTTCACACAAATCAAAACCTTTAATCATAACCTGGGACAGGATAGTTTCTCAGTTAATTCAAAGGCGCATTCAGTCACAAGCTGTCACTTCACAACAAAAATAGCCTTCTGAATCAAAAGATGGTGTTGGTTCCCCAAAAAATAGGCAGTTATTACCTCTTAAAAAAAGCCCACTAGGTCAAAACCTATGAAGGAGACTTAAGAAAAACTGGGGCATCCCGCTGGCTGTAATCTCAAAACAAGAACAATTAGGAAAAAATTAGGGATAGTAATTCAAAAAGAGGGCGCTAAAAATCCTTGACGAACCTGAAAAATGTTGCAAAAATGACTGCCTTCACGAATAAACTTTCAGTATCCGAACCATCACCAAAACGTCATTCCAGACTTAATTGGAATTCAAAATGCACAATTAACTGAGTATAAGGCTGAATAACATCATGAAGAACGGGCGAGTACAAATAAACTTTGAGCTTTATCCTTTGTTTCTTAAACCATGAACCAGGCCACGTTATAACCCCTTAAAAGTCCTAATAGAAGCATGTGTTAGTTCGAAAGCATACTGTCACAAAAAGGTATCCTGACTCCTGGAAGGCTTACTATAAATCTTGAGTTGAATTCATATTATTACAAAACTCTTTTATTTGTTAAAACTGCATTTTCAAAACTTCAAGACAAACATAAACTTCACATTGTTTGAATATTGTTGTTTGCATATAACTAATTGTTTGACAATGGAGAAATTCACACGAAGAATATCCAATGAACGAATATTCTCTCAAGAAGCAGAATCACTTCAAATGGGAAGACACTTCCAATGAAAAATATCCCATAATCAAGGGGGCATGACATGTTATAGTCCAACCCATCTGTGGCAGTCAAGTCGAGATTCCAAAAAAATCTTTCAAGAAGTGCTGAATAACCAGGGGCAGGTCTGCATCTGAATCACTTGGAACATTGAACATGAATTCCATCAAAGTGGCACGTACAATCAAGCAAAAATTTTCTGACAGTAACTAAAACACTTACTGCTATGGTCAATGAGAAATCCCCACAAAGTCCCTTTCACAAGGTGATCCCCGGTAAATTCACCAGAGCCACCTCTATAAGGTTATCCCCACAGAATAATCTTCACAGATAAGAGTCAAAACCCCACAAGGCCAAATTCATGGATATCTCCACAAAATTATCCCTACAAAGTTGGATTCATGCAATCCCCAGCCATAGTTTCAATCTCCGGAAGATCCTTTCCCTAGCCAAGTTGGTCTTACAAGAAAAAGCCTTGCGAAATTCTACCTAAAGAACTCACCTCCCCAGTTGGTTGTCAAAATACTTTATTCAACAGGGTTCATTTCCCTAACACACTACAAATTCCCAGCTTAAGTTGACCTCTCATACTATTACAAATCAATAGACAAAACCCCTTAACCTCTGGTTAAGTAATTACAACCCCCAACAGAGTCGTCACTATCACCAGAGGTTACTGTGAAGCCTGGACCGACTGGATAACCGTTCAAATTACTATGAAACCTGGACCCGACTAGATAACAATTAACTTCTTTATCCCCGACAAATTGTTAACTTTCATTCTCTCCAATCAAGAGATAACTCCCCAATAGAGCAATGGACAACTAAAACTCCTAAACTCTTTTCCCTAAGCAGAAATCAACACTCTCCACAGAGTTTCCCTCAAGCAAAATCAATGTCCCCCATCAGATTTCTCCTCAAACAATAAATTAGGAATCCCCAGTGGAAACATTCTAATCCAGGTTTGAAGATGTGCATACTCTTCATCCCCAACAGCATTCGGGATTTAAATTCCCAAAACTCCCCAACATTTTGTCAAGGATTTATTTTCCAAGGCAAAGAAACACTTCAACAATGTTTCACATTCATACATCATGTTACATACATGATAAATATATACAACATAATCTCATTTATTTTGAGAACATCATTACATAATGTGTGTCATGCATCATGACATTGCATACAGTTGATTCTGTACCTTTTCAGGAAAGATCAACAAATAAATATCATCATCAATTTTCGACAAGTTCCTGATTAATTCCTGAAACAAGACATGACAACTATCTAAGAATAATTGATTATAGATTAATACCTGAAACAAGATAGGACAACTATCTACATGAGCAGATTGAAGATTAACTCCCGAAATAAGACGGGGAAACTATCTTTCTTTCTTTAAGGCCAGAGATTAATTTCTGAAACAAGCCAGGGAAACTATCTCTACGACCAACAAAAAGTAGGTTCCAGATTAATACCTGAAACAAGAAAGGACAACTATCTAAGAACAATTGATTATAGATTAATACCTGAAACAAGACAGGACAACTATCTACATGAGCGGATTGAATATTAACTCCCGAAACAAGACGGGGAAACTATCTTTCTTTAAGTTCAGAGATTAATTCCTGAAACAAGCCAGGGCAACTATCTCTATGACCAACAAAAAGTAGGTTTCAGATTAATACCTGAAACAAGACAGGACAACTATCCGTGAACAATTGATTGTAGACAGAACAACTATCTACATGAGTAGATTGAAGATTAACTCCTGAAACAAGATGGGGAAACTATCTTTCTTTATTTAAGGTTAGAGATTTAATTCCTGAAACAAGCCAGGGCAACTATCTCTACGACCAACAAAAAACGGGTTCCGGATTAATACCTGAAACAAGAAAGGACAACTATTTGTGAACAATTGATTATAGATTAATACCTGAAACAAGACAGGACAACTATCTACATGAGGGGGTTAAAGATTAACTCCCAAAACAAGATGGAGAAACTATCTTTATTTCTTTAAGGTCAGAGATTAATTCCTGAAACAAGCCAGGGCAACTATCCTTACGACCAACAAAAAGTAGGTTCCGACTTAATACCTGAAATAAGATAGGACAACTATCCGTGAACAATTGATTGTAGATTAATACCTGAAACAAGACATGACAACTATCTACATGAATGAATTAAATATTAACTCCCGAAACAAGACGGGGAAACCATCTTTCTTTCTTTAAGGTTAAAGATTAATTCCTGAAACAAGCCAGGGCAACTTTCTCTACGACCAACAAAAATTAGGTTCCAGATTAATACCTGAAACAAGACAGGACAACTATCCGTGAACAATTGATTGTAGATTAATACCTGAAACAAGACAGGAGAACTATCTACATGAGAGAATTAAAGATTAACTCCTGAAACAAGACGAGGAAACTATCTTTCTATCTTTAAGGTCAAAGATTTAATTCCTGAAACAAGCCAGGGAAACTATCTCTACGACCAACAAAAAAGGGTTCCAGATTAATACCTGAAACAAGACAGGACAACTATCTGTGAACAATTGATTATAGATTAATACATGAGACACGACAAGACAACTATCTACATGAGCATATTGAATATTAACTCCCAAAACAAGACGGGGAAACCGTCTTTCTTTCTTTTTGGTCAGATAGAGATTAATTCCTGAAACAAGTCAGGGCAACTATCTCTATGACCAACAAAAAACGGGTTCCGGATTAATACCTGAAACAAGACATGTAACACAGTGGGAGAGCTGACTTGGGTATTTTGCATTTGATCATAATTGTTGCAGTTAGCAAGAGTCACCACCGACTTTTCTTTTATCCAAAAGGAAAGGTTGAAAAGAACAGGAAAGACCTTTCGAGATTATTTCTTGAGTTCGGGGGGTAGGTTATGAAAAGGGAAGGTGTTAGCAGCCTTTTCATCCGTAGTTATCTACAGGCTCTTAGTTGCTTGCTAGATCACTTGCTTTTTGTTTGAAAATGTGTTTGTGATGTGGGTTTTGAAAGTATTTTGAAAACGTCTTTGTAATGGTTCTCGTTTCTATAAGAACACGTACAAAGTGTTGTTTGGAAAATAGTTCAAAGAAGTGTTTGTGGAATGTGTTTTTGAAAGTGATTTTGAAAATGTGTCTTTGTAATGGCTCTCATTTATATAAGAACGCGTAGAAAGTGTTATCTTTTGAAAATGTTTCAAAATGAGAGTGTTGGTGTATAAAATGTTTTTGTTGTGAGCAAGCGAGCAACTAGGAGCAACCTACCTACTCAAAAGGTCTTAAATGTTCTTTTCCTTCTCCTTTAGATGCTGCTATCTTACCATTGATTTGGTAAGAAGCCCCATCATTAGATGTAAAGGGACGGGCGTGGGGCGTTTGTATAGTCATAGAAGGCAACTTATGGGACGTTTTAGCAATGTCGTTTAGGGACTAGATCGTTTACCGAAGGCAACATTGAGGGTTATCGAGGGACTACGATCTTTTATCGAAGGCCTTTGCTAAAACACCCATATTCGAGGGACATGACTATTTCTCTGAGGCAACAAGTGAGATTACCCTAAGGGTGCATGTGTGAATATTGTGTTTGATTTGCATGCATTTAGTATTTAATTATGGGTTGTCTACTTGTTGTTTTTATCTTGCCATACATACCCTATTTTACTAGCAATCATTCAAAAATGATAAAATGCAGAAAGATAAAATCTCACACTATTACAACCATATTGAATTGCATGAAAATATAAAGGAAAAAATAAAATAAAATCAAGAAAAAATGGGTCTTTCGATTCAGGCAGAAGACCCTTTGATTCTGCACTCTTTGACTTCCTTCGATTTGGCCTGAAAGGGGTGAGAGCGTGACTTTCGACTGAGGCCTGGGGGTCAACATGTTGTGCCTTTCGATTGGGCCTGGAATTAGTATGAGATGCAATCTGCCTTTCTGCCTCCTTTGACCGGGGGTTGAAAGCAGTGAGGGAGTGCCTTTCGATTGGGCCTGGAATCCGTGCAGGCGTGTCTTTCGTTTGGGCCTGGAAGTCAGCATGGTGTGCCTTTTGGGTGCCTCTTTCATTTAACCTGGAGGTTAGTATGGAAGCCAGAGGCTTCGTTTCCCACCTCTTGTTTCCCGTTTATTTCGTTTGAATCCTTGAATATCAACATGGCCTAAGGCCATGCTAGCGCTACCTTATGGTCATGTTAGTACTTAAAGCATGTTTAGGTAAACAAGAATAAAAAATAAAAGGATCAGCTCTGAAAACATATTAAAAGGGTGGAAACGAAAAGTAGGACAATGGTATGTACATGTTTGAAACGAAAAGAAAGTTTATTTACATGTTATGCAAGAAACGAAAAGTTCAAGGTTTAGAACAACTTACCTTGTTGTAGGCTGGAGTGTGTGCTGGACCTTGAAGTGGTTACCTTGAATGCTTCTGGATTCGAAGGGAGGGACCAGAGGTTAGGCCTTTGATACTAGATTCAAAAGAGGAGAACAAGCGTGAGGTTTTTCCTACTGGATTTGAAGGGTGACAAGGTACATAGATCTTTCAGATTCGATGGGGACAAGTGTTTGGATTCTGGGTTTATGTTTTCACAAGTGTTTAAGTGTTTGGGAACTTTATGGTTTTTGAGAGATTTTTGAAGATTCGTTCTTCTGGCCAAAAAGTCCTCCTAAACATATTGTGAAGCCTCTTATTTATAGACAAAGCTGGCTGAAGCTTTTGGAGGGAAAACAAAAGGTTTGAACAATTTGAGTAACCTGCTCTTTGTAGCTTTCGAGAGACAGTACCTTGTATGCTATTTTGGTGCAAGAATAGGGCAGTGTTTCAGGACTGCTGTGCAGCAGTCTTGGCCAGTGTACCAGGCCTGAACTTGACAGCAAGCATATTTGAATATTTCACCCTTTTATTTTGACTCCTCTTCGACTAAATTCTTCTCCTAACAATATTATTTGATTTTTTCTCAAGCAAGTGTCCTTCAAATGGGATACCTTTGTGCACCCTTCGAAGGAGCCAAAAGTGTGACCCTTGGATGGGTCACCAAAACATGCCTTAAGATGGGCTTGTAAATCCTTCGAATGGACCATCAAGCATGTCCTTCGAATGGGATGCCCAGAGTTGGATTCGAAAGATACTGATTTGAGAGGGACACAATTATAAACAAAACCTTGTGAAGATGGTTCTGTCCAGTCGAAGGCTTTCCTGGCAAAGGTCCAAGTGGCCAAAAGAAGGAGTGTACATAGGGGGTCCCTGCTTTGTGACTTCATGTAAACATGAAGGGAACCACATGCCCAAACGAAAGGTTTGACCAAAACCTTGTATTGAAAGATTCATACGCCCAAACGAAGAAAGCATGAAGGGAGTCAAATTCCCAAACAAAGCTTGCAACAAAGGGGCCACCTACCTAATGAAAGGTGTGACCAAAAGTTTGTACTGAAGGATTCATCCGCCCAAATGAAGAAAGCATGGAGGGAGTCAAGTTCCCAAACGAAGCTTGCAACAAAGGGGCCACCTACCCAACGAAAGAGGCATGCTAGGCTGGCAAAGATACCCAAACGAAAGAGCCATACAAGAGGCAAAAAGTGAAAATTGAAGGATGCCAAAAGGGAGCCTTTTGACTTGGAATCGAAGGAGACTACAAGAGGATTTGTGCCTTGTGAATCCAAGCCAGCATGCTAGAGACCCACGCCCAATCGAAGTATGTAAGCCAAGCTTGCATCGAAAGAGGCCAATCGAAGGAGCTGAATCGAAAAACACTTGTTTTCCTCCAAATTTGTCAAAATATTAATTTTATCTGTTTTCCCCATTTTTGACAATTTCCTTTTAATCTTGGTACTTGAAAATCCCAATGTGCATATGCAAGCTTGAACCTTGAGAATACTTGTGAGAAATGCCTTGAAAAATGAGAGGGCACATTTTGGGGTACAACAGTTGCCCCTGTTCAATCTTTTTAAACATGAAGAGTTAGATTGGTGAGTTTTCCATTCGTGACTTGAAGGTGGAAGATGATTGAACACTAGAGTGCCCAGAAATTTGCACTCGATGATGTGGTGGTTAATTGTGTAGGGAATGGGCTTAAATATGCCATTTGGAGAGATGATAGAGAATTGTCGGAGATGGGCTTACAAATGCCATCCAAAAGTGATTGGTGATAAAAAAATTGAAGAAGTATCAGAATAAACCTCTGGTTGATTTATACTGAAATAGTAGATGCAATGGGATGAGTATCAGAATAATATCCATAAATGGATTGTGTCTGACTCATATCTGAAAGATGTACTGAATGAGCGTCAGAATGATATCCGTATCTGGATTGTATCTAGACTGTATTTTGAGAAATATGCTGAATGAGTCTCAGAGTGACATCCGTATCTGGATCATATCTGGACTGTATTTGAAAGGTATGTTGAATGAGTGGAAGAATGACATCCGTATATGAATCATATCTGGACTGTGTTTAGGAGAAAAATATGGAATAAGTATCAGAATAATATCCGTCTCTGGATCGTATCTGAACTATTTCGGGAGTAAATTTGGAATGAGTATCAGAATAATATCCGTCTTTGAATCGTATCTGAACTGTTTCGGGAGTAAATTTGGAATAAGTATCAGAATGTCAGTCGTGTCTGGATCGCATCAGAACTGTTTCTAGAAGAAATATGGAGTAAGTATCAGAATGTCATCCATATCTGGATCGCATCTAAACTGTTTCTAGAAGAGAATCTGGAATAAGTATTAGAATGTGAACCGTATCTAGATCGCATCTGAACTATTTCTAGAAGAGAGTCTGGAGTAAGTATCAGAATGTCAGCCGTATCTAGATCGCATCTGAACTGTTTCTAGAAGAAATCTAGAGTAAGTATCAAAATGCCAGTCGTATCTGGATCACATCTGAACTGTTTCTAGAAGAAATCTGGAATAAGTATCAGAATGTCAACCGTATCTGGATCACATATGAACTGTTTCTAGAAGAGAATATGGAGTAAGTATCAGAATGTCAGTTGTATCTGAATCGCATCTGAACTGTTTCTAAAAGAAATTTGGAGTAAGTATCAGAATGTCAACCGTATCTGGATCGCATCTGAATTGTTTCTAGAAGAGAATATGGAATAAGTATCTGAATGTCAGCCGTATCTGGATCGCATCTGAACTATTTCTAGAAGAGAATCTGGAGTAAGTATCAGAATGTCATCCGTATCTGGATCGCATCTGAACCGATTCTAGAAGAGTGTATGAGAAGGAGCCCGTTGTTGTACCCCAAATTTTGACCTAAGATACCATCTCCCATCTGCATCATTACATTGCAAGCGTTTTGATCTATTGATTTTTTAAAAATTCATAACTTTTTAAGGTCGAGAGCTGTTTATTTTTGAACGCTAAATTTATTAATCGATCAATGATCAAACAATGTTTATTAATTATTTATTATCTTAAATTTAAATAATTGGAATCTATTTTCAGTTATTATATAATTTAAAGATTTATGAATAATGAAATAAACATTTGAAAAGAGTTTATTAATTGACCAAACAATGTTTATTTAATTATTTATTGTTCTAAGTTTAAATAGTTGAAATTTTATTTTCAGTTATTATAATTTAGAAGAATTAAAAATAATGAAGTAAATAATTGAAGTTATCAATTGATCAATGATGTTTATTTATTTGTTTATTATTATGAATTTAAGTAATTGAAATTGATTTTCAGTTATTATATAATTTAAAGAATTATAAACGATAAATAAACAATTAGAAAGGAAAAGAATTAATTGGTAAATAATAGAATTTTTTATTCATCTTTATTCTAATTATTACAATTGTTGTTTAAATACTATTGTACAAAGTATTTATAATGACAATTACATAAAAAGTTTAAAATGAAATAAAAACTATCCTATTTTTTTCCTAAATTCTAAAACCTTCATCTTCTATCCAATTGCTCATTTGATTTTTTACCTGCAAACAATTAAAAGAAAAAGTCAGAAATAAATAAATAATTAAAAGCAGAAAATTATTTTTAGTGTTCATCATTAAAAGCAAACGGCTGGAATCAGTTTTTTGCCCTTTTTGCAAATCGCGGGATTTCTCCCGGTTCACAAAAAGGGATGAATTTTATTTTCAAAAAATAAACTGCACAAATTTAAATATGCACAAATTCATTTCTTTTGTCAAAATTGCATTTTAATTGTAAACTGCACAATCTCAAATCATTTCATTTCAAAAGCCAAATGCATATTTCAAAAAGCATAGCAACAGCATATGCATTTTTCAAAGCCAATATGCAATTTCTTTCAAAGCATTCCAACGTAAACATGCAAGATATGGGAAGAGGCCAAAAACATAGGCTCCCATGCAAGACAAAGAGAGAAAGTGTGCAGTTTAAACCATATATGCAAGCATGAAATCTTTCCATTCTCATCATTTTCCAGGCTATGCTATTTCAGAACAAGTACAACATACATCATTTTAATGTATCAAATTGTACTAAGAGAGAGAAGAGAGATAGAAGTATGGTTTTGCAGGTTTTGGTTTAGGCATGAAGAGATACAAAACAAACTGCAGCAGCATACAGTAGGAAATAAGAAAGCATGAAAAGGAATACAAACAAACTGATGGAGCAGTATAGAGCGCAGAAGCATCAGAGAAGAGTGGTAAAAATATTCAAACCTGAGCCATAAAACAAAAACAAAAAGGCCATCAAAGATATAACATAACAAAAACCCTTTCAAAAAAAGAGAGTTCAACCTGTTTCCCAAACCCTCAAACCAACTCAAAAACTGTCAAAAAACAAAATACAAGTCAGTCTTCAAAGGCTCTAAGCAAAACACCATCAACCATAACCAAAAACTAAAACCAAAAACCATTCCAAACCTGCTGCCTTATGGCCTAAAAACCATTAACCTGCATAATCTTCCACCTACTGTCAAACCAAAACCTATTTCCATAATCTGCAGAAAAACCAGAAAAAAGCAAAAACAATATGGCCTAAACCATTAACCTGCATAACCATCATCAAGCCTGTTCAAGCCTTACCAAAACCAGTTCAAAGGCCTAAAAGAAAACCAATAACTTTAGCCTAAGACAATATCAAAAACCATGTCAACGCCAAACCTGCAAAACCAGTTCTAAGGCCACAACCTAAAAACCTGTCAATCCCACCAAAGCAAAATACCACAACAAGGCAAACTTTTATCAAATCATATCCAAACTCAAGCATACAGGAAAACCTCAGAAGTTATCATCATAGGCAAACGCAAAAAAGGCAATAGAAGTCAGAAAGAAGAAGAGAAAAGCTAATCAAAATGGAAGCATTTCAACAGTAGCATATTCAAGCGTCAAGGCCTTCAGAATCTCATCATTAGGCAACTCAATAAGGCATCTAACAAAGGCAACGCAAAGGGTACAGCAAGGAAGAAGAGAAAAAAATCAAATGTATTCAGAAGCTAGGTTTTCACCATCATCGTCAAAACCCCAAAAATAAAGAAGTAAGAACGAAGTACCAGGGTCAAGTAGCTAGCACGCCTCCGCTGTTTCCTCGCGCCTTGGCCTCCTACGCACGCTCCAGCCTCCCTCCTCCGTCTCCAAGGGTAATTTTTTTTTATCCTTCTTCTCTTTCAATACCTCAAATAATCATTGTAATAGAGAATAAGAATCAGAAATGGACATAAAAAATCATAAACAGGCAATTTGTAACAAAACCCTAACGAATTAAAAAAAGGACGAAATCACCTTAAATCAATCGCCATAACGCTGTCGTTGGAGGGAAGAAGAGGTGGAGAATGCTGGTGGCCTTGGGCTGGGAAAGCGCAGAAGCAAGCATGAGGAAGACGAAGAGAGATCGAAGAAGACGAACGCGTGAACGAGAGGAAGAACGGCGCTGCGTAACCAAACCCTAATCCCTTTTCCAAAACTGAACAAAGCGTTTAACCCCTAAAACAACAAATTATGAAATAACGTATTGACTTAATCCCGTTTCCTGCCTAGCCCAACGAATTCCCACAGGATACACCCCCGTTTCTGTCGCTTCTGAGTTGGGCCCTCTCAAAACCATTTAGCCCACTTGCTTATTATTGTTTACCCCCTTTTATTTTTTGGCCATCCCCCTTTTCTATTAGCCTTCTTTAGTTTGTTTCTTTTTTTAATTGTTATCAACTTAGTTAACTAGTAAAACTTAATTAAATAATAGATAATTTAATGAAATTTTTTTAAATATTTGATCCATTTTATTAGTTTAACTTTAGGTTTAATCTAGTAATTTTAGTATTTTTTATTAGGCTTAGTTAAATAGCTTTTAATTCTTAATTTGGTTTAGAGTTATTCAATAATTCTTAAATAACACCTTATATTAATATTGAAGAAACATAAAGAAAAATAGAATTTAAGAACTAAAAAAAACACCATTTTATCTAATTAATTCTCTTGCGTTATTAATATTAAACAAAATCTAAAAAATGCATGTTCACACCATTTAGTCTATTATTTAATTGTTGCTATTTAATCATCATCCGCATAAATTTCTGTTTAATTATTTTGTCGTTACTTGTTTATTCCGTTTACTTCTAAATCCAAGGGAAAAACGATTAAATTTGTTGACTTCATGTCCTCAAATCCAATCACGCGAATATTTGCATTTCATTAAAACTTAAGACAATTTTTTCCCCAAATATCGATCTTTTCAAAACTTATACCTTTTAAGCCAAAACTTCGACATTAGGTCGTCGCACCTTCAAAAACCCGTCCGTACCCCTTTTCGGCCAAAACAATTTATTTTTCAATCAAACGAACAATTTTAATAAACAGATATTTCAAAAGGTTCCTATAGAGTACTATAGATACATTGGGTGCTAATACCTTCCTACTGTATAACCAACCCCCGAACCATAGATCTCTTTTCAAAACGCCTTGTATTTTTATTACTTTTAAAAAAGTATTATTTTACATTGCATATTTAGGGTTTTATTTCGCTCTTTTCCCTTTTCCCTTGGAAATAATAAAGCGCGGTGGCGACTCTTGCTTTTGTGAGACGAATTAATCAATAATTCGATCTCTGATTTACCCCGCTACATTTTTTATCGCTACAGAATTGGCGACTCTGCTGGGGACAGATTGACCTCTTGCTGGTCCATCCCTAAGTGGGTTAAGCCTAATTTGTTTTATCTGTTTTATTATTATTTGATTTGTTTGATTATGTGTTTAAATTGGGGTGTTTGGGTTTTTTGCAAAGGATGAATCCTATACCCGGATTAAGTTACACTTAAGAATAGGACGGGCGATACAGTCATGTTAACTTTGAGGGAGTAATCCCGAAGAAGGAGGCATGAGATCCCCCACTCAATGGAAGGCCCTCTTGAACTTAATATTTGTTTACCGAGTAATCGGGAAGACATTATTATTTTTGACCTAGGAGCCCGAGAAGTTGAGGACCGTAGAACCCTAACCCATCTTGGCCTTTTTAGGTGTAGCGCGGAGACTATAACGGAGTAATTCGGAAGTAGTTGTTACGCGATGCTACGCTCGGACGAGTTTCTCTTGAGAATATTGCTAATTATTGAGTAATCAAGACGTTGGTAATATCCGAAGGAGGAATGTAGACTCTGGGAACTCTTAGAACCTTGTCTTACAGGTGTGATTGAACCATTAGTACATACCTTGGGGTGGGTTTTACCCTCGAATCCATGCTGAACGTTGAACCTTTGAACCCCATGTTTGCAAACTTGTGTGTAACTGTTGCATTATCATTCATTCATGCATTCATCAACATTTTTGTAAAAAACTTGTTTTTCAAGGAACTTAGGAATGATTTTTGCAGACATCTCAGGTTATTATGGAATTTGGAAGGAGAAACACTCGAAGTTTTAGTTTTAAGGAGCCCGAGATTGAAGAACTGAAGAGTTTAATTCCTGAGATCAAGAATCCGACGGATTTTCAGAAAAAGTATGGGTCCATTATACCTCTCATGAAGCGCAAGATGAAGGAAGGCATTCTTAATACGTTGGTTCAATTCTACGATCCCTTGTACTGATGTTTCACCTTTCTGGATTACCAGTTGATGCCCACCTTAGAAGAGTACTCCTACATACTTGGTTTGCCGATCACCGACTGTGTTCCTTTTTCTGGATTAGAAGAGGAACCCAAATCTCACGAGATAGCGACCATCACCCACTTGAAGAAGTCAGAGATAGAGGAGAACATGACTACAAAAGGGGGAGTCCGAGGCTTGTCTGCGCAGTTTCTGTTGAGGAAAGCTCGTCACTTCGCTGAGATAAAAGATACTATTGCCTTTGAAGACGTCTTTGCTTTACTCGCTTATGGTCTATTCTTGTTCCCTAACATTGATAAGTTTGTGGATATCAACGCCCTCAGAATTTTCTTGATTTGAAATCCGGTCCCTACGCTGCTCGGAGATACTTACTACTCCATCCATCTTCGAAACTCTTATAAAGGAGGAATGATTATTTGTTGTGCACCGTTGTTGTATCAGTGGTATGTTTCTCATCTACCTAGGTCTGATGTTTTCTGGGATCTCGAGAAGGAGCCGAGATGGGCGCCAAAGATTATGGCCCTCACTCATTTCGACATTGATTGGTATAATCGAGTTTACTATGACGTGAAGATCATCGATAGCTGTGGTGCTTTTCCTAACGTGCCCCTTCTTGGTACGAAAGGTGGAATTAACTATAATCCTGTTCTCGCGCGCCGTCAGTTTGGATACCCGATGAGAGATAAGCCAAACAACATCCGTGTGAGTGGTTTCTTTCTTCAAGAAGGACAAGATCATCAGGCAGCTAAGAGGGAGATCGAAGGAGCTTGGCGCCACATCCATAGGAAAGGGAGAGATATGTTAGGACATAGGGGTGCTGTTTCTTTGGAGCCTTACCTACAGTGGGTCCGTGCTAGGGCTTGTGCTCTCAAGATGCCCTATAAACCTGAGAAACCTTTATTCCCTACCGTTGCATCATCATCTGTTGTTATCCCTATCGAGAATATGGGAGAATACCAAGGAAATCTGGCTAGGATGAAGTCCGAGAGAGATGCTTGGAAAGAGAAGTATAACATGTCTGAATATGAGAATCGGGTCCTGACTCGACAGCTAAAGGAAAAGGAGGATTTGTTATTTATTCAAGACGGCTAGTTCATTGATCATGATGAGAAACTTCGTCAAAAGGATGCTTTACTGAGGAAGTATGCTAGTGAAAGGAAGAGAAAGAAGGAAGGTTCGGTAAGCGTTGCTCTTGTTCCTAATCCGCAAAAGGAAATCATTGATCGACTGGTAGCTGAGAAGGAAGAGATGGAAGACTTTTATGAAAAGAAGATCAAGAAGCTCCGGTTACAGTTGGCATTTGGTCCTTCATCTGATGATTCTGAGTGATCTGTAGCTTTTAGTTTTATTTTACTGATGTCATTTTGTAAAACTCTGTAAAAGGGCTTCATGCTCCGAAGTTGTAATTTACTGCTTTTATTATGGGCTTCATGCTCCGAAGTTGTAATTTACTGTTTTTATTATGGGCTTCATGCTCCGAAGTTGTAATTTACTGTTTTTATTATGGGCTTCATGTTCCAAAGTTGTAATTTATTGCTTTATTATGGACTTCATGTTCCAAAGTTGTAATTTATTGCTTTATTATGGGCTTCATGTTCCAAAGTTGTAATTTACTGCTTTTATTATTGGGTTGTTATCCCAAAGTGTAATTTATTATTTTGTTGTTTCAAAGTTGTAAGTTGTAATTTACCGCTTTTGATTAATGGATTGAGTTTTTGTTGTTCCAAATTCCTTTACCATTGATGTGTGCAAAATCATTGAAGGACCTTGAAAAACTATTAAAATGAATCATCATTTGCATCACATATCATGCATCATCCGACATTCCACTTCACATGTTTTCTAGAGTCTTATCCTTGTTTCTTTTTCCACTCCAAAGGTTGTCAAGCTGTCTCATCGATACGATACTCGAGCCAATCGACAGAGGAAGATGGAATATCTGGAACAGGAAAACCATGAGCTTCGTGAGGAGGTCGCTACCCTTCGTGTCGGTATGGAAAAGTTAACTGCGCTAGTGGAAAGTTTGGTGGCTGTTCAGAATCAGCCATCGACTACGGCTGCTGAGATTCAGACTTCAACTACAGTGGTTCCCGAGATTGTCACTGTTCCTACATCCGTGACTCAAATCAACTCTCCGCTTCAACATCAGATGCCGAAAGGCTTTCTGTGGGGAATGCCTTACAACTTTGTGCCAGAGGGGTATCAGCCTGCCGTACAGCCTTTGTTTCAACCTGCTTTGTCTCTTCCTCAGCCAGAGACAACTGCCATGCCGCCAGTAATCCCGTCTGTAACACCTTTTCCGCAACCGGTAATGACAACTGTCGCTCCTGTGGTCCACTCCGTGCCATACTTGAATGAACCTACTTATCCTGCCGAGCCTGCTGAAAGTTTGGGTCTTTTTGATAGAATGGAAGAATTTCAAGATCAGTTCCAAGAAATGCAGAAGGAGCTCAGAGCGTTAAAGGGGAAGGATTTGTTTGGGAAGAACACGCATGACCTTTGTTTAGTTCCGAATGTCAAGATTCCAGCAAAATTCAAAGTGCCAGACTTTGAAAGATATAAGGGTGATTCGTGTCCTCGAAGTCATTTGACTATGTACGTGAGAAAGATGTCTACGTATTCCGACGATCATGACTTATTGATTCATTATTTTCAAGACAGTTTGACGGGTGCTGCTCTAAAGTGGTATATGGGTTTAGACAGTATTCGGATCCGCAACTTCAACGATCTTAGCGAAGCCTTTATTCATCAGTATAAGTACAATGTTGACATGGTGCCGGACAGGGATCAACTCCGGGCGATGTCCCAGAAGGACAGAGAATCTTTTAAGGAATACGCCCAGAGGTGGCGTGAAATTGCTGCTCAAATCTATCCACCTCTTGAGGAGAAAGAGATGACGAAGATATTCTTGAAGACTTTAGGTTCCTTTTACTATGAAAGAATGATCGCCAGCGCACCCAGTGACTTCACCGAAATGGTAAGCATGGGCATGCGGTTAGAGGAAGGGATTCGTGAAGGGCATTTGGTTAAAGAAGGAAGTCCGTCTAGCAGTACTAAGAAGTTTGGAAGTGTTTTCCCGAAAAGAAAAGAGCAGGATGTCAGCGCATTGTTCCCAGGGAGACCAAGGAGAGGTTACTCTCACGTTGCGGCAGTCACTCCGGCTTTCCGCCCAGCTTTGATGACCCCAGCTCATCAAACCCCACCAACTCAACAACGGCCATTTCAGCAGCAACCTCGACAACAGGCTTATCCATTCAACAATCAGAACCGTTCACCTAGAAAACCGCAGTTCGATGCCATTCCTATGACTTATACTGAATTATTCCCTGCTCTTATCAGAAAGAATCTCATAACGACAAAGCCTCCTCCTATCGCACCAAATAGTACTTCTCCGTGGTACAAGGCGGATCAGTTTTGTGAATATCATCAAGGGTCGCCGGGGCACAACCTTGAGAATTGTTTTGCTCTAAAGGCGGGCGTGCAGAGGTTGATTAAGAATGGTATCTTGTCTTTCAAGGATGTTAATCCAAATGTTAGAGATAATCCTTTGCCTCAACATGGGGCAACATCAGTGAATATGGTGGAAGGTTGTCCGGGAAAGTTTCGAGTTTTTCAAGTTGAACACATAAGAGAGTTGTTGATCAGGTTACATCAGAGTTTAAGAAGACTTGCCTTTGTTAGGCAGCCGCATGATTATGATGTTTGTGAATTTTGTTCAAGAGAGGTTGATTGCCCTATTGTGAAGGAGGATATTCAGAAGTTGTTAGACCAGAGGGTTATCACTATTACATATGACAGAGATCCGGAGGATGAAGTGAATGTTATCATACCACAATTCAATTTTCCTGAATCAGTTGAGATCGTTTACGACAGTCAGACTACACCTGTTGCTCCTTTGACCATTTATCCACCTGGTCCTGTGCCTTACAACTCAGACCAAGCTGTACCGTATAAGTATAATGCCACAATGATTGAGAATGGGGTAAAAGTTCCTATACCGACCATACCATCTTTTGTTAACATTGCTGATGTGAGTAGAGTTACGAGAAGTGGGCGTGTCTTTGCAGCAGTACCTTTGAAGAGACCAGAAGTTCAGATTAGGAGGCCCATACCTGCAGAAATTCCAGTGAGAAATGTTGAACCAAGGGTTGAGATAGGCCGATCCAATGAACCTATCCCTCGCCCTGAGGATGATGAGATTCTGAAGCTTATCAAGAGAAGTGAATATAAGATTGTGGACCAACTATTGCAAACTCCTTCCAAGATTTCTTTGCTTGCTTTACTGAGAGATTCTGGTGCCCATAGAGAAGCTTTGATGAAGGTCTTGGACCAGGCGTTCGTGGATCATGATGTGACGGTTGATCAGTTTGATGGAATTGTGGGGAATATTACTTCGTGTAACAATCTTGGTTTCAGTGATGAAGAGCTTCCGGAGGAGGGGAGAAACCATAATATGGCTTTGCATATCTCAATAAGTTGCGGAAATGATACCTTATCAAGTGTGTTGGTAGATACATGTTCGTCGTTGAATGTAATGCCCAAGACTACATTATCTCGACTCTCGTATCCAGGTGCTCCCATGAGACCCAGTGGAGTAATTGTCAAAGCGTTTGATGGTTCTAGGAAGACTGTCATTGGTGAAGTGGATCTTCCTATAGTAATTGGCCCTTATACTTTTCAGATTACTTTTCAAGTAATGGATATTCGTGCTGCTTACAGTTGCCTATTGGGTCGTCCATGGATCCATGATGCAGGGGCAGTCACTTCCACGCTCCATCAGAGATTGAAGTTTGTAAGGCATGGAAAGCTGGTAATGATTGGTGGAGAGCAGGCTATGGTGGTAAGCCATTTGTCATCTTTCTCTTTTATTGATGTTGATGAGGATGTTGGAACTCAATTCCAAGCTCTGTCTGTTCCCAAGAATGAAGTGAAGAAGCAAGGGACGTCTATTTCTTCTTTTGAGGATGCGCGATGAGTGGTGGAAAGTGGTTCGGCTGAAGGTTGGGGCCAGGTGCTGACTTTGCCCGAGAACAAGTCTGGAGAAGGTCTTGGTTTTTGTCCCGTGTCTTCGAGAGTCAAGCAGGAGGTGGTTGCTCGTCCGATTCAAGAGGTTTTCCGAAGCGCTGGTTTTATCCATCCGACTCCTCCTGAGGTTGATGCTATCATAGGGGACGAGTCTGAAGAGGATTTACCCGATTTTGTGACGCATGGATTGGCTTGCCAAAACTGGATTGCTGTTGATGTTCCCGTTGTGATGCACATTTCCGAGTAATGTTTTGTTTTGTTTTTTGAAAAAAACTTTCGCTATGCCCAAGGCGAAAAGTATTTTGTGTCGGGCTATGATAAAAATAAATCCTTTTGCTCTGCCCAAGGCAAAAGAGAAATGTTTGGGCTCTTGTTTCAAGTATTTCCCTTCAATGAATAAAAATGTTATTTTGTCCACTACTGTTTTATTTTTCACATTTTTTCTGGGAAATAGCAATGAAAATTAATTGGTAGTAATAGGAAAATATAATAACCTTTTGTTTTATTTGCACAAATCGATTTCTAAAATAAAGCATAATCATATGTGCAGATTAATCCATGACTTAACCATTGAAAACAATGATCCTATGCCCTCTCCCAACTTTGAATTCCCTGTGTTCAGAGCCGAAGAAGAGGATAGTGAAGAGATTCCTGTTGAAATTTCCCGTTTGCTTGAGCATGATGAGAAGATCATTCAACCGTTTGAAGAACCTTTAGAGTTGGTTAACTTAGGTGATGAAGAAGATAAAAAGGAAGTCAAAGTCGGAGCATTGCTTATCCCAGAGGTTAAAGAGAAAATGTTGGAGCTTCTCAAAGAGTATGTTGATGTGTTTGCTTGGTCCTACCAAGATATGCCGGGTTTGGACAACGATATTGTGGAGCATCGTTTACCGTTGAGACCTGAATGTCCGCCGATTAAGCAGAAGCTGAGAAGGACTCGTCCCGATATGGCTGACAAGATCAAAGAGGAAGTTCAGAAACAGATTAATGCAGGTTTCCTTGTTACATCGGTCTATCCTCAGTGGTTAGCCAACATAGTGCCTGTTGCTAAGAAAGATGGCAAAGTTCGGATGTGTGTAGACTATAGAGATCTGAATAGAGCTAGCCCAAAGGATGACTTCCCATTACCATACATTGACGTATTGGTCGACAATACTGCAAAGTTCAAAGTCTTTTCTTTCATGGACGGTTTCTCTGGTTACAATCAAATCAAGATGGCACCAGAAGATATGGAGAAGACAGCTTTCATTACACCTTGGGGAACATTTTGTTATCGGGTTATGCCGTTTGGTTTGAGGAATGCTGGTGCAACATACCAAAGGGCCATGACTGCTTTGTTCCATGACATGATGCATAAGGAGATAGAAGTGTATGTGGATGACATGATTGCCAAATCGCAAACTGAGGAAGATCATTTGGAACACTTGTTGAAGTTATTCCAGCGCTTGAGAAAGTATAAACTTCGTCTGAATCCCAACAAGTGCACTTTTGGTGTTCGTTCTGGAAGACTTCTGGGGTTCATTGTCAGTCAGAAAGGTATTGAAGTAGATCCTGATAAAGTCAAAGCTATTTGAGAAATGCCCGCACCCAAGACGGAAAAACAAGTAAGAGGATTCCTTGGGAGACTGAACTATATTTCTAAATTTATATCTCATATGACTGCTACCTTTGGGCCGATTTTCAAGCTTCTCCGAAAGAACCAAGGATGTGTGTGGACAGAAGATTGTCAGAGAGCTTTTGATAGTATCAAAGAATATTTGCTTGAACCTCCCATTTTGATTCTTCCGGTGGAAGGAAGACCTTTGATTATGTACCTGACTATATTGGAAGATTCCATGGGATGTGTGCTTGGTCAACAAGATGAGACTGGAAGAAAGGAACATGCCGTATATTATCTGAGTAAGAAATTCACAGATTGTGAATCTCGATACTCATTGCTTGAGAAAACCTGTTGTGCTTTAGCTTGGGCTGCTCGCCGTCTGCGCCAGTATATGATTAACCACACCACTTGGTTGATCTCCAAAATGGATCCGATCAAGTATATCTTTGAGAAGCCCGCCTTATCTGGAAGAATAGCCCATTGGCAGATGTTGTTATCTGAATATGACATTGAGTATCACACTCAGAAAGCAATCAAAGGGAGTATTTTAGCCGATCATTTGGCTCACCAACCAATTGACGATTATCAATCCATCAAGTTTGATTTCCCAGATGAAGATGTTATGTACTTGAAAGCTAAAGATTATGTAGAGCCGTCACCTGAAGAAGGACCTGATCCCGAATCGCATTGGGGTTTAATATTTGACGGAGCTGTGAATTCCTATGGAAATGGAATTGGGGCAATCATTGTCACTCCCCGAGGTACTCATATCCCGTTCACGGCGAGATTGAAGTTTGACTGCACGAACAACATGGCTGAATATGAGGCATGTATTATGGGTCTCGAAGAAGCAGTGGATCTAAGGATTAAGATTCTTGATATTTACGGAGACTCGGCGTTGGTAATTAATCAAATCAAAGGAGAATGGGAGACTCGTCATCCTGGTTTGATCCCTTACAGAGACTATGCTAGAAGATTGTTAACCTTCTTCAACAAAGTGGAATTACATCATATCCCTAGAGATGAGAACCAAATGGATGATGCTTTGGCTACTTTGTCTTCAATGTTTCAAGTGAATGGTTGGAACGATGTGCCTACAATCCGGGTTATGCGCCTCGACAGACCTGCTCATGTGTTCTCAGTAGAAGAGGTCCCCGACGACAAACCGTGGTTCTATGACATTAAACGTGTTCTTCAAACTCAAGAGTACCCGCCTGGGGCATCCAATAAAGATAGGAAGACATTGAGAAGATTAGCAAGCAGTTTCTTTCTCAATGAAGAAGTTTTATATAAGAGGAATTATGACATGGTCTTGCTCAGATGTGTAGACAGACGTGAAGCAGACATGCTGATGTAAGAAGTACATGAAGGATCCTTTGGCACTCATGCCAACGGACATGCGATGGCTAGAAAGATGTTGAGAGCCGGTTACTATTGGATGACAATGGAATCTGATTGTTGCGAATATGTGAAGAAATGTCATAAATGCCAGATTTATGCGGACAAGATGCACGTGCCGCCGACCCTCCTCAATGTTATCTCTTCACCTTGGCCTTTCTCTATGTGGGGCATTTATATGATTGGAATGATTGAACCCAAAGCTTCAAATGGTCATCGTTTCATCTTGGTAGCGATCGATTATTTTACTAAATGGGTGGAAGCAGCATCTTATGCTAATGTAACCAGACAAGTGATAGTCAGATTTATCAAGAATCAGATCATTTGTCGATACGGTATCCCGAGCAAGATCATCACTGATAATGGTTCAAATTTGAATAACAAGATGATGAGAGAGCTTTGTGAAGAGTTCAAGATCGAACATCATAATTCTTCTCCTTACAGACCGAAGATGAATGGAGCTGTTGAAGCTGCTAACAAGAATATCAAAAAGATTGTCCAGAAGATGGTGGTAACTTATAAAGATTGGCATGAAATACTTCCGTTTGCTCTGCATGGATACCGTACTTCAGTTCGAACTTCAACAGGTGCAACCCCTTTTTCCATGGTTTATGGTATGGAAGTAGTACTCCCCGTGGAGGTTGAGATTCCGTCTCTGAGAGTGTTGATGGAAGCTAAACTTTCTGAGGCTGAATGGTGTCAAAGTAGATATGATCAGTTGAATTTAATCGAAGAGAAGAGATTGACAGCTTTGTGTCACGGTCAATTGTATCAGCAGAGAATGAAGAAGGCTTTTGATAAGAAAGTTCGACCGCGTGAGTTCAGAGAAGGTGACCTTGTGCTCAAGAAGATATTATCTTTCCAACCTGATTCTAGGGGAAAGTGGGCCCCGAATTATGAAGGACCGTATGTCGTCAAGAAAGTTTTCTCTGGATGTGCCTTGATTCTTAACGAGCTCCCGCGCCCTTTGAACGCCGATGCAGTCAAGAAGTATTTCGCTTAGGCGAGCTTTTGGTCAGACCAGTCCTGGCACTTGAGCACATTTCGGAATTCGAAGTTGTTAGGGAGAATAGTGATCATTGTTTCTTGTGTAACCTTTTTATTTCATGTACTATTTCCCAAACTTTTGTAAACCGTTGGAATCGCATTGTTAGCGAACTACCATCTTATTAATGTAATTTGAGCATTTACCTTTTGTGGGCAAAATTTTAATTTTTTCGGCAATATTTGAAACAAAGTTATTTAAAGTATTCTTATTTTTAAAATGTGTCGTGAATAGCGAAAGAAATATTAACAGTTGTTCCGAGGATGGTCAAGCCATGAAATGCAAAACAATACAGTATTTATCCTTGCATGATGAACATGTTTCGTTTCAAAATCGTCATGAGGTGTTGGTTGTGTTAAACTTGTGTTTCTGGTAGTACTAAGTTTGGTGACTCCCCAGTTGTTCCAGTTAAGCACTGTTTTGGTTACCTTGTTTGGGCGATTCCTGAAGTGTGGTACGATTTATCTCATGCCAGTGGTCTATTGGTATTAGAAGTTTGGATTTGAATGCTTTTCTCCTCAGAAGACTTGAGCCTTGTGGCGTGTTACGCTCCGACGTTGCTTTGTGGTTCCAGTTCCAGTTATTCTCCGCCTTTTTTAAGATTGGCCGAGTATCTATTATGTCGTGACATCCTATCATCTGTTCGTTTTGTCAACAGCATAACATTCATTTATTCATTTACTCTTATATCACGCATGCATATTCACATTTGCCGTTGATTTTGGGTTGTACTTTGTTTATTCAGACAGCGTACCTGTTTCTTTCCAAGTAGAAGGTTAGCTTAAGCAGAAAATGTGTTTCCTTGCTAAATTCCCCAACTGAGCTAATCCTCGTGGATGATTTTTTGATTTAGCTTACCTTGTCCATTTCTGGATAGGATGAATTCCCCAATCGAGTTACTTTCTCATTGGGTGGAGTCTTGCTTGACTGTTTTTTCTCTGGTTTATTCCTGGAGGGAGTTGTTGTCTCTTGAATAGGCTATCTCTTGATTCTCCCTAGTGAAGTCGCGACCTAGACGAATGGTGCATTTATTTTGCACATTTAAGTATGATCTCCTCGGGAAGGATTGATTCATGATTCTCTTTGACGAAGATTTTATTCTCTGCCAATATCATCGCAATTTCCTTCTGAGTTATTTTTTGAAAACGACAAGCGGCGGTCTCTTCATGAGCAACTTGTACGTTATAGACATCGTTGGAAAACGACAAGCGGCAGCTCTTCACGAGCAACTTGTGCGTTATTATTATTATCGGAAAACGACAAGAGGCAGCTCTTCACGAGCAACTTGTGCGTTATTATTATTGGAAAACGACAAGCGGCAGCTCTTCATGAGCAACTTGTACGTTATAGACATCATCTGAAAATGACAAGCGGCAGCTCTTCACGAGCAACTTGTGCGTTATATTTTTTAGAAAACGACAAATGGCAGCTCTTCACGAGCAACTTGTGCGTTATTATTTTTTGGAAAACGGCAAGCGGCGGTCTCTTCATGAGCAACTTGTGCGTTATTATTTCTTCGGAAAACGACAAGTGGCAGCTCTTCATGAGCAACTTGTACGTTATTATTTTCTTGGAAAACGGCAAGCGGCAGTCTCTTTATTTGAGCAACTTGTACGTTATTATTTTTTTGGAAAACTGCGAGCGGCAGCTTCTTTATTTGAGCAGCTTGTATGTTATCGGTATTTTTTTCTGGGATACAGCAAGTGGCGGCTTCTTTATTTGAGCAACTTGTATGTTATTGGTATTTTCTTGAAAAACAGCAAGTGGCGGCTTCTTTATTTGAGCAGCTTGTATGTTATTGACACCCCTGGACGACAGCAAGTGGCAGCCTCTTTATTTGAGCAGCTTGTATGTCATAATTTTTTGGAAGACAGCAAGTGGCAGCTTCTTTATTTGAGGCAACTTGCGTATCTACAATCTTATTATATCTCAGCATTAATTGGTATATCTCGGGAAATCTCGCAGAGAAGTTTGTCATGAACCTTTACCTTCAGAAGTTGGTAGTCCATCATCAGCAAAATTTGATACTCTCTGTCTATCTTTGACCTCGAGTTGTGAACTCACTGTTTTTGGGTCAATAATATGTTTTATGGCCTATGCAAGATGCCTTCTTTGTTAGGGTCAAAGGTCGCATTCTCTCAAATTTTCATTCACTATCAAGAGTCTATCATTTGGAGTCGATGGCTCGTTTCCCCAGTAGTGTATAATCCATGTCTCTGTTTTGTTGGTGTTTGATTTCTCCAGCATTGTCTTGTTTCATACAATATCTGTTTCTGTGAAGTCAATCACTACATTCATATCAAACATAATGGCAGTATCTTAGGGCAAAAATTTGCATATTGTGTATTTAAGTACCTTCAATCTCGTCGAAACGAAGATTTTAATCTTCATATCTCCGGATAGAAGAAACTTAAATAGGGGCAGCTGTTGTACCCCAAATTTTGACCTAAGATACCATCTCCCATCTGCATCATTACATTGCAAGCGTTTTGATCTATTGATTTTTTAAAAATTCATAAGTTTTTCAGGTCGAGAGCTGTTTATTTTTGAACGCTAAATTTATTAATCGATCAATGATCAAACAATGTTTATTAATTATTTATTATCTTAAATTTAAATAATTGGAATCTATTTTCAGTTATTATATAATTTAAAGATTTATGAATAATGAAATAAACATTTGAAAAGAGTTTATTAATTGATCAAACAATGTTTATTTAATTATTTATTGTTCTAAGTTTAAATAGTTGAAATTTTATTTTCAGTTATTATAATTTAGAAGAATTAAAAATAATAAAGTAAATAATTGAAGTTATCAATTGATCAATGATGTTTATTTATTTGTTTATTATTCTGAATTTAAGTAATTGAAATTGATTTTCAGTTATTATATAATTTAAAGAATTATAAACGATAAATAAACAATTAGAAAGGAAAAGATTAATTGGTAAATAATAGAATTTTTTATTCATCTTTATTCTAATTATTACAATTGTTGTTTAAATACTATTGTACAAAGTATTTATAATGACATTACATAAAAAGTTTAAAATGAAATAAAAACTATCCTATTTTTTTCCTAAATTCTAAAACCTTCATCTTCTATCCAATTGCTCATTTGATTTTTTACCTGCAAACAATTAAAAGAAAAAGTCAGAAATAAATAAATAATTAAAAGCAGAAAATTATTTTTAGTGTTCATCATTAAAAGCAAACGGCCGGAATCAGTTTTTTGCCCTTTTTGCAAATCGCGGGATTTCTCCCGGTTCACAAAAAGGGATGAATTTTATTTTCAAAAAATAAACTGCACAAATTTAAATATGCACAAATTCATTTCTTTTGTCAAAATTGCATTTTAATTGTAAACTGCACAATCTCAAATCATTTCATTTCAAAAGCCAAATGCATATTTCAAAAAGCATAGCAACAGCATATGCATTTTTCAAAGCCAATATGCAATTTCTTTCAAAGCATTCCAACGTAAACATGCAAGATATGGGAAGAGGCCAAAAACATAGGCTCCCATGCAAGACAAAGAGAGAAAGTGTGCAGTTTAAACCATATATGCAAGCATGAAATCTTTCCATTCTCATCATTTTCCAGCCTATGCTATTTCAGAACAAGTACAACATACATCATTTTAATGTATCAAATTGTACTAAGAGAGAGAAGAGAGATAGAAGTATAGTTTTGCAGGTTTTGGTTTAGGCAGGAAGAGATACAAAACAAACTGCAGCAGCATACAGTAGGAAATAAGAAAGCATGAAAAGGAATACAAACAAACTGATGGAGCAGTATAGAGCGCAGAAGCATCAGAGAAGAGTGGTAAAAATATTCAAATCTGAGCCATAAAACAAAAACAAAAAGGCCATCAAAGATATAACATAACAAAAACCCTTTCAAAAAAAGAGAGTTCAACCTGTTTCCCAAACCCTCAAACCAACTCAAAAACTGTCAAAAAACAAAATACAAGTCAGTCTTCAAAGGCTCTAAGCAAAACACCATCAACCATAACCAAAAACTAAAACCAAAAACCATTCCAAACCTGCTGCCTTATGGCCTAAAAACCATTAACCTGCATAATCTTCCACCTACTGTCAAACCAAAACCTATTTCCATAATCTGCAGAAAAACCAGAAAAAAGCAAAAACAATATGGCCTAAACCATTAACCTGCATAACCATCATCAAGCCTGTTCAAGCCTTACCAAAACCAGTTCAAAGGCCTAAAAGAAAACCAATAACTTTGGCCTAAGACAATATCAAAAACCATGTCAACGCCAAACCTGCAAAACCAGTTCTAAGGCCACAACCTAAAAACCTGTCAATCCCACCAAAGCAAAATACCACAACAAGGCAAACTTTTATCAAATCATGTCCAAACTCAAGCATACAGGAAAACCTCAGAAGTTATCATCATAGGCAAACGCAAAAAAGTCAACAGAAGTCAGAAAGAAGAAGAGAAAAGCTAATCAAAATGGAAGCATTTCAACAGTAGCATATTCAAGCGTCAAGGCCTTCAGAATCTCATCATTAGGCAACTCAATAAGGCATCTAACAAAGGAAACACAAAGGGTACAGCAAGGAAGAAGAGAAAAAAATCAAATGTATTCAGAAGCTAGGTTTTCACCATCATGGTCAAAACCCAAAAAATAAAGAAGTAAGAACGAAGTACCAGGGTCAAGTAGCTACCACGCCTCCGCCGTTTCCTCGCGCCTTGGCCTCCTACGCACGCTCCAGCCTCCCTCCTCCGTCTCCAAGGGTAATTTTTTTTTATCCTTCTTCTCTTTCAATACCTCAAATAATCATTGTAATAGAGAATAAGAATCAGAAATGGACATAAAAAATCATAAACAGGCAATTTGTAACAAAACCCTAACGAATTAAAAAAGGACGAAATCACCTTAAATCAATCGCCATAACGCTGTCGTTGGAGGGAAGAAGAGGTGGAGAATGCTGGTGGCCTTGGGCTGGGAAAGCGCAGAAGCAAGCATGAGGAAGACGAAGAGAGATCGAAGAAGACGAATGCGTGAACGAGAGGAAGAACGGCGCTGCGTAACCAAACCCTAATCCCTTTTCCAAAAATGAACAAAGCGTTTAACCCCTAAAACGACAAATTATGAAATAACGTATGGACTTAATCCCGTTTCCTGCCTAGCCCAACGAATTCCCACAGGATACACCCCCGTTTCTGTCGCTTCTGAGTTGAGCCCTCTCAAAACCATTTAGTCCACTTGCTTATTATTGTTTACCCCCTTTTATTTTTTGGCCATCCCCCTTTTCTATTAGCCTTCTTTAGTTTGTTTCTTTTTTTAATTGTTATCAACTTAGTTAATTAGTAAAACTTAATTAAATAATAGATAATTTAATGAAAACAATTTTAATATTTGATCAATTTTATTAGTTTAACTTTAGGTTTAATCTAGTAATTTTAGTATTTTTTATTAGGCTTAGTTAAATAGTTTTTAATTCTTAATTTGGTTTAGAGTTATTCAATAATTCTTAAATAACACCTTATATTAATATTGAAGAAACATAAAGAAAAATAGAATTTAAGAACTAAAAAAAAAACATTTTATCTAATTAATTCTCTTGCGTTATTAATATTAAACAAAATCTAAAAAATGCATGTTCACACCATTTAGTCTATTATTTAATTGTTGCTATTTAATCATCATCCGCATAAATTTCTGTTTAATTATTTTGTCGTTACTTGTTTATTCCGTTTACTTCTAAATACAAGGGAAAAACGATTAAATTTGTTGACTTCATGTCCTCAAATCCAATCACGCGAATATTTGCATTTCATTAAAACTTAAGACAATTTTTTCCCCAAATATCGATCTTTTCAAAACTTATACCTTTTAAGCCAAAACTTCGACATTAGGTCGTCGCACCTTCAAAAACCCGTCCGTACCCCTTTTCGGCCAAAACAATTTATTTTTCAATCAAACGAACAATTTTAATAAACAGATATTTCAAAAGGTTCCTATAGAGTACTATAGATACATTGGGTGCTAATACCTTCCTACTGTATAACCAACCCCCGAACCATAGATCTCTTTTCAAAACGCCTTGTATTTTTATAACTTTTAAAAAAGTATTATTTTACATTGCATATTTAGGATTTTATTTCGCTCTTTTCCCTTTTCCCTTGGAAATAATAAAGCGCGGTGGCGACTCTTGCTTTTGTGAGACGAATTAATCAATAATTCGATCTCCGATTTACCCCGCTACATTTTTTATCGCTACACCCGTGTAGGATTGCTTCAGCTGGTCGTGTAGATAATTTTCTTGGCTTGTTTTAGGTATTGATCTTTGACCTTGCTTTTTGTTGGTCGTAGAGATAGTTGCCCTGACTTGTTTCAGGAATTAATCTCCGGCCTTTTGAGAAATGGTTGTGATATCTGCCAAAAGAGGATTTTTGCTGATTGACTTTTCCTGCAAGGAAGAGGGTTAGTTGCATGCAGATGAATGCATGGTTTGATAATGTTCTCAAAATAAATGAGATTATATTGTATGCATTTATCATACATGTAAATATGATGCATGAAATATTGTCGGAATGAATTTTGTCTTGGAAAATAAATCCTTGATAGGTGCTGAAGGTTTTGGGAAGTTGAATCTCGGACGACCGTTGGGGATGAAGAGTATGCCCATCTTCAAACTTTGCTTAGAATGTTTCCACTGGGGGAATCCTATTTTGTTGTTTTGAGGAGAACTCCGTTGGGGAGTGTTGATTTTGCTTGGGAGGAAAACTCTGTGGAGAGTGTTCCTGCTTAGGGAAGAGAGTTTAGGATTCTTAGTTTTCCGTTGCTCTACCGAGGAGCTATTGGGGATTGTAGGAAAATCTATTGGGGAAGAGGAGTTATGATCCTTTTATGTGTGATAGTCTGAGAGGCGAATTCAAGTTGGGGAATCTTGCCGTTTGTTGGGGAAATAAACCCTGTCGCCAATCTACTAGAGAGATGTTTTCTTTTAGCAGAGCTCCTCGAGGATTCTTCTTGAGACCAACTCAGCTGAGAAGATGGTTTTCCAGAGATTGAAACTCTGGCTGGGGAACACCCTATGAAAATGAATTTGTAGGAGATTTGTCACTGCCCCTAGTAGCAAGTGTTGTAGCACTTCCAGAAAATGTTTGCTTGACTGTGCGGAACCCTTTGTTGGAATTCATGTTTAATGCTTTAAGTGATTCAGATACAGACCTGCCCCTGGTATATTCAGTATTTCTTGAGATATTTCTTGGAATCTTGACTGGACTACCCCAAGTGAGTTTGGACAATGGTGCGCCATTCCCCCTGCTTATAGGAGATCTGTCATTGGAAGTGTCATCCCATTTGAAGTGATTTTGTCCACTGAGAGAGTTTTTGTTCACTGGATATTCGTCATGTGAATTTCTCTGTTGTAAAACAATTATCCATATGAAAACAACGATATTCAAATAATTCAAAGTTTATGCTTGTCTTGAAGTATTGAAAATTCGTTTTAGCAGATAAAAGAATTTTTGTAAGAAAATTAAACTCAGGATTTGGAGCAAGCCTTACAGGAGTCAGGATACCTTTTGTAACAGTATTCTTTTGAACTAACCCATGCTTCAATTAGGACTTTTGAAGGGTTGTAAAGTAGCTTGGTTCATGGTTTAAGAAACAAAGGATAAGGCTCAAAGTGTATTTGTACCCGCCCGTTCTTCGTAATGTTCTCCGATCCTAAACTCAGTTAATTGTGCGTTTGAACTCCAATTGAGTCTGGAATGGCGTTTTGGTGATGGTTCAGAAATTTGGAAACTTATTTGTTGGAAGGAAGTCATTTTTGCCATATTTTCCATGTTGTTGAGGATTTGTAGTGACCTCTTTTTTGATTTATTATCCCTGATTTTCCTGACTATTCTTGTTTTGAGATTACAGTCAGAGGGATGCCCCAATTTTTTTTCTTAAGTCTCCTTCGTAGGTTTTGAATTAGAGGGATTTTCTCTTGAGAGATAATGACTACCTGTTTGGTAGGGAACCATCACTGTCTTTTGGTTCAGAAGGAATATTTTTGATGTCATTCGTTGTGTACAAAGTGAAAGTTTGCGACTGAACACGCATTTGAAATAAGTAAGAGACTACCCTGCCCCAGGTTTTGATTAAGGGTTTCATTTTGTGTGAAAAAAAATAAAACTCCTACTTCTTAGGCTCAAAGGGATTGACTAGGGATTATCCTCCTTATAACTCCAGTGTTTAGGAATTGAAACAACTCCTTCACAGCGTCAACAAGGTCTATTCAAAAGCATACTGTATGAGATTATGGCATTTTTTCATCATCCTCCCTCTAAAGGCTTGCAACTTTTAAACAAGAGTTAAATATCATAAAGGGAGTAAAAAGAATAGTTTAAATAGAGTGAAAATTAATGGATTAATTCAAGACAAACATATGCAATGCATTAATGAAACAAAGTTTGACATTAATAGGTAAGTGTTTGAATCACAAAAGAGATTACAATTGAAAAATCAAAATGAACAAGACGCTCTCAATGATTTGGCATAGGAGCAATGATCACGTTAGGAATCTCTGGAGGGTCAAACTCAATCTCCTTGGCATCAATCATGTCTTGGATCTTGTTCTTCAGAGCCCAACAATTGTTCGCGTCGTGTCCAGGACTATCAGAATGGTATGCGCACCTTTCATTGGGATGATAAGTAGGCGCAAAATTATTGGGATTCCGAAGAGGAGCCTTTAACATAATCAACTCTTCTTTCAACATGAATTGTAGCGCTTGAGCAAGTGGCATGTTGATCTTAGTGAAATGTATTTTAAGCGCGACCACCTAATGCTGATGCCCATGTTGCCGTTGTTGCACCGGTGCAGGATTGGAAATCAGAACTGCACCCACGTACTGGTCGTGGTTACCCTGGTTACGAACTTTTTGACTGTACACAGAATCAGACTCTTTCTTCCCATTGTATGACTTTTTCTGGATATCAGAGGATGTAGCTCCTTGGATCATTCCGTTTTTTATGCTAGCTCTGACTCTTTCGCCAGTCAGTATTAGCTTAGTGAACCCGGCTGAGGAGCTTCCGATTAGGTGGTTGAAGAAAGGTCCCGTCAAAGTTCCCATAAATATGTCAATCATCTCCCTATCAGTTAAGCATGGTGTGATATGGTGGGAGAACTGACTTAGTTGTTTTGTGTTTTATCGCAAATGTTGCAATTAGCAAGAGTCGCCACTGACTTTTCTTTTATCCAAAAGGAAAGGTGAAAAAGCACAAGAAAGACCTTTGAGATTATTTCTTGAGTTAAGGGGGTAGATTATGAAAAGGGAAGGTATTAGCACCCTTTTCATCCATGGTTTTTCATGGGATCTTAGTTACTTGCTAGATCACTTGCTTTTGTTTGAAAATGTGCTTTGTGTGGTTTTTGAAAGAATTTTGTAAAGATGCCATCGTTTAGGAAAACTTTATAATGATTCTCGTTCGTAAGAATGTATACAAAGTGTTGATCTTTTGAAAATGTTTTCAAGTTTGAAAGATGTTTTGACAGTGTTGGTGTTTGTTTTGAAAATAGCAAGGATGTTTTTGGTTTTGAAATTAAGCAAGCAACTAGGAACATTCTACCTACTCAAAAGTCTTTCATGTTCATTTCCTCTTTCCTTTGACATTGTTATCTTACCATTGATTTGGTAAGTAACCCTATCTTTGGATGTAAACAGGACGAGTGTGGGTCATCGTATAACCATGATTAGCAATGTTGCAAGATATCTTAGCATCTTTCTTTAGGGACTAAGATCATTTTGAAAATGCAACATAAATAGCGTCATCGAGGGACTATGATCTTGTATTTTTGCTTGTTTTTGCTAAGATGCCTCACATGCATAATATGGTCATTTTCATAAGGCAACCAAGTGGATTTTACCCTAGGGGTACTTGTGTGCAAGTGTATTGATTTTCATGCTTTGTTTAGTCTTTGATTAGGGTTTGCTACTTGTTGATTTTATCTTCTCATACAAACCCTAATTACTAGCATTTATATAAAGCAATAAATTGCGAAAAATAAAATTGCTACGCTATTACATCATTAGGGGAGGGGGGTGTACAAAATTACAAATGGGGGATTGCAAGAAAATTAAACTTAATTATCTATTACAACCATATTGAATATTGTACAAAATTGAAAATAAAATGCAAGAATATAAATGGAAAAAGAAATTATTTTTGTTGTTTTTATGAAAGGGTTTTGTCTTGAATTAAATAAAGGAAATGATTAATTAAAATCAAATAAAATTAACTTAAACTAATTAAGAAAAGAAATTAACTTAAAAAGGATTTTTTAGGGTTTTTTTAATGAAAAAGGTTTTAAATTAATGAAAAATGAAGATTAATTAATTAAAATAAACCTAAGTTCTAAATTAATTTTAACTAAGAAAATAAAATAATATACTAATTTATCCTAAGTCTAAAAAAAATTAATTATTTAAGAAAAAAAGAAATTAATTTGTTTTAGAAAAATGTTTTTTTTTCTGTTTTATAGAGAAAATAAATATAATATATAAGTATAAATAATAAATAAAAATATTTTTGGATTTTTTATGATTTATGAAAAAAATAATAGTAATAATAATAATATTAATAATAATAATAATAAATAAATAAATAAACAATGAAATAAAATAATAAAAAAAAGTCAGCGAGGTGGATTAGTAATATAAGACGTATTATGAGAAAAAATGATTAGGCCCACATGAGAAGCCCAAACGCTGCCAAAAAAACACAAAAAGTCAGAAAATAGTGAAAAAATAACAAAAGGTCACGTTGGGGCTTGAACCCAGGATCTAAGGGTGACAGGCGAGCGCTTTAACCACTAAGGTGGTGATACATCCGTTAACTTGTGTGAAAGGATAAATACATAACACAAAACGTGCCCTGATTACACTTCATCTTCAACCTCCAGCCAAAGGATCTGTAACTTGCTCATTACTCAACCATTTGCAAAAATGTAAACATGAAAATTGCTCCATTTTGTCACGCGAATCCAACCATATAAATATCATAAACTATAAATGAATGCTGAATGAGAATTTCTAAAAGTACCAAATTTTGACCTAAATATTTAAGAAAGCTTAAACTCAAAATTATCCTAGCTCAATCAAAATAAATGAAATCTATGGACATGTATAGTTTCAGGGCAATAATGTCTACATCTTATCTTCACAAATGCAAGCCTAACAATGCCTAAATATGAAGATAGAAGTTCAAGAAAAATACCTCAAAACTGGAAATCGTGAAATGGATTTGAGCTTGTTTCAGGCAGTGGTGATGATCAAGTTAGCTTCCTTGGACCTCTAGGAAGCTAATGCAATGCTTAGCTTGAGTTGAGAGTGGCTGAAATGGCCTGGAGAAGTCCAACTGCAATGCTCTGTTTTTGAACTTGGAAATGGATGAAGATGGTGTTACAGTCGTGTAACAGGGATTGGGATGACTTATGTATGATGTTTGGAAGCTTTTGGAAGCAAAAGGCCAAGAAACGCACGAGTGAAATGGAAGTTTGAAGTTCTTGGTCAGAATATGAAACAATGGTGGTTTGTGATGCAATCCTGAGTTTTGGCTAGTTTTGGAGCTTGTATATTCGTGTGTTCTCTTGCAAATAGTATCTCTATTTATAGAGGAAAGGTTTTGAGGTTTGAAATGGTCAGAAACAAAGAATCACATGTTATGAGTTTTTGACTTGTTTTTGAAGTTATCTTGATAAACACGGTTTCAATGCAAGGTACATGTCTTGTAGGGTGGCTAGCAACTTTAAACATATTTGTTCTGAGTTTATAGAGCATGCTTGTGCAGAAAGAACAAGTGCAAAGCTCCATACAAGTTGACTTTGTGATTAAAGCTTCTTTACAAGAATGGAATGGTTACTTTCTTCCAAAAATGGAAATGCAACATGGATAATGATTCAACTGCTTGGACAATGGCTCTATATGTTGTGTAAACATTTAATTATGGAGTGACAAACAAGTTGGAGGCCTGAAAAGTGAAGATTATGCAGCATAGGCTTGGATTTGAATTCTTGTTCATCATGAAATGGCTTGTAATTAAAGTTTGAAAACCCTAACCTCATCTCTTTGATTCTCCTTGCTCATAAATGATCTCAAAGAGTTCTTGGACATTTTGGAAAGCTTGTAATGTTATATACAACCCCTATTTGAATCACTTTTGAAAATTCCCCTTCGAACTATGTGAAAAAGTTCCATGAAGTTAGGTCAAAATCCTGATCAAAACTAGGGCAAAATTTCACTAAGTGTTCAATTTCATAACCATGACTTTATGAATTAATAACTTGAGATCCAAGCATTTTTATAAGAAGTTGTGTAAAGAAATGTTGTAGATATCATGGATACCTACAACTTTCATGATGAAAGTTTCTTTTGAATCCTCTTGCATCATGGTGAAAAGTTGGCTCAAAGTTATGAAAAAACATGAAGTTATAAACACTTAGAAAAATTTCTAAGTTAGAAAAATTTGACTTTTCAAAATGAAATCTTGACTTTTTGATTTCTTGATGAATAAGTTTCATATTTTGACATGTTTTGATGAATTGTAATCTTTGACATTGGATTTTGACCAAAAAGTCAAAGTTTGACTTTTGAGTGTACAGTTGACTTTTGATCAGTTGACTGAGAATTCACTATCAATCCAATTGATCTTGAGTAATGTTTTAGGTCACACCATTAGGTCAAAAAGGTGCAATTGAACTCTTGAAACCATGCTTCAAACCAATTGACCATTTGCTAGGTCAAAAATCAGAAATTGCCCTTTCTCAGTCAAAACCCTAATTTTGACCATTTTGCCCTTTTGATGATTTGATCAAATTTCTTGAGGAATTGTGATCCAAACTTGATCAAATGATACATATGAGATTATAATATTTATGTGGATCAAAAATTATGAAGTTTAACTGTAAATTGGCCATAGTTGATTTTTCCCCAATATAGTTGATTTTTAGGTCAACTGCTCAATTGACTGAACAAAAGTGTGATCCAAGGCTTGAAACTTGACATGAGTAATCTTGGGGGTCCATAATGATCCATGAAAGTCATATGAAGCATTGAAAATTCATTTATCCTTGTGTAATCTCAAACCCTAATTTTGGTCATCAATGCTTAAGGAGGTGTCTTGAGCTGATCATCCCTAGTGTAGTCTTGAACCAAGAGAGATCTTTGTGAGAAAATATTTGATAAATGAGAGGGAAAATTTTGGGGTACAACAGCTACCCCTGTTCAATCTTCTTAAACCTGAAGAGTTAGATTGGCGGATCCTCCATTCGTGACTTGAAGGTGAAAGATGATTGAACACTGGAGTGCCCATAAATTTGCACTCGAAGATGGATGGTGAATGGGCTTATAGATGCCATTTAGAGGAATGTTGGTAAACACTGGAAGAAGTATCAACACAAATCTCTTGTTGATTTATACTAAAACTTGATGTTTTACCTGTGAGAAAAAGAGTTAGTAAAATGCAGATGCTTGCATGATGTTCACCAGATGTGGTATTATGTTAAATGCATATGGTATGTACATGCTATGGTGTATGAATGTGAGATGTATGTTTTTTTTTCCAGGAAAATAAATCCCTAACTGCTTCTAAGGAAATTCTGGGGGGTTGAATCCCTGATTGCCGTTGGGGATGAAGAATATGCATATCTTCAAACTTTGTTGAAAAGATGCTTTCATTGGAGAATATCTCTTGAATGTCAGCTGTTATCTGGTCGAATCCAGGCTTCACAATTTGCTGAGGATGAAGTAGTCAACTGCTATCTAGTCGGATCCAGGCTTCACGACAACTTACTCGGGGAAGAGACGAGTTAACTGTTATCTGGTCGAATTCCAGGCTTTGCAGAAAATTTTCTTGAAATTGAATAGTTATCTGGTCGGATCCAGGCTTCACAACAACTTGTTGGGGATACAGAAGTTAACTGTTATCTGGTCGGATCCAGGCTTCGTAGTAACTTCAAGTGGTAATTACTATCTGGTCGGGTCCATGTTTCATGGTTTTTGGAAAGTTGTACTATTATCTGGTCGAGTCCAGGCTTCATAGTGTCTCTCTGGGAATCATAGTTAGTTGTTATCTGGTCGGGCTCCAGGTTTCACAATAAACTGTTTGAAAAACTATTATCTGGTCGGGTCCAGGCTTTGCAGATTTTTGAGGTTGATGACGCCAACTGTTATCTGGTCGGGTCCAGGCTTCACCATAAACTGTTTGGGGATTTATTTGTCATCTGGTCAGTTTCCAGATTTCACAACGAATCTCTGAGGGTAATTGCTATCTGGTCGTATCTAGACTTCACAACAACTTTCTTGAAAAGATGAAATTGAAAACTGATATCTGGTCAGATCTAGGTCTCACAGTAATTTGTTGGGGCAGAGGCAAACTCTATTGGGGAAAAGAAGTTAAACCTTGGTTGGGTTGAGTCCAGGTTCTTCTATATCTTTGGAGAGTTAGACTATTATCTAGTCGGGTCCAGGTTTCATAGTATCTTGAAATTGAGATCAATTGTTATCTGGTCGGGTCCAGGTTTTAGATACTCAAACTGTTATCTGGTCGGATTCCAGGTTTCAGTAATTCACTAGGGATAGTGGCAAACTCTACTAGAGAAGATGAGTTTTGCTAATGATTTTGTAGGAATTAAACTGCTATCTGGTCGGGCCCAGGCTTTGACAATTGAAGAAGTCAAACTATTATCTGGTCGGGTCTATGCTTCAGTAATAACTTGAAAATTGTGCTAATATTTGGTCGGGTCCAGGCTTCATAGTATCTTTTTGGAAATAATAAAGGCTTTGCTGATGGCTTTACTGGGGATCATGGGTTGTGGCCCTATGATTTGCAATAATCTGAAAGGAAAATTCAAACTGGAGAGTGTAGACTCAGTCGGGTAGGACATACTCAGCTTGGGGAGGATACACTCAACTGGGGAGGATATACACAACTGGGGAACAACGGGCTCAGCTGGGGAGGATGGACTATGCTGGGGGAATACAACCTCGGTTGGGGAGGATGTACTCGGCTGGGGAATTTTGTGGTTCCTTGATTGTTGTTGGGGAAATAAAACCTGTTGGGGAAATAAACCCTGTTGGGGAAGTAAACCCTGTTGGGGAAGTGAGTTTCTTTTAGGAAGAGATCCACGAGGCTTCAACTTGTAGAAAATAGACTTAGCTAGAGAGAGAGAGAGAGCTGCCAAGAGATTGAGACTTTGGTCGGGGATTATCCTGTGCAAAAAGACTTTGTGAGTAACTTTGTTGGGGAAAGGTTTATTGTAGCCATTTTGGGGGGATAATGATAATGAGATAACTCTTGTGGGGATATTTCATATACATTAAAGAGATGCTTGTTGCTTCTTAGCAGGAAACATGTGCCAAATAGTCTTAAATATGTTCATATGTGTTGTACCCCAAAATTTTCCCTCTCATATTATCAAGATTTTCCTCACAAGACTTCTTAGACTCCAGACAGAATTAGGGTTTGCTCAGCTCAAGACCTCCTCTTGCACTGATGACCTGAAATTAGGGTTTGGGTTTGCACAAGGATTTTTGGATCATCAATGCTTAATGTGACTTTCATACACCATCTTGGACCCCTAAGATTGCTCATACCAAGTTTCAAGCCTTGAATCACATTTTTGCCCAGTCAATTGGACAATTGACCTAAAAATCAGCTGTATTGGAGGAAAAGTCAACCATGGCCAATTTATAGTCAAACTTCATAATTTTTGATCCATGACAATATTTTAGACTCCTATGTACCATTTGATCAAGTTTGGACCATAACTCCTCAAGAAATTTGATCAGATCATCAAAAGGGCAATATGGTCAAAATTAGGGTTTTGACTGAGAAAGGGCAATTTATGAATTTTAAACTAGACAATGACCAATTGGGTTCAAGCATGATTTCAAGGGCTCAAAAACATCATCTTGACCTAAACACATAGTTCAAAAGATCTCAAAAGCATTGGATTGACAAATGAATTTTCCAGTCAACTGATCAAAAGTCAATTGTACACTGAAAAGTCAAACTTTGAATTTTTGGTCAAAATCAAGTGCCAAGGGTCATAATTCATAAAGGTATGTCAAAATGTGAAACTTGTTGACCAAGAAACCTAATTTTACAAATTAGGGTTTTAATTTGAAATTTTTCATAACTTAGAATTTTTCTAAGTTATGGAAAATTTCTTATTTTTTTCCAACTTTCCACAACTTTTTCACCATGATTCAATTGGATTCAAAGAAAACTTCAAACTTTAAATTTATAGTCCTCCATGAAATCTACAACTTTGATTCACAAAGTTTTCCCAAATGATGCTTGGATCTCAAGTTATGATTTTGTGAATAGGGGTCCATAAAATTTTTAACTTAGTGAAATTTTGGCCTAGTTTAGGCAAATTTTTGACCTAACTTCATGGAAATTTTTCACCTAGTTCCAAGAGGTATCTCAAAATGCATTTCAAATATGGATTATAGAGCATGTTACATGTTTCCAAAATGTCCAAGAACTCTCCAAGATAATTTATGGTTAGGGAGAATCGAAGAAATGAAAATGGCAATTTATCACTTTTGTGCAAGGCATTTTCACAATGTGACAAGTTGCAAATCAGTTTCAAACATGCTTGTAATTGGTATTACAGGTCCTAATCCTTTCTACACTCCATAATTGAATGCTAACACATTGGATATTGGCTTTATTCTGACCTATGGAGCTTTGCACAAAGAATTAATCCATTTATGGCATAAAGTTCTCAATACCATTTTCATAAAGCTAGCCTTTTTGCAACTTTGCATTCCTTGAGCATTGAACCTGTTTCTTTGTCACAAGCAAGGTCCACAGTTATCAGGCATGTTTACCAACTCTTATCAGCTAAGGAACTAGCAAGTACAAGCTTTTGGGCATTGTCACTTCAACTTTCTTCAAAAGCAAGTAAACTTGCAAAAGTCAATACAATTCATCCATCTGATAAAGGCAAGCCTTGACTTCATTTCAAACAACTTCAAAACATTGTAACAATCCTAAGCACGAATTGCTAACATCTTAAACACTCTAAAACACAAAAAACCACATTTCTGCCCAAAATAGGGCAACTTCTGCAAATCTCAAGCCAAATCAATATTGGCTCATGCGTTTCTTGATTCAATCCTTGAAACACCTTCCATACATCACACCTAAATTGTCCAGGCCCTTGTCTTGCAACTGTCTGCCCTGTTTCAAGCTTCACCATTTTCATTTTGAAGGTTTGTAGGTTGACTCGTGCAGCAAGATTCAAGCATCTACAAGGCAAGCTGAGCATTCGAGAAGCTTGAGGGAACTTCAAGGAAGCTCATAAGATCTTCAAGCCTCACTCAAAGTCCCCACATTGCCATATCCAAACTCAACTGAACAAGGTATTTGTCAAGTTTCTATCTCTCTATTTAGGCACCCTTAGGTCACGATTTGTGAAGCAAAGATGTAGTCCTTAACTTGCTTAAGCTGTACATATGCATAGTTTCCATTTATATTAACTGAGCTAAGAGTATTTGGTTGTTGAACATGCTGAAAAAACTAGGTCAGAAATTAGGGCCATTAAAATTCTCCTTGGTCTTTTAGAGTTAGGTCATGTTCTTTATATCATTAGAATCGTGAGTTCATGAGCTATCTTTTTTGTGTTATGAGTTTTTGATTTTATGCAAGCATGAGAAAGAACAAGAGTTGAACATAGAAGCGCGCGTTTGGGACGAAGCTGGAGGTCAGGGATGAAGGCTGTCTGGGCTTGGCGCCTTGGGCCTATTTCTTTTCACACCCCTGTTTCCTTTTTGCACCCACTTGGCCCATTTTTTATATATTTCATTTTTTTTTATATTTCTTTTGTGATTATTGACTTTATTATTTTTTTTCTGAACATTAAAAATCCCAAAAATATTTTCTTGATTTTTTTCATTTTCATTTTATTATTTTTATTATTTTTTTTTGCAGAAAATTAGTTTATTAGGTTTATAAAACTTATTTTCTTAAATAAACTTATAAATAATAATAAAAATACTTAAATATTTTATTTTATTATATTATACACATTAAATTTTTTTTTCATACATATTTAATTTTTAATATTGTATATAATTTTATTTTATTTTTCTTGAGTAAAAATGAACAAATAAATATTAGAAAACAATATTTTCTTTTAAAACAAAAAAAAAACCCAGGGTTTCCCCTTAAAAAAATAATAACATTATTTTTTCTTATTTTTAGGACTTTGATAATTTTATTTTTTCATACATAAAATAAATACAAAAACATTTTTGCATAGTTACATTTTATTGTATATTTTAAATACTTGTTTATTTATTTATTTGTACAATAAATTCAATTGGGTTGTAATAGTGAATTAGGGTTTTATTTTGTGGAAATATTCCCATTCAAAACTTGTATCCCCCTTCCCATAATACTGTTGTAATAGTTTAGATTTACTTTACGCAATTTATCGCATTATATACATGTTTAGTAAATTAGGGTTTGCATGATAAGACAAAATCAAACAAATAGCATGACCTAATTCAAGACAAACAAAATGCATGAAAATGACAACACATTGCACACAAGCACCTCTAGGATTTCACCCACTTGGTTGCCTTAAAACATGGCCATGGTATGCATGCTAGGTATTTTGGCAAAACAAAACAAAACAAAAGATCACAGTCCCTCGATGACGTTATCTTGGTTGCCTAAAAACAAATGATCTTAGTCCCTCAAACTTGCTAAAGATACTTGGCAATATTGTTATCATGGTCATACGATGACCCACGCCCGTCCCGTTTAACATCCAAAGATATGGTTGTCTACCAAAACAATGGTAGGTCAACAATATCAAAGGAATAAAAATGTATAGGAAAGAATTTTGAGTAGGTAGACAGCTTCTAGTTACTTGATCAAACTTGCAAACCATCCTTGCTATTTTCAAACAAAAACACACATTTCAAAATAATTTCCAAACAACTCTCAAAACATTGAAACATTTTTCAAAAGACAAAACATCTTTGTATACATTCTTACAAACAAGAATCATTACAAAGATTGCCAAAATGATGGCCTCTTTTAAAAATACTTTCAAAACCACACAAAGCACCATTTAAAACAATTGTCAAAGCAAAGCAAGTGATCTAAAACAAGTAACTAAGAGCCCATGGAAAACCATGGATGAAAAGGGTGCTAGCACCTTCCCTTTTCATAATCTACCCCCCGAACCCAAAAACAATCTCAAAGGTCTTTCCTGTGCTTTTTTACCTTTCCTTTTGGATAAAATAAAAGTCGGTGGCAACTCTTGCTAAACCGCAACATTTGCGAACACAAACGCAAAACCTCAAGTCAGTTCTCCCACCGTATCACAGAACTGGCGAGTCTGCTGAGGAATATTCTAAAAGTGGGGTTACCTTAGGGTTTTAGATCACCTTTACATGCTTATCTTGCTTGACTTGTTTGCTTTACACTTTAGTTCTATTGTTTGGGTTTGAATCCTCTACCCGTATTTGGGAAACATTCATAGGTAAATAGCAATACGTTGTGGAAATTGTGCGGGGTATACTGACATGGTCTAAGAAATAGCTATATTAGTGCGACATATTTGTGGGTACCGGTAGCCTTTGAGTCAATCAAAGAGAATACGGGGCCGCAGAGTGATGTCATGAAGCACTAATGGACTTTTAGAACCTTTACTTGACCAACTTGGAGTTTTAGGATGTAGTGAGATGATCGGCTTTGGTGCAGTCTGAAGTTGGTAGATAGTCGATACTACACTCATTGAGGGTTGGTTCCTTGAAATATTTCGGTCGCCAGTAAAGAGGCTGAATTGAAACAATGAACAAGGAAACAATCCAGTGATATTGAGCTCTTTAGAACCCGGTTACTATTTCTAGGATAGGTTGAGCCAACTAAACTTCAAGAGGGTACTTACCTATGAGACCCCATGCAAGCCTAAACTAGGAACTTGTGTGAGTTTCTTGTACATATATACTTGTGCATAACATCATGGATATCATAAACATCATATGCATACACTAACCATTTCAAGGATTTTGGATTTTCATCTTTGTTCCTGTTTTGTAGGATATGTAATCACTTTGCAGGAAAAATATCCAAATCAACCTTGTAAGAATTCCTCCTCAACTCAAGGAGCTAGCTTCAAGGATTCCTGAGAAATCTCCATTCACCGAGAGACATGGTCGTCTTCTCAACTTGGTCACCACCAACACTGAGGAGGATATGTTGAAAGTTCTCTTCCAGTTCTTTGACCCTTTGCATCATTGCTTCACATTTCCTGACTACCAACTTGTGCCTACTTTGGAGGAATTTTCTCAACTCTTGAGGATTCCTATTCTCAGTCAACTACCCTTCAACGGTACGGAAAGATATCCAAAGCCAGAAGAGATTTCTCAAGCCTTACACTTGCACTCCTCTGATGTCACAACACATTGGGAAATAAGAAGTGGTGTCAAAGGCTTCTTGTCAAAGTTTCTGTTTGAGAAGGCCCAAAGCTGTTGGAATTCTCTAGACTTGCAAGCTTTTGAGAACATTATAGCTCTTCTCATCTATGGGATGGTCTTATTCCCTAACCCTGATCAACTCATAGATGTGAGTGCTGTCAAAATCTTCATGACTCGCAACCCGATGCCTACATTGCTTAGGGATATCCTCCACTCTTTTCACACTCGTACAATGAGGAAAAGAGGTGTTCTCATGTGTTGCACTCCTCTACTGGAAAGATGGTTTATTTCTCATCTTCCCCAATCAGTCTTGAAGAATGAGCAAGGTTTGAGGTGGTCAAAACAATTGATGACCCTTACACATTCATACATTCATTGGTGTTCTCGATCAAAAGAGAATGTCATCATCATTGACCGTTATGGAGAATTCCCTAATGTCCCTCTACTTGGAATTAGGGGAGGCATCACCTACAACCCTTGCTTGGCTCTGAGACAATTTGGGTATGCCTGAAGGGATGGCCCACATGATATGCTGATTCAAGGTTTGGTTTTCGACTTTGACAACGACGATCAAAGACTCCGACAAAGGTTCATCCGAGCTTGGAGAATGCCTAACAAGGTGGACAGTAAGACCTTGGGACACAAGAATTCCATCCCTCTTGAACCTTACCTCAAGTGGGTACGAACCCGCGCCCAAAGTTTTATGATGCCTTACCCCTACATTCTCCCAATGATTATAGAGCCTGTTATGGAAGGAGAGGTTCTATACACCCTCCTACATCCTGACATGCCAACATCACTCGAAGATTTACAAAGGAGTTCGATACAGCTCAAGGGGGAGCGTGATACTTTTGAAGCCCAATTCTACGCAAGCGAGAAGAAGGTTTTAGAACTCACTCGTCAACTCCATGAAGAGAAGACTCTCAATACCTACATTGCACCAAATAGGATGCGCAATGTCTTTTTACCTTAGAATTTTGTATTATTTTGCCCATGGGGCATTGATGTATAAAAAATTCTATCTTATTAATATGATGTGTGTTCCTTTTTTGTCTAAAACAAATTTGAATTTCTGAATCCTTGAATGCATTACGTGAATACATATCATTCATATGCATAAACAGGTCTTCACACCAAGTTTCGTCATCTCTCTGCTGTATATTTCAGCAAGATGGATATTAAACAAACGGTCAAAGACTTACAAGTTCAGAATTCACAATTTCAACAGCTACTCTTGACCCTAGACAAGGGGCAGGAGGAGCTCAAAACTATGCTAGAGAAGGAAAAAGAGAAAAAGAAGAAGAAGAGAGCTGGTGTGGCTATCTTGGGCAGAAGGTTTGAAGGACAAGCTAGACGGACTTTAGAATTCCCATCAACATCTGAAGAGGGGGAAGGAAAAGGTAAAGGAACTGCAGTTCCATTTGATTCTGAGGCAGAGGAAGAGGAAGATGAGGACTATTCTGAACAGCAGTATCCTCTGGACGATGACAAATACAAGAACTTAGAAGAACGTCTAGCTGCTATGGAAGTGCAGAGAGTGCCTGGACTGAACTTTGAGGAGTTAGGGCTGGTTTCTGGAATTGTAATCCCTCCTAAATTTAAACTACCACTGTTCGCTAAATACGATGGGTTGTCTTGTCCCAAGATGCACCTACGATCTTATGTCAGGAAAATTCAACCACATTCTTCTGACAAAGACCTATGGGTCCATTTTTTCCAGGACAGTCTTTCGGGATCACAGCTGAATTGGTTCTACCAGTTGGAGAGATCTGATATGCATAATTGGGAAGATTTAGCAGCCACCTTCTATAAACAATATCAATACAACACTGACTTGGCGCTAACCCGTACTCAGCTACAGAGTATGGCCATGGCTACCAATGAGGGTTTCAAAGACTACGCCCAGAAATGGAGGGATTTGGTCGGAAGGGTGCAACCACCTTTATCTGAAAGAGAGCTTGTGGACATGTTCTTAGGGACTCTGTCAGGTCCTTTCTTTAATCACCTAATTGGAAGCTCCTCTACAAGTTTCACTGAGTTGATTCTGACTGGCGAGAGGGTGGAAGCCGATATTAGAAGCGGGATAATTCAGAAAGATATGTCTACCTCTGCTGCAGCAAAAAATCCCTTCACTGGAAAGAAGGAGGTGTCAGTTGTCTATGCCCAGAGAAATCAGGGAAGAGTTGAAAGCGACTAATAGTGGGGGCCGTCATGATTCAGAAGTCTGTGTCAGACCAACCAAGAAACAACCCGCCGAGAAATGATCAGCCGAGGAATAACCAGCAAAGGGTGGAAAGGCCTGTAAGGTAATTCACCAAGATAAACATGACTCCTGCTCAAGTCATACCCCATCTCTTGAAGTTGAACCTGGCCATGCTGAAGGAGGCCCCTAAAAATCCTAACACTTCTTCTCCGCTTTACCATCCCAACGCCATATGTGCTTACCATTCAGAAAGTCCAGGGCACAACACCAACAACTATTGGGCCTTAAAGAATAAGATTCAAGATCTAATTGACGCAAAGGAAGTTGAATTCGAAGCTCCTGAAAATCCGAATGTTATCTCCGCCCTAATGCTGAGGCATGGGCACAATGCCAATGCTGTGGAGGAAGATCTGTTTGTTTCTGCTGTGGCTGAACTGTCAACTCCTCTCCTAACCATCAAGTTGAATTTGTTGAAGGCTGGGGTGTTCCTAGGGTGTGACCAAGATTGCCATGCTTGCTTGTCCTCCCCATTTGAATGTCCTCTTTTGAAGAAAGGAATAGAACAATTGATTAATAATAAGGAAATTTTGTTTGAGAAAGCTCCCATCTCACCCATTCTAGTTCCCGAAGTTTCAATAATAACCATATACGCCAATCCTTCCAGGGTTCCTAAAAAACCCATTAGGATTACATATGCTCCTATGACTACTCCTTTGAAGAAAACAATGCCAGGGCCAACCCCGTACAAAACTGATAAAATGGTACCATGGAACTATGGTGGAGAAATCTACTACCATGGTGTCAAACAGATTGAACAGACCATTGAAGAAGAAGGCTCTGAGGAAGATAATCCTGACATCAGTAACATTGTTGGAACAAGAAAAATTACTTGTAGTGGGATAATCGTTTCTCTAGAGATTACTCCTCCAACATCAGTCTTTGGACCCGCGGCCATCCCGAAGATCACACCTATACCAGTAACTGTACCTGCAAGTGTACCCGCCAACAATGACAATGTAATTCCCATCCCTGTTTCCGATGCTGAGAAAAAAGGAAAGAATGTTTAAGAGGAGCCTGTCTTGACGAAGGCTCAGTCATTAGTCATTCCTGATACATCCCAGAAAGAGATGGAAGAGATTCTGAGGATCATTAAGAAAAGTGATTACAATGTCGTTGAACAACTGGGGTAGACCCCCTCCAAAATATCTATGTTAGCCCTGTTGCTGTGCTCCGAGGCACATGCTAAAGCTTTGGTCAAGTTTTTGAAGACGACCCACGTGCCACAAGAAACCTCCACTGATCAATTCCAGGAATGTGTGGCCAGCTTAACAGTTGACAATGGCCTGGGATTCTCCAATGCAGACTTGACCTCCAAAGGGAAAAAACATAATGATGCGCTAAATGTCTCAGTGGAGTGTAAGGGAACCACCCTAGCTCATGTTTTGGTTGATACTGGGTCGTCTTTAAATGTCTTGCCGAAGAAAGCCTTAGATAGACTGGATTGTGAAGGCTTAACCCTGAAACCCAGCAATATAATTGTCAGAGCCTTTGATGGTTCTAAGAGGATGGTCCATGGAGAGGTGGACATCCTCATCAAGGTGGGTACCTAGACGTTCAATTCAACATTATACGTAATGGACATCTGTCCTTCCTACTCTTGCCTATTGGGAAGACCTTGGATTCACCATGATGGAGCTGTCACTTCTACTCTGCATCAAAAGCTCAAGTACCCTGTCCAGGGGAAAATCATAACTGTTCATGGAGAAGAGGAATACATGATCAATCATCTTAATTCTTTCCGTTATGTGGAATTAGATGGAAAATTCATAGAGACCCCTTTCCAACACTTTGAAGAAGTATCTGAAGAGATAACGGCGACCAAGATAGTGTCCTCAACTCCTGTGATTACAAGACCTCCGCCTCATATGTCTTCTTTAAAGGATGCTAGAGCAGTGGTGGAAGAAGGAGGATCCACAATCTGGGGGCAGCTTCCCGAATTCCCTTTCAAAGCAGATAAATTCGGCTTGGGATTTACTTCGACTGGTCAGAAGGCCGTGCGCCGCTCCCGTGCCGGAAGGCCACCTGTGAAGATCAGCCACCGAGGAGTTAATGCACTAGAGGACAGTGAAGAAGAGGGAAAATTGGAAGACTGGATTTTCCCTACTGTTGACAGAGGACTGTGCAACTGGGAAGCAAAAGACTTTGTTCCGATTACTTTCATAAATCAGTAATTTATCTTTTTTGTTTTTTGTTGGACTGTAATAATTCACAAACAATTCGTACTTTTTCAACCATGTGTCTTACCCGAGGCACATAGGTCCATTTGTAAGGGTTCTTATTTTCATTTCATATGTCATTTTAATGAATCATGGACGCTGTTCATATATAAACCTTTTTGTTCATTGTCTTTCTTTTACATTTTTGTTGTTTTAAGATGGCTATGCCCTTACACACACCCACACTCACAAATGCAGGTACCCTTCCATTCTGGAACCCATGGGTAACGATACTACTATAGCCTTCAGTGACTCTGAAGATCTGATCAACCAAGCCGAATACGAAGGTGAGGAAGATTGTGAGATGCCAGGGGAATTGGCCAGATTACTACAGCAAGAGGAAAGAGCAATTCAGCCTCATGAAGAGAAGTTGGACACAATCAACTTGGGAAATGAGGATGATAAAAAGGAAGTCAAGATAGGTCCCAAACTAGAGCCGAGTGTCAAGGAGCGCCTAATTCATCTACTACATGATTATGTTGAGATCTTCGCCTGGTCATACGAAGACATGCCGGGACTCGATACAGACATTGTGGTACACCGTCTCCCCACAAGAGAAGACTGTCCACCAGTGAAATAGAAGGTTTGCCACATGAGACCTGACATGTCTGAAAAGATCAAAGCAGAAGTTATGAAGCAGTTCAATGCTGGATTTCTGGCTGTTACTTCCTATCCACAATGGGTCGCTAACATTGTGCCCGTGCCTAAGAAGGACGACAAAGTGAGAATATGCGTGGATTACAGAGACTTAAACAGGGCCAGCCCTAAAGATGACTTTCCACTTCCGCACATCGACATCCTGGTTGACAACACAGCTCAACACAAAGTATTTTCTTTCATGGACGGATTCTCAGGCTATAACCAGATCAAAATGGCCCTTGAGGACATGGAGAAAACTACTTTTGTTACATAGTGGGGTACGTTCTGCTACAAAGTGATGCCATTCGGACTGAAGAATGCTGGGGAAACCTATCAACGCGCCATGGTAGCTTTGTTTCATGATATGATACATCATGAGATATAGGTCTATGTAGATGACATGATAGCCCGATCACAAACTGAAGAAGAACACCTTGATCACTTGAAAAAGCTGTTTATCAGGTTGAAGGAGTACAAGCTCAGACTGAATCCAAACAAGTGTACATTCGGAGTCTGGTCCGGTAAACTCTTGGGTTTCATTTTCAACAACAAAGGCATCAAGGTTGATCCTGCCAAAGTCAAAGCTATACAAGAAATGCCTACTCCTCGCACTGAGAAGGAGGTCAGAGGTTTCTTGGGACGCCTAAACTAAATTGCAAGGTTCATTTCTCACCTAACATCTACCTGTGAACCAATCTTCAAGCTGTTGAAGAAAGATCAGGTAGTTAAATGGAATGATGACTGTCAAATTGCTTTCGATAAAATCAATGAGTATTTGCTAGAACCTCCTATCTTGATGCCACCCATCGAAGGAAGATCGTTAATCATGTATCTGATTGTCTTAGAAGATTCAATGGGGTGCTTACTGGGCCAACATGACGAGTCTGGCCGAAAAGAGCATGCCATTTATTACCTTAGCAAAAACTTTACCGACTGTGAGACCCGATACTCACTGCTCGAGAAAACTTGCTGCGCTTTGGTATGGGCTGCTCGCCGGCTAAGGTAGTATATGTTGACTCATACAACTTTGCTGATATCTAAGATGGATCCGATCAAGTACATCTTTGAGAAGCCTGCTTTGTCTGGAAGAATAGCTAGATGGCAGATGATCCTAACGGAATACGACATACAGTACACGACCCAAAAAGCTATAAAGGGGAGTGTGCTAGCTGACAATCTGGATCATCAAGCTGTCGAAGATTACCAATCCATGAGGTTCGACTTCCCTGACAAAGACATCATGACATTGGACAACATTGAAGGTATCAGACCATATGACGGACCTGAACAAGGATCCCGATGGACCCTGTACTTTGATGGGGCCTCCAATGCACTTGGCAACGGTATCGGCGCGGTACTCATCTCCCCATAAGGTTTCCATACACCTTTCACTGCCCGAATCTGCTTCAACTGTACGAACAACATGGCAGAGTATGAAGCTTGCATTTTTGGACTCAAGGCTGCCATAGACTTGGGAATCAAATCTTTGATTGTGTTTGGGGACTCAGCTTTGGTCATCAGTCAGATCAAATAAGAGTGGGATACTAAACATCCAAACCTCACCCCTTACAAAGAATATGTCTTAACATTGTTACCACATTTCGAGCAGATTACCTTCGAGCACTTCCCGCGAGAAGAAAATCAGCTAGCAGATGCTCTAGCTACGATGTCATCCATGTTTAAACTTAACTGGGATAATGAGGCTCCCCAAATCACCATTGAAAGTATGGTCGAACATGCACATTGTCACGAGATTAATACCGAGGAAGTAGTGGACCAGCCGTGGTTTCATGAAATCAAAAGGTATCTCGAGGCGTAAGAATACCCTTAAGGAGCTTCAGTCAATGACAAAAAGTTCTTAAGGAGGTTCTCGGAAAATTTCTTCCTAAGCAATGGCATCCTGTACAAGCGCAATCATGATTCTGTTCTGCTCCGTTGTATGGACAAAGCTGAAGCTGAAAAGATAATGGCTGAATTGCATGAAGGCACCTTCGACACTCACTCTAGCGGGCATACGATGGCTAAGAAGATTATACGGGCAGGCTATTACTGGTCTACCATGGAAGCTGACTGTTATCAACATTCCCGCACTTGTCATAAATGTCAAATCTATGCCGACAAGGTACACGTGCCTCCAATTCCTCTAAATGTTCTAACAGCTCCTTGGCCATTCGCTATGTGGGGAATCAACATGATTATAGAGATCAAGCCTACAACATCCAATGGACACCGCTTCATCCTGGTGGCCATTGACAACATCACACAGGTTGAGCCAACTAAACTTCAAGAGGGTACTTACCTATGAGACCTCATGCAAGCCTAAACTAGGAACTTGTGTGATTTTCTTGTACATAAATACTTGTGCATAACATCATGGACATCATAAACATCATATGCATCCACTAACCATTTCAAGGATTTTGGATTTTCATCTTTGTTCCTGTTTTGTAGGACATGGAATCACTTTGCAGGAAAACTATCCAAATCAACCTTGTAAGAATTCCTCCTCAACTCAAGGAGCTAGCTTCAAGGATTCCTGAGAATTCTCCATTCACCGAGAGACATGGTCGTCTTCTCAACTTGGTCACCACCAACACTGAGGAGGATATGCTGAAAGTTCTCTTCCAATTCATTGAACCTTTGCATCATTGCTTCACATTTCCTGACTACCAACTTGTGCCTACTTTGGAGGAATTTTCTCAACTGTTGAGGATTCCTATTCTCAGTCAACTACCCTTCAATGGTACGGAAAGAGATCCAAAGCCAGAAGATATTTCTCAAGCCTTACACTTGTACTCCTCTGATGTCACAACACATTGGGAAATAAGAAGTGGTGTCAAAGGCTTCTTGTCAAAGTTTCTGTTTGAGAAGGCCCAAAGTTGTTGGAATTCTCTAGACTTGCAAGCTTTTGAGGAGATTGTAGCTCTTCTCATCTATGGGATGGTCTTGTTCCCTAACCCTGATCAACTCATAGATGTGAGTGCTGTCAAAATCTTCATGACTCATAACCCGATGCCTATATTTCTTGGGGATATCCTCCACTCTTTTCACACTCGTACAATGAGGAAAAGAGGTGTTCTCATGTGTTGCACTCCTCTACTGGAAAGATGGTTTATTTCTCATCTTCCCCAATCAGTCTTGAAGAATGAGCAAGGTTTGAGGTGGTCACAACAATTGATGACCCTGACACATTCAGACATTCATTGGTGTTCTCGATCAAAAGAGAATGTTATCATCATTGACCGTTGTGGAGAATTCCCTAATGTCCCTCTACTTGGAATTAGGGGAGGCATCACCTACAACCCTTGCTTGGCTCTGAGACAGTTTGGGTATGCCCGAAGGGATGGCCCACATGATATGCTGATTCAAGGTTTGGTTTTCAACTTCGACAACGACGATCAAAGACTTCGACAAAGGTTCATCTGAGCTTGGAGAATGCCCAACAAGGTGGACAGTAAGACCTTGGGACACAAGAATTCCATCCCTCTTGAGCCTTACCTCAAGTGGGTACGAACCCACGCCCAAAGTCTTATGATGCCTTACCCCTACATTCTCCCAGTGATTATAGAGCCTGTTATGGAAGGAGAGGTTCCATACACCCTCCTACATCCTGACATGCCAACATCACTCGAAGATTTACAAAGGAGTTGGATACAACTCAAGGGGGAGCGCGGTACTTTTGAAGCCCAATTCTACACAAACGAGAAGAAGGTTTTAGAACTCACTCGTCAACTCCATGAAGAGCAGACACTCAACACCTACATTGCACCAAAGAGGATGCACAACGTCTTTTTACCTTAGAATTTTGTATTATTTTGCCCATGGGGCATTGATGTATAACAAATTCTATCTTATTAATATGACGTGTGTTCCTTTTTTGTCTAAAACAAATTTGAATTTCTGAATCCTTGAATGCATTACATGAATACATATCATTCATCATATGCATAAACAACTCTTCACACCAAGTTTCCTCATCTCTCTGCTGTTTATTTCAGCAAGATGGATATTGAACAAACGATCAAAGACTTACAAGCTCAGAATTCACAATTTCAACAGCTACTCTTGACCCTAGACAAGGGGCAGGAGGAGCTCAAAACTCTGCTAGAGAAGGAAAAAGAGAAAAAGAAGAAGAAGAGAGCTGGTGTGGCTATCTTGGGTAGAAGGTTTGAAGGACAAGCCAGACGGACTTTGGAATTCCCATCAACATCTGAAGAGGGGGAAGGAAAAGGTAAAGGAACTGCAGTTCCATTTGATCCTGAGGCAGAGGAAGAGGAAGATGAGGACTATTCTAAACAGCAGTATCCTCCGGCCGATGACAAATATAAGAACTTGGAAGAACGTCTAGCTGCTATGGAAGTGCAGAGAGTGTCTGGGATGGACTTTGAGGAGTTAGGGCTGGTTTCTGGAATTGTAATCCCTCCTAAATTTAAAGTGCCACTGTTCTCTAAATACGATGGGTTGTCTTGTCCCGAGATGCCACTACGATCTTATGTCAGGAAAATTCAACCACATTCTTCTAACAAAGACCTATGGGTCCATTTTTTCCAGGACAGTCTTTCGGGATCACAACTGGATTGGTTCTTCCAGTTGGAGAGGTCTGATGTGCATAATTGGGAAGATTTGGTAGCCGCCTTCTATAAACAGTATCAATACAACGCCGACTTGGCGTTAACCCGTACTCAGCTACAGAGTATGGCCATGGCTACCAATGAGGGTTTCAAAGACTACGCCCAGAAATGGAGGGATTTGGCCGGAAGGGTGCAACCACCTTTATCTGAAAGAGAGCTTGTGGACATGTTCTTGGGGACTCTGTCAGGTCCTTTCTTTAATCACCTGATTGGAAGCTCCTCTGCAGGTTTCACTGAGTTGATTCTGACTGGCGAGAGGGTGGAAGCCGGTATTAGAAATGGGAAAATTCAGAAAGATGTGTCTACCTCTGCTGCAGCAAAAAAGCCCTTCACTGGAAAGAAGGAGGTGTCAACTGTCTATGCCCAGAGAAATCAGGGAAGAGTTGAAAGATGACTAACAGTGGGGGCCGTCATGATTCAGAAGTTTGTGTCAGACCAACCAAGAAACAACCCGTCGAGAAATGATCAGCCGAGGAATAACCAGCAAAGGGTGGAAAGGCCTGTAAGGAAATTAACCACGATAAAAATGACTCCTGCTCAAGTCTTACCCCATCTCTTGAAGTTGAACCTGGCCATGCTGAAGGAGGCCCCTAAAAATCCTAACACTTCTTCTCTGCATTACCATCCCAACGCCATACGTGCTTACCATTCAGAAAGTCCAGGGCATGACACCAACAACTATTGGGCCTTGAAGAATAAGATTCAAGATCTAATTGATGCAAAGGAAGTTGAATTCAAAGCTCCTGAAAAGCCGAATGTTATCTCCGCCCCAATGCTGAGGCATGGGCATAATGCTAATGCTGTGGAAGAAGATCTGTTTGTTTATGCTGTGGATGAACTGTCAACTCCTCTCCTAACCATCAAGTTGAATTTGTTGAAGGCTGGGGTGTTCCTTGGGTGTGACCAAGATTGTCATGCTTGCTTGTCCTCCCCATTTGACTGTGCTCTTTTGAAGAAAGGAATCCAACAATTGATTAATAATAAGGAAATTTTGTTTGAGAAAGCTCCCATCTCACCCATTCCAGTTCCCGAAGTTTCAATAATAACCATATACGCCAATCCTTCCAGGGTTCCTAAAAAACCCGTTAGGATTACATCTGCTCCTATGACTACTCCTTTGAAGATAACAATGCCAGGGCCAACCCCGTACAAAACTGATAAAATGGTACCATGGAACTATGATGGAGAAATCTACTACCATGGTGTCAAACAGATTGAACATACCATTGAAGAAGAAGGCTCAGAGGAAGATAATCCTGACATCAGTAACATTGCTGGAACAAGCAAAATTACTCGTAGTGGGAGAATCTTTTCTCCAGAGATTGCTCCTCCAACAAAAGTCTTTGGACCCACGGCCATCCCGAAGATTACACCTATACCAGTAACTGTACCTGCAAGTGTACCCGCCAACAATGACAATGCAATTCCCATCCCTGTTTCCGATGCTGAGAAAAAACGAAAGAATGTTCAAGAGGAGCCTGTCTTGACGAAGGCTCAGTCATTAGTCATTCCTGATACATCCCAGAAAGAGATGGAAGAGATTCTGAGGATCATTAAGAAAAGTGATTACAATGTCTTTGAACAACTGGGGCAAACCCCCTCCAAAATATCTATGTTAGCCCTGTTTCTGTGCTCCGAGGCACATGCTAAAGCTTTGGTCAAGTTTTTGAAGACGGCCCACGTGCCACAAGAAACCTCCGCTGATCAATTCCAGGAATGTGTGGCCAGCTTAACAGCTGATAATGGCCTGGGATTCTCCAATGCAGACTTGACCTCCAAAGGGAGAAAACATAATAACGTGCTACATGTCTCGGTGGAGTGTAGGGGAACCACCCTAGCTCATGTTTTGGTTGATACTGGGTCGTCTTTAAATGTCTTGCCGAAGAAAGCCTTGGATAGACTGGATTGTGAAGGCTTAACCCTGAAACCCAGCAATATAATTGTCAGAGCCTTTGATGGTTCTAAGAGGATGGTCCATGAAGAGGTGGACATCACGATCAAGGTGGGTACCTAGACATTCAATTCAACATTCTACGTAATGGACATCCGTCCTTCCTACTCTTGCCTATTGGGAAGACCTTGGATTCACCATGCTGGAGCTGTCACTTCTACTTTGCATCAAAAGCTCAAGTACCCTGTCCAAGGGAAAATCATAACTGTTCATGACGAAGAGGAATACATGATTAGTCATCTTAATTCTTTCCGTTATGTGGAATTAGATGGCGAATTCATAGAGACCCCTTTCCAACACTTCGAAGAAGTCTCTGAAGAGATAGCGGCGACCAAGACAGTGTCCTCAACTCTTGTGATTACAAGACCTCCGCCTCAGATGTCATCTTTAAAGGATGCTAGAGCAGTGGTGGAAGAAGGAGGATCCACAATCTGGGGGCAGCTTCCCGACTTCCCTTTCAAAGCAGACAAATTCGGCTTGGGATTTACTTCGAATGGTCAGAAGGCCGTGCGCCGCTCCCGTGCCGGAGGGCCACCTGTGAAGATCAGCCGCTGAGGAGTTAATGCACTAGAGGATAGTAAAGAAGAGGGAAACTTGGAAGACTGGATTTTCCCTACTGTTGACGGAGGACTGTGCAACTGGGAAGCAAAAGACTCTGTTCCGATTACTTTCATAAATAAGTAATTTATCTTTTCAATTTTCTGTTGGACTATAATAATTCACAAATAATTCGTACTTTTTCAACCATGTGTCTTACCCGAGGCACATAGGTCCATTTGTAAGGGTTCTTATTTTCATTTCATATGTCATTTTAATGAATCATGGACGCTTTTCATATATAAACCTTTTTGCTCATTGTCTTTCTTTTACATTTTTGTTGTTTTAAGATGTCTATGCCCTTACACACACCCACACTCACAAATGCAGGTACCCTTCCATTCCGGAACCTGTGGGTAACGATACTGCTATAGCCTTCAGTGACTCTGAATATCTGATCAACCAAGCCGAATACGAAGGTGAGGAAGATTGTGAGGTGCCAGGGGAACTGGCTAGATTACTACAGCAAGAGGAAAGAGCAATTCAGCCTCATGAAGAGCAGTTGGACACAATCAACTTGGGAACTAAGGCTGATAAAAAGGAAGTCAAGATAGGTGCCAACCTAGAGCCAAGTGTCAAGGAGTGCCTAATTCAGCTACTACATGATTATGTTGAGATCTTCGCTTGGTCATACGAAGACATGCCGGGACTCGATACAGACATTGTGGTACACCGTCTCCCCACAAGAGAAGACTGTCCACTAGTGAAATAGAAGGTCCGCCGCATGAGACCTGACATGTCTGAAAAGATCAAAGCAGAAGTTATGAAGCAGTTCAATGCTGGATTTCTGGCTGTTACTTCCTATCCATAATGGGTCGCTAACATTGTGCCCGTGCCTAAGAAGGACAACAAAGTGAGAATGTGTGGATTACAGAGACTTAAACAGGGCCAGCCCTAATGATGACTTTCCACTTCCGCACATCGACATCCTGGTTGACAACACAACTCAACACAAAGTATTTTCTTTCATGGACGGATTCTCAGGCTATAACCAGATCAAAATGGCCCTTGAGGACATGGAGAAAACTACTTTTGTTACACAGTGGGGTACGTTCTGCTACAAAGTGGTGCCATTCAGACTGAAGAATGTCGGGGCAACCTATCAACGCTCCATGGTAGCTTTGTTTCATGATATGATACATCATGAGATAGAGGTCTATGTAGATGACATGATAGCCCGATCGCAAACTGAAGAAGAACACCTTGATCACTTGCAAAAGCTGTTTATCAGGTTGAAGGAGTACAAGCTCAGACTGAATCCAAACAAGTGTACATTCGGAGTCCGGTCCGGTAAACTCTTGGGTTTCATTGTCAGCAACAAAGGCATCGAGGTTGATCCTGCCAAAGTCAAAGCTATACAAGAAATGCCTACTCCTTGCACTGAGAAGGAGGTCAGAGGTTTCTTGGGACGCCTAAACTACATTGCAAGGTTCATTTCTCACCTAACATCTACCTGTGAACCAATCTTCAAGCTGTTGAAGAAAGATCAGGTAGTTAAATGGAATGATGACTGTCAAATTGCTTTTGATAAAATCAAGGAGTATTTTGTAGAACCTCCTATCTTGATGCCACCCATCGAAGGAAGACCGCTAATCATGTATCTGATTGTCTTAGAAAATTCAATGGGGTGCGTACTGGGCCAACATGACGAGTCTGGCTGAAAAGAGCATGCCATTTGTTACCTTAGCAAAAAGTTTATCGACTATGAGACCCGATACTCACTGCTCGATAAAACTTGTTGCGCTTTGGTATGGGCTCCTCGCCGGCTAAGGTAGTATATGTTGACTCATACCACTTTGCTGATATCTAAGATGGATCCAATCAAGTACATCTTTGAGAAGCCTGCTTTGTCTGGAAGAATAGCTAGATGGCAGATGATCCTAACGGAATACGACATACAGTACACGACCCAAAAAGCTATAAAGGGGAGTGTGCTAGCTGACCATCTGGCTCATCAAGCTGTCGAAGATTACCAATCCATGAGGTTCGACTTCCCTGACGAAGATATCATGACATTTGACAACATTGAAGGTATCAGACCATATGATGGACCTGAACAAGGATCCCGATGGACCCTGTACTTTGATGGGGCCTCCAATGCACTTGGCAACGGTATCGGCGCGGTACTCATCTCCCCATAAGGTTTCCATACACCTTTCACTGCCCGACTCTGCTTCAACTGTACGAACAACATGGTAGAGTATGAAGCTTGCATTTTTGGACTCAAGGCTGCCATAGACTTGGGAATCAAATCTTTGATTGTGTTTGGGGACTTAGCTTTGGTCATCAGTCAGATTAAAGGAGAGTGGGATACTAAACATCCAAACCTCACCCCTTACAAAGAATATGTCTTGACATTGTTACCACATTTCGAGCAGATTACCTTCGAGCACTTCCCACGAGAAGAAAATCAGCTAGCATATGCTCTAGCTACGATGTCATCCATGTTTAAACTTAACTGGGATAATGAGGCTCCCCAAATCACCATTGAAAGGATGGTCGAACCTGCACATTGTCACGAGATTAATACCGAGGAAGTAGTGGACCAACCATGGTTTCATGAAATCAAAAGGTATCTCGAGGCGCAAGAATACCCTGAAGGAGCTTCGGTCAATGATAAAAAGTTCTTAAGGAGGTTCTCGGCAAAGTTCTTTCTAAGCAATGGCATCCTATACAAGCGCAGTCATGATTCTGTTCTGCTCTGTTGTGTGGACAAAGCTGAAGCTGAAAAGATCATGGCTGAATTACATGAAGGCACCTTCAGCACTCACTCTAGCGGGCATACGATGGCTAAGAAGATTATACGGGTAGGCTATTACTGGTCTACCATGGAAGCTGACTGTTATCAACATTCCCGTACTTATCATAAATGTCAAATCTATGCCGACAAGGTACATGTGCCTCCATTTCCTCTAAATGTCCTAACAGCTCCTTGGCCATTCGCTATGTGGGGAATCGACATGATTGGAGATATCAAGCCTACAACATCCAATGGACATCGCTTCGTCCTGGTGGCCATTGACTACTTCGCCAAGTGGGTCGAAGCAGCGTCCTTCGCATCCGTTACTAAAAATGTTGTTGCCCGCTTTATCAAACAGAACCTTATTTTCCGGTACGGTATCCCCGAAAGGATCATCACTGATAATGGTACAAACCTTAACAATACTATGATCACCGCTTTGTGCGAGCAGTTCAAAATTTAACATCACAATTCATCTCCTTATCGACCAAAGATGAATGGTGCGGTTGAAGCTGCTAACAAAAATATCAAGAAGATCATACAAAAGATGACAGTCACCTATAAGGATTGTAATGAAATACTACCATTTGCTCTTCACGGGTACCGTACCACGGCACGCACATCAACTGGGGCAACACCCTATTCCTTGGTATATGGCATGGAAGCTGTTTTACCTATCGAGGTTCAGATTCCCTCCTTGAGAATCATGAAAGATGCTGGTTTGAGTGAAGACAATTGGATTCAGACTCGGCTTGATCAACTTAACTTGATTGACGAAAAGCGACTTACTGCTGTTTGCCACGGTCAGACGTATCAAAAACAGATGATCAAGGCTTTCAACAAGAAAGTCAGGCATCAGGTATATCAAGTCGGAGATCTTGTAATCAAGCGCATCATCTTTCCTCAAAGTGATCCCAGGGGTAAATGGACTCCTACCTACGAAGGACCATTTATTATCAAGAACATCTTTTCTGGTGGGGAAATGATCTTAACCACCATGGAAGGCGACGACCAGTCGCACCCTGCGAACGCAGACATAGTCAAAAGATACTACGCATAAATGACCCGCTAGGTTGACACACCTAGGCAAAAAAAGGGCATCCCGGTGAATCGAAAACCTGAAAGGGCGGTTCAGGCAAAAATTAGGGATAAACAAAAAAAATTTGTACACCCGGCAAGTTGAAAACCCGAAAGGGCGACTTGGGCAAAAAAGGGTTTCCCGGTGGATCAAAAACCCGAAAGGGCGGTCCAGGAAAAAGTCAGGGAATTAAAAGCGTATGACTATGTCTTGTCGGATCACTTTAAGGACAATCTCTTCACAAACAAACTCTGAGCTTCTGATTGATCCAACCATCTTCAGACGAAGCAGCGAATGGATAAGATATTCAGAGATACGAAGGCTATAGCAGAATGGAAACCCCATGGGATTTTTTTACACACATAGCTATCTTTCTTTGTATAAAATTTTCTTACTTTTATGACACCATCCTCTTACTAGGATGTCTGTCTCCTTTGTACAAAACACTTACTCAAAGTTAATACAAAGATGTCTCTTTCAAAGTGCAAAAACTATTTGTCTTTTACACTTGTGTTTTTATATGCAAAAACGTCCAATGATTCATTGATGAACATATCCATTTGAACATAATTACTGTTTACAAATAAACAGGATGGAAAAGAACAATTACTGACAAACTAAAAGGATAGGAAAATGTCTTTAGACTATTCCAGGAGAAATCCCTACAGTACACCATTTAGATCCCCAACGGAGCTAAAACCTTGAAATACATATCCTCGACGGAGTTATAATTTCAAATCCTCAATTCCCATCAGAGTTTAAACTTCAAACTCCTAATCCTCAGCGGAGCCAAAACTTTGAGTTACAGATCCCCTACGGAGCTGAAACTTTCATCCCCAGTCAAGTCAAGACTTCTAATCCCCAGCGGAAACTATCAAATTTCCCTAGCAAGTTATCTTGAAGCCTGGAAATCAACCAGATAACAGTTAAACTTTTTTCTTATCCCCAACCTAGGATAACTCCCCAATAGAGTGGCAAACGACCGAAAAATCCTGAACTTACTATCCAGCAGTAAGCCTTCTTCCCCATAGAGTTTTTACTCGCCAACAGAATGAAGATTCTCATTCTTATTTCCCCAGTGAAGTTTCCAGAGTCTTCATCACTCCCCAGCATGAAGTTGTCAGAGTTTTTTACTCCCCAACAGAATGAGGATTCTCATTCTTAATTCCCTAGTAAAGTCACCAAAGTTTACATTACTCCTCAACAGAATGAAGATTCTCATTCTTAGTTCCCCGCAGAAATCATCAGAATTTTCCTATTCCCCAGCCGAGTAAGGATTCCCATTGTGTAATCCCAAGTAGAGGTCATCAAAGCTCTCTGGATTCTCCAAGCAAATTTCTCCAGGAGTTTGGCATTACTCTCACAATAGAATTTTTGTCAATACTCCAACTTCAAGACATGAAGGATCCTCATATCCCCACAAAAGTTGTCAAGGATTCTAATCTCCAACAATCGCCCAGGACTTCTTACTCTCAGCAGTCAAAGATTTATTTTCCCCGACAGCAGTCAAGAGTTTTTATTATCCCCAGCCGTCAAGGATTTATTTTCCTCAACGAGACAGCTAATCAGATTACATGCGCATACACTACATCCATATATCATAAACATTGATAAAACATTTATTGCATCATACATTTCATGCAACATAACTTTGTGTTTCAGCTAACATTTTACCCTTTTCAGGATAAGATTAACAAGCTACCATTAACAGTATACAATCATGATACAGTACAAATACGCTCCAGATACGGATGCCATCCTGATACTTATTCAGATTTCAACTATCAGATACAGATTAGATACACTCCAGACACGGAAGCCATTCTATTTCTCATTCAGGTCAAACTTCTCAGATACAGATTAGATACGCTCCAGACACGGAAGCCATTCTATTTCTCATTTAGATTCAGCTATCAATTTCAAGTTCAGATACACTCCAGACACAAAAGTTATTGTGTCACTTATTCAGATTCCAGTTCAGATACGCTCCAGACGTGGACGCCATTCTGGCCCTTATTAAGATTTCAACTCTCAGATACAGTTTAGATACGCTCCAGACGCGGATGCTATTCTATTACTCATTCAGATTCAAACTTCAGATATAATCCAGATACGCTCCAGACACGGATGCCATTCTGTCACTTATTCTGATTTTCCCTAACTCAGAGACGCTCCAGACACGGATGCTATTCTATTGCTTATTCAGATTCAACATTCAGATACATCTTGGAGACGCTCCAGATGCGGATGCTATTCCTCTAGTCATTCGGATTTAGTCCCCAGATATAATACAGATACGTTCCAGACACGGATACCATTATGATATTTATTCTTCTGACTTACAACTTACAATTCAACAAACATTCTTGGATGGCATCTTTAAGCCCATCTCTAACAAGATTCTATCACATCTCCAAATGGCATCTTTAAGCCCATTTCCTCAACTACATTTTGACGAGTGCAAATTTACGGGCACTCTAGTGTCCAATCATCTTTTACCTTCGAGTCACGAACAACAAATTCGCCAATCTAACTCTTCAGGTTCAAGAAGATTGAACAGGGGCAGCTGTTGTACCCCAAAATTTTCCCTCTCATATTATCAAGATTTTCCTCACAAGACTTCTTGGACTCCAGACAGAATTAGGGTTTGCTCAGCTCAAGACCTCCTCTTGCACTGATGACCTGAAATTAGGGTTTGGGTTTGCACAAGGATTTTTGGACCATCAATGCTTAATGTGACTTTCATACATCATCTTTGACCCCTAAGATTGCTCATACCAAGTTTCAAGCCTTGAATCACATTTTTGCCCAGTCAATTGGACAATTGACCTAAAAATCAGTTGTATTGGGGAAAAAGTCAACCATGGCCAATTTACAGTCAAACTTCATAATTTTTGATCCACAACAACATTTTAGACTCCTATGTACCATTTGATCAAATTTGGACCACAACTCCTCAAGAAATTTGATCAGATCATCAAAAGGGCAAAATGGTCAAAATTAGGGTTTTGACTGAGAAAGGGCAATTTCTTATTTTTAACCTAGACAATGACCAATTGGGTTCAAGCATGATTTCAAGGGCTCAACAACATCATCTTGACCTAAACACATAGTTCAAAATATCTCAAAAGCATTGGATTGACAGATGAATTTTCCAGTCAACTGTACACTGAAAAATCAAACTTTGACTTTTTGGTCAAAATCAAGTGCCAAGGGTCATAATTCATCAAGATATGTCAAATGTGAAACTTGTTGACCAAGAAACCTAATTTTTCAAATTAGGGTTTTAATTTGAAATTTTTCATAACTTAGAATTTTTCTAAGTTATGGAAAATTTCTTATTTTTTCCCAACTTTCCACAACTTTTTCACCATGATGCAATTGGATTCAAAGAAAACTTCCAACATGAAAGTTGTAGTCCTCCATGAAATCTACAACTTTGATTCACAAAGTTTTACCAAATGATGCTTGGATATCAAGTTATGATTTTGTGAATAGGGGTCCATAAACTTTTTAACTTAGTGAAAATTTGCCCTAGTTTAGGCAGATTTTTGACCTAACTTCATGGCAATTTTTCACCTAGTTCCAAGAGGTATCTCAAAATGCATTTCAAATATGGATTGTAGAGCATGTTACAAGTTTCCAAAATATCCAAGAACTCTCCAAGATCATTTATGGTTAGGGAGAATCGAAAAAATGAAAATGGCAATTTATCACTTTTGTGCAAGGCATTTTCACAATGTTACAAGTTGCAAATCAGTTTCAAACATGCTTGTACTTGGTATTACAGGTCCTAATCCTTTCTACACTCCATAATTGAATGCTAACACATTGGATATTGGCTTTATTCTGACCTATGGAGCTTTGCACAAAGAATTAATCCATTTATGGCATAAAGTTCTCAATACCATTTTCATAAAGCTAGCCTTTTTGCAACTTTGCATTCCTTGAGCATTGAACCTGTTTCTTTGTCACAAGCAAGGTCCATAGTTATCATACATGTTTACCAACTCTTATTAGCTAAGGAACTAGCAAGTACAAGCTTTTGGGCATTGTCACTTCAACTTTCTTCAAAAGCAAGTAAACTTGCAAAAGTCAATACAATTCATCCATCTGATATAGGCAAGCCTTGGCTTCATTTCAAACAACTTCAGAACATTGTAACAAGCCTAAGCACGAATTGCTAACATCTCAAACACTCCAAAACACAAAAAACCACATTTCTGCCCAAAACAGGGCAACTTTTGCAAATCTCAAGCCAAATCAATATTGGCTCGTGCGTTTCTTGATTCAATCCTTGAAACACCTTCCATAAATCACACCTAAACTGTCCAGGCCCTTGTCTTACAACTGTCTGCCCTGTTTTAAGCTTCACCATTTTCATTTTGAAGGTTTGCAGGTTGACTCGTGCAGCAAGATTCAAGCATCTACAAGGCAAGCTGAGCATTGGAGAAGCTTGAGGGAACTTCAAGGAAGCTCACAAGATATTCAGGCCTCACTCAAAGTCCCCATATTGCCATATCTAAACTCAATTGAACAAGGTATTTGTCAAGTTTCTATCTCTCTATTTAGGCATCCTTAGGTCACGATTTGTGAAGCAAAGATGTAGTCCTTAACTTGCTTAAGTTGTACATATGCATAGTTTCCATTTATATTAACTGAGCTAAGAGTATTTGGTTGTTGAACATGTTGAAAAAACTAGGTCAGAAATTAGGGCCATTAAAATTCTCCTTGGTCTTTTAGAGTTAGGTCATGTTCTTTATATCATTGGAATCGTGAGTTCATGAGCTATCTTTTTTGTGTTATGAGTTTTTGATTTTATGCAAGCATGAGCAAGAACAGGATTTGAACACAGAAGCGCGTGTTTGGGACGAAGCTAGAGGTCAGGGATGAAGGCTGTCTGGGCCTGGCGCTTTGGGCCTGTTTCTTTTCACACCCCCCTGTTTCCTTTTTGCACCCCCTTGGCCCATTTTTTATATTTTGCATTTTTTTTATTTCTTTTGTGATTATTGACTTTATTACTTTTTTTCTGAACATTAAAAATCCCAAAAATATTTTCTTGATTTTTTGCATTTTTATTTTATTATTTTTATTATTTTTTTGGCATAAAATTAGTTTATTAGGTTTATAAAACTTATTTTCTTAAATAAACTTATAAATAATAATAAAAATACTTAAATATTTTATTTTATTATATTATACACATTAAATATTTATTTTTCATACATATTTAATTTTTAATATTGTATATAATTTTATTTTATTTTTCTTGAGTAAAAATGAACAAATAAATATTAGAAAACAATATTTTCTTTTAAAATAAAAAAAAACTAGGGTTTCCCCTTAAAAAAATAATAACATTATTTTTTCTTATTTTTAGGACTTTGATAATTTTATTTTTTCATACATAAAATAAATACAAAAACATTTTTGCATAGTTACATTTCATTGTATATTTTAAATACTTGTTTATTTATTTATTTGTACAATAAATTCAATTGGGTTGTCATAGTGAATTAGGGTTTTATTTTGTGCAAATATTCTCATTCAAAACTTGTATCCCCCTTCCCATAATATTGTTGTAATAGTTTAGATTTACTTTACGCAATTTATCGCATTATATACATGTTTAGTAAATTAGGGTTTGCATGATTAGACAAAATCAAACAAATAGCATGACCTAATTCAAGACAAACAAAATGCATGAAAATGACAACACATTGCATACAAGCACCTCTAGGGTTTCACCCACTTGGTTGCCTTAAAACATGGCCATGGTATGCATGCTAGGTATTTTGGCAAAACAAAACAAAACAAAAGATCATAGTCCCTCGATGACGTTATCTTGGTTGCCTAAAAACAAATGATCTTAGTCCCTCAAACTTGCTAAAGATACTTGGCAATATTGTTATCATGGTCATACGATGACCCACGCCCGTCCTGTTTAACATCCAAAGATAGGGTTGTCTACCAAAGCAATGGTAGGTCAACAATATCAAAGGAATAAAAATGTATAGGAAAGACATTTGAGTAGGTAGATAGCTTCTAGTTACTTGATCAAACTTGCAAACCATCCTTTCTATTTTCAAACAAACACACACATTTCAAAACAATTTCCAAACAACTCTCAAAACATTGAAACATTTTTCAAAAGACAAAACATCTTTGTATACATTCTTACAAACAAGAATCATTACAAAGATTGCCAAAATGATGGCCCTCTTTTCAAAATACTTTCAAAACCACACAAAGCACCATTTCAAACAATTGTCAAAGCAAAGCAAGTGATCTAAAACAAGTAACTAAGAGCCCATGGAAAACCATGGATGAAAAGGGTGCTAGCACCTTCCCTTTTCATAATCTACCCCCCGAACCCAAAAACAATCTCAAAGGTTTTTCCTGTGCTTTTTTACCTTTCCTTTTGGATAAAATAAAAGTCGGTGGCGACTCTTGCTAAACCGCAACATTTGCAAACACAAACGCAAAACCGCAATTCAGTTCTTCCACCGCATTACAATATGCATATGTTCATTCAATTTTAGTCATTGGACAAGTTTGCATTTAAAACAAAGTCATAAATTTTGCATTTCAAAGTATATTTGTGTTGATATTTTGCCCATGAATAGGCGTTTTTGTACAGAGAGACAGAGATCCTAGTAAGAGGAAATCGTCGAAAGGAAAACAAAATTGAGAATGAAAACAAACATCCATGTGAAATGATCTCATTGCCTTCCAACTCTACTATTGCCCCAATGTCTTCGAATGTCCCTTGCCGTTGATAGAAGTTGATTGGATTGATCTTGGACTGTTTGAACTTGGAACTTGGTGATAAAATTGACTGTGTTGATTCCACGGGACATAGTCATACGCTTTTAATCCTTAACTTTTTCCTGGACCGCCCTTTCGGGTTTTCAGCCCACCAGGATACCCTTTTTTGCCCAAGTCGCCCTTTCGGGTTTTCAACTTACCGGGTGTACAATCTTTTGCATGTATCCCTAATTTTTACCAAAACCTTTTGGTTTGCTGGGATGCCCTTATTTTACCTAGGTGTGTCAACCTAGCAGGTCTCTTATGCGTAGTATTTTTTAACTATGTCCGCGTTTATAGTATGTGGGAAATCTTCACCATCCATGGTAGTCAGCATCATGGCACCGCCAGAGAAAACTCTCTTGACAACAAATGGCCCTTCGTAGGTGGGAGTCCATTTGCCTTTGGGGTCGCCTTGTGGTAGAATGATGCGTTTTATCACCAAGTCACCAACTTGATATACTCGAGGCTTGATTTTTTTGTTGAAAGCCTTGCTCATCCGTTTTTGGTACATCTGACCATGGCAAACAACAACCAACAATTTTTCGTCAATCAAGTTCAGATGATCCAATATCATTTGAATCCAATCGTCTTCGCCTAGGCCTGCCTCATTCATAATTCTTAGCGAGGGAATCTGAACTTCCACTGGCAAAACAGCTTCCATGCCATAGACTAGAGAAAAGGGAGTTGCCCTAGTTGATGTTCTAGCTGAAGTACGGTAGCCATGTAGAGAAAAAGGCAACATCTCATGCCAATCCTTATAGGTTACTAGCATTTTCTGCACAATCTTCTTGATATTTTTGTTGGCCCCTTCGACTATGCCATTCATTTTCGGTCTATACGGAGAAGAATTGAGATACTTGATCTTAAACTGAGTGCAAAGCTCAGTGATCATAGAATTGTTGAGGTTAGTCCCATTGTCGATGATGATCCTTTCGGGGATACCATAACGGAAGATGAGGTTGTGTCTGATGAATCTGGCTACCACATCCTTGGTGACTGAGGCAAATGAGACAGCTTCAACTCATTTGGTAAATAGTCTATAGCAACAAGAATGAAGTGACGTCCGTTGGAAGAGGTAGGCTTGATCTCTCCAATCATGTCAATGCCCCACATTGCAAATGGCTACGGAGCGGTCATGACATTCAGAGGGATTTGAGGCACATGGACCTTGTCAGTGTAGATTTGGAATTTGTGACAAGTTCTTGAATGTTGATGGCAATCAGTCTCCATCATTGACCAATAGTAACCGACACTTAAGATTTTCTTAGCCATCATATGTCCACTTGAGTGAGTACTGAAGAGACCATCGTGCATGTCTTCCATGATCTCCTCCGCCTCATTCTTGTCCACACATCAGAGTAGAGTTGAATCATGGATGCGCTTGTACAATATCCCGTTACTTAGGAAGAATTTGGTTGCAAATCTTCGCAAGAACTTTCTGTCATTGATAGATGCCCCCTATGGATACTCTTGTGCTTCAAGGTATCTCATCACCTCATGGTACCATGGCTTTTTCGCATCGGTGTCAAGCTCATAAAAATGTGCACGTTCATCGAATCTTTCAATTGTTATCATAGGGGCTTCGTTGTCCCATCCGACCTTGAACATTGAAGACATGGTTGCCAAAGCGTTAGCCAACTGGTTTTCTTCCCTAGGGAAGTGCTCAAAAGTGATCTCTTCGAAGTAAGGAATTAGGGATAGCACAAGTTCCTTTTAAGGGATAAGATTAGGGTGTTTAGTGTCCCAATCTCCTTTTACTTGGCTGATTACTAGGGCAGAATCCCCGAACACGTCCAAATGCTTGATCCTTAAGTCAATAGAAACTTTCAGACGTAAGATGCATGCTTCATACTCGGCCATATTGTTTGTGCAATCGAAGCATAGTATGGAAGTGAAAGGAGTGTGGAAACCTTCAGGGGAGATGATCACAACACCAATTTAGTTACCTAAGCCGTTGGAAGCCCCATTGAAGATAATAGCCCATCGGGATCCTTGTTCAGGTCCGTCATATGGTCCAGGTTTCACACAGTCGGTTACCAGCATGATGTTCTCATCAGGGAAGTCGAAGTTCATTGACTGATAAACATCCACAGCTTGATGGGCCAAATGATCTGCTAGTACACTTCCTTTGATGGCCTTTTGCATAGTGTATTGAATGTCGTACTCAGTTAAGATCATTTTCCATCTGGCTATCCGTCCGAAAAGGGCAGGTTTCTTGAAGATGTACTTGATTGGGTCCATCTTAGAAATCAACAGAGTGGTATGAGTCAACATATAGTGTCTTAGGCAGCGAGCAGCCCATGCCAGAGTGCAGCAAGTTTTCTCGAGCCGTGAATATCTGGTTACACAGTCGGTAAACTTTTTGCTCAGGCAATAAATAGCATGCTCTTTTCGGCCAGACTCGTCATGTTTGCCCAAAACACACCCCATAGAGTTCTCTAGTACTGTCAAGTACATGATCAAGGGACTTCCTTCAACTGGAGGAATGACAATAGGAGGTTCTTGTAGACATTCCTTGGTTTTGTCGAAGGCAGCTTGGCATTCATCATTCCATCTGACTACCTGATCTTTCTTCAAGAGTTTAAAGATTGGCTCACAAGTAGCAGTCAAGTGAGATATGAAACGGGAAATGTAATTGAGACGACCCAAGAATCTTCTAACTTCCTTTTCAGAATATGGGATCGACATTTCTTGGATGGCCTTTACCTTGGCAGGATCAACTTTAATGCCTTTATTGCTGACAACAAAACCTAGAAGCTTTCCATATCGTACTCCGAATGTACACTTGTTAGGGTTTAACCTTAACTTGTACTTCTTCAGCCTCTCGAATAATTTGTATAGGCGATCAAGATGTTCTTCTTCGGTTTGTGATATGGCAATCATATCATCCACATATACCTCTATTTCATGATGAACCATGTCATTAAATAAAGCTACCATATCCCTTTGATATGTTGCCCCTGAATTCTTTAGTCCGAACGACATGACCTTGTAGCAGAAGGTGCCCCATTGTGTAACGGAAGTAGTCTTCTCCATGTCTTCAGGAGCCATCCTTATTTGATTATAGCCTAAGAAGCCATCCATGAAAGAGAAGACTTTATGCTGAGCAGTATTATCAACTAAGACGTCAATGTGTGGTAGAGGGAAGTCATCCTTGGGGCTTGCCCTATTCAGATCCCTATAGTCTATACACATGCGAACGTTTCCGTACTTTTTCGGAACCAGTACCACATTGGCAACCCATTGGGGATAGGATGTCACAACTAAGAATCCTGTATCAAACTGTTTCATCACTTCAGCTTTGATCTTTTCAGACATATCAGGCCTCATGCGACGAACCTTTTGCTTGACAGGCAGACAACCTTCTTTTGTCGGCAGACGATGAACTACGATGTCGATATCCAACCCAGGCATATCTTCATAAGACCAAGCAAATACTTCCACATAATCATGCAACATCTGAACCAACCTGCTCTTGACACTGCTTTCCAAATTAGCGCTGATCTTGATTTCCTTCTTATCTGACTCAGTACCCAGGTTGATAACTTCAACTGACTCTTTGTGCGGTTGAATAGCTTTTTCTTCTTGTAATAGAAGTCTGGCTAGTTCTCCTGGTATGTCACAATTTTCCTCGCCTTTGTCTTCAGCTTGGTTGATAGGACATTCAAAGTCATAGTCGGTAATAGTAGAGTCATTGGCAATAGGATCCAGAGTGGATGTGGACCTGCAAGAGTGTGTGTGTGTGTGCATGTAAGATACATGGCTATTTTTTTTGAAAAATGTATTTGCAAGAAAGGAAAGATAATGAACACAAATATTTGAATGCAAAAGAGTCCAATGTATTGAATGATCATATGATTAGATGAACATAAATAAAATCCTTGACAAATGGACCAAAGTGCCCTGGGCCAGGCAAATGGCTAAAAAGTCATTGTTAAAATATTACAGATAACATGTTCTTGAATTGAAAGAAAAGCAATAACAAGTAGATTACTCCTCAATGAAGGATATGGGCATAAAGTCCTTCGCATGCCAATTCTTCAGGTCCGCTGTAGTTGGATATACCCACTCTTTAAATACAACTCCTTCTTCAGAATCAACCACCACTTTGACTTCATGGCCTCCAATGCGGAGAGGTGGCTTTCCAGCACGAGCACGCCTCACTTCCTTCTGAGATTTGACGGTGAAGCCCAAACCAAACTTATCCGCTTTAAATGGGATATCGAGGAGTTGCCCCCAAGTATCGCAGTTTCCTTCTTCAATTGCTGCACGATTGTCTTTGACTGAAACCATCTTTGGCGTGGCCTTAACAGCTTTAGACTCATCAGAAGAACATTTGGTAGCAACAATCATCGATGGTACAACCTCAAAGGCTTGACATGGGGTCTCAATGAATTCTCCATCCATCTCTACGTACTTGAAAGAGTTAAGGTGGCTTACCATAAACTCTTCTTCTCCACAAACGGTGACTATTCTGCCCTTGACTGGATATTTGAGTTTCTGGTGGAGGGTTAAGGTTACTGCCCCAGCTTTACGGATCCACGGGCGACCTAACAGACAAGAATAGGCGGTACGTATATCTATAATATAGAAGGTAGAGTTGAAGATTTGGGAGCCCACTTTGATTGGAAGATCTACCTCCCTATGAACAGTCCCTTTTGATCCGTCAAATGCTCTTACAATGATATCGCTTAGCTTCAAGACTAAACCTTCACAGTCTAGACGGTCTAACACCCCCTTGGGTAATACATTCAGAGAAGAACCAGTGTCGACTAGAACATGTGCTAAAGTATTCCCTTTGCACTCGACTGAAACATGTAAAGCTTTATTTTGATTCTTCCCAAGAGGTGTTAAGTCAGTATCTGAAAATCCCAAGCCATTATCAACTGTCAGGATAGCCATGCAATTCTCAAATTGGTCTTTTGTTGTCTCATGGGGGACATGAGCCTTTTTCAGAAACTTGATTAATGTTCGAGCATGGGCATCGGAGCAAAGCAACAATGACAACATTGAAATCTTAGAAGGGGTTTGGCCCAACTATTCTACAATCTTGAAGTCGCTTCTTTTTATGATCTTCAAAATCTCGTCCATCTCGTGAGAAAAGGGTTCTTCATCAGCTACATCCTTGGGGGTACTTCAATCACATCAGGCTCAACAACCTTCTCCTTCCCTTATGTATCAGTACTTGGCTTGGTAGCAGTAATGCGGATGGGCATCCTTGTAACAATTGGTGGCGAGATATTGGGTGAAAATATTCTCCCAGTTCTAGTTACCTTGCTTGAACCAGCTATGTTGCCAACATTGTCATCTTTTTCTTCTTCAATCCAGGCGTCTTGTTTAATCCCATGATAGAATACCTCAACACCATAATTCCATGGTACCACTTTGTTTGAAGAGTAGGGAATCGGTTCAGGATTGGTAATTATTAAGGGAGCAACAGTGGGTTCATTTGAAATCCTAATAGGACCTTTGGAGGTGATCCTAAGGATTGTTTGAGATGGTAATAATGGAGAGATCTTCACATTTGTTAGTCAAACCTTTGGCAAGTGGGATTTTCTCAAATAGAATTTTGTGGCTATCCATCAGGCGTTGTATGCCTTTCTTCAGCCCTTCACATCCATTGAGTTGTCTTGTGCAACACACATAGTCTTTTACCCAGCCAGGGATGATCCCAGCTTTCAGAAAATTATTCTTGATTACATTCAACGGAGTAGTCAATTCTTCAACAGAGGCAACAAAAATTGTATCTTCAACAATATTAACACTCTTGTCATGCTTTGACATCGGAATGATAATTACATTCGGCGTTGGAGGAGGATCAAACTCAATAGTTTTGTTATCAATAAAATCCTTGATTTTGTTCTTCAAGGCCCAACACTGGTCAGTCTCATGCCCGAGGCTGCTTGAATGGTAAGCACACTTAGCGTTCAGATTATACTTTGGTGATGAGGTGTCAGGGTTGGCGGGAGGATCGCGCAATGTCAATAAATTATCCTTGAGCAAATGTTGAAGGGCTTGAGACAGTGACATACCTAACCTCGTAAATTGTCTTCTTGGAGTTCCAAAACATTGATGATTTGCAGATGGTCTTGGAGTAGGAGTTGGGTTGGAGATTCATATAACATTGACAGACGGGTGATCGTTCTTCTTAGTATGGGCCCCTTCCCCGTACACATCATTGACTTCCTTCTTTGCAGCAAAAGGTTTCTTGATAGGATTGGGAGTGGAGGTAGATGCCACAAAGATCTTTCCACTTTTGATGCCACTTTCAACTCTTTCTCTGGTTAAGATCAATTTGGTGAAACCATAAGAAGAGCAACCAACTAACAGATTAAAGAAAGGACCAAATAAAGTTCCCATGAACATGTCGATGTGCTCCCTATCAGTCAAGGGAGGTTGGACCCTACTAGCAAGGTCTCTCCATTTTTGTGCATATTCCTTAAATCCTTCATTCTTCCCCATGGTCATATCTTGCAACTGAACCCTCGTTGGCGCCAAGTCGGCATTATACTGATACTGATGGTAGAAGGCAGTAGCTAAATCCTCCCAAGTATTGATACGAGAACCATCTAACTGATAAAACCATTCAAGTTGTGTTCCAGCCAAGCTCTCTTGGAAAAAGTGAACCCATAGCTTCTTATCAGCAGTGTGCGGCTGTATCTTGCGCACATAAGATTTCAAATGGATTTTTGGACAAGAAACCACATCGTACTTTGCAAAGATTGGTATTTTGAATTTATGGGGAATGAATACCCCAAAGATCAAACTCAAATCATCAAAATATAAACTGGGGACGACTTGGATTTCAACAGCTTTCAATCTGTCTTCTAACTGTTTGTATTTGATATCAGTGGATGGATACTGCTCATTAAAATAATCATCATCAGATACTTGATCATTGATATAGTCAGCCTGTGTACTCTTGACCTCACCAATCTGGTTCTCGTCCTCTTTAGATGAATCTTCTCCTACTGGGATTTGATGGACTTTCTCCTTGAACCTTCTTCCCATGTTGAGTAGAGCTTTCTTCTTTGGTTTCTCCTTAACGGCCAGCAAAGCCATCATATCTTGCTTCCCCTTGGCTAGGGCTAGTAGAGTCTCCTAAAACCGAGAATTCTGGGTTTGGAGATCCTTCACAGTTTGCTCTAGATCCATCTTGCTGAAATAAACAGCAGAAAGATAAGGAAACCTGTTATGCGAAAACCTGTGATGTTATGATGCATGGAATATGTACATGCAAATGATTTCAAGGATTAATGAAATTTAAATTTGTATAGACAAAATAATGAACAAACATTAATTTTCATTAGACAAAACAAGAAAGATTACATCATGCCTCTTGGGCTTACAAAATGACTTTCCAATATAAAAACCGAACGCATCCTCTTTGGCACGAGATAAGCGTTCACACTTTTCTCTTCTTGTAGCTGTTTCTTAAGCTCCAAGACCCTCTTTTCACTAGCATAGAATTGAGCCTCGAAAGTATCTCGTTCTTCCTTCAGCTGGATCCAACCCTTTTGTAAGTCTTCGAGAGAGGTAGGCATGTCGGGATGGAGGATAGTGGAGGGAACATCTCCTTCAACCACAGGCTCCACGATGACTGGTAAGATAGAGGGATAAGGCATCACAAGTTTTTGAGCACGAGCTCGTACCCATTTAAGGTAAGGCTCGAGGGGAATGGAATTCTTGTGTCCTAGTGTCTTGCTATCCACCTTGTTCAACATCCTCCAAGCTCGGATAAACCTCTGGCGGTAACCTTGATCGTCATTCTCGCAGTCGAATACCAATCCTTGGATAAACATCTCATGAGGACCATCCCTCCGGGCGTAACCAAACTGTTGTAGGGCTAAGCAGGGGTTGTAAGTGATACCACCTCTAATGCCAAGAAAAGGGACATTAGGTAATTCTCCGCAACGGTCAACGATAGTAACATTCTCCAAAGAGAGGGAACACTAATGAATATCTGAATTTCTGAGCATCATCAACCTATGGGACCATCTTAAACCTTGCTCATTCTTCAACACAGATTGGGGAAGATGCGAAATAAACCATCTTGCCAAGAGAGGAGTACAACACATGAGGATACCTCTTTTCCTCATAGTACGAGTGTGAAAGGAATGTAGGATGTCCCCTAGCAAAGTAGGCACCGGGTTACGAGACATGAAGATTTTGAAGGTGGTCACATCTATGAGTTGGTCAGGGTTTGGAAACAAAACCATCCCATAGATGAGGAGAGCCACAATTTCCACAAAGGCTTGCAAATCCAAAGAGTTCCAACAATTTTGGGATTTCTCAAACAAGAACTTTGCTAGGAAACCTTTGACACCACTCCTTGTTTTCCAATTAGTTGTGATATCAGATGGTTGCAAGTGTAGAGCTTGAGAAATCTCTTCTGGCTTTGGATCTCTTTCCGTACCGTTGAAAGGTAGTTGATTGAGAATGGGAATCCTCAAGAGTTGGGAGAATTCTTCCAAAGTCGGCACAAGTTGATAATCGGGAAATGTGAAGCAATGGTGTAAGGGATCAAAGAACTGAAAGAGCACCTTCATCATGTCTTCATCAATGTTGGAGGTAACCAAGTTTAGTAGGCGACCATGTCTTTCGGTGAATGGAGAGTTCTCAGGAACCCTTGATGCTAATTCTTTGAGTTGAGGAGGGATCCTTACGAGATTGACTTGAATGGTTTTCCTGCGAATACAATCCATGTCCTACAAAACAGAACAAAGATAAATCCCAAAAATCCTTGAAATGGTTAGTGAGTATGAGTATGATGTTATGATGTTTATGATGTTATGTACAAGTAAATATATACAAACAAAGCAAACACGTCCTTAGGTTTAGGCTTGCATGAAGTCTTATAGGTAAGTACCCTCTTGAAGTTTAGTTGGCTCAAACCTGTCCTAGTAATAGTAACCGGGTTCTAAGGATCTCAATATCACTGGTTTGTTTCTTTGGGCATTGTTTCAGTGCAAGCCTCTTTAATGGCGACCAAAATATCCCAAAAAACCAAACCTCAATGAGTGTAGTATCGAGTATCTACCAACTTCGGACTGCACCAAAGCCGGTCATCTCACTACGTCCTAAAGACCAAGTTTGTCAAGTAAAGGTTCTAAAAGTTCATTAGTGCTTCATGACATCACTCAGCGGCCCCGTATTCTCCTTGACTACTCAAGGGTGTTGCACCCTAAAATTTACCCTCTTGATTTAGGCTTATGTTTCGTCATGAACATCATATTGCATTGCATTCATACATTGTGATAGGATCAAAGTACTTTGGTTATCAAGTTTTGCTCAAGCTTTGAAGGTTGATTGCATTGACAAGTTGCTCAAGTAGAATCTTATCATCTAAATCTCTAAATCTTTCAAGCTCAAAAGTTATTGCTTATCTCAAGATGCTTTGTTCATCTCTTTGGATCCCCAGAGGATTAGAGTTTGTGATTGATTATAAGAAGAAACACCCCTTTTGATTCACCAGTCAAATTAGGGATTTGTTTGATCAAGGCTTTTGATCAATGTACAAATCTTGATTTGGAAGCCACAACATCTCATTGGCATTTGAAAAGTCTTTGCACAAGGAATTGGTCGTGATGCCCAGAGGATTTAAAGTTTTGAAGATGATTCATCAGTCTCCTAAGGTGTTAATAAAAATTAGGGTTTGGGTTTTTATCAGGTTTTCTTGAGAATTTTGAAGGGAAACTTTGTACATGGCCTCTACATATTTGGAAGATCATATGGTGGAAGTTTTGATCATCAATTTTGAAGGGAAGTGGATCAATTGATTCAAAGGGGGAAAATGGTCATTTTGGTCAAAATCAGTCAAAGTCAAGGTTGACCAAGTGAAGTTTTGGTCAACCATCAATTCAAGGATGCACTTTTCATATTTCAAGTCCATTTGGGTCATTGGATCAAGGAGATTGAGGTTTGGTTGAAACTTGTTCTTGAAGAAACCCTAAAAGTTTCTAATTTTGGAAAATAAGGACTTAATTTCAAAAATTCATATTTTATTCACCTTTGATCAAGAAAATTCAAATGAAGCATGTTTGGAAAGATAAGAGGGTGATCTTTCATATCCTTTTGGTCTCATGCCTGAATTGAAAATGAATCAAGAGTTATGGTCTTTTGAAGTCACAAAATTATAGGTCATTTTCCAAAATTAATGAATTTTAAGATATATTTTGAGGACCTTAATGGATTAAATTGAAAAAACTAAAAACTAAGGGATTTTATATCTTTTCAATACCTTTCCAAATTATGCTCATTTGTGTCAAAATTCAAAAGTATGAGCAAGTTATGAGCTTTGGAATTTTGAGGCATTTTATTGAAATTTGGCAAATATACAAAATGGCCAATTCATGAGAACTCAAGTTCCAGCCATTCTCTTTGTTTCTAATCCAGCCCATGACCTATTTGTGACTTGCTAAGGCCGATAATGCCAGCCATTTCGTGCTCCATGGACCATGGTGTTTGCTTAGGTACAAAAATCACAAACTTGCCTAAAATTGTAAAAACTCCAACACTTTCTGATCAGGTGGAATTAAGGGCCAAGATTTTAAGGATGACCTTATGAAGTAATTTGGCCCACAAAATTCATAAGAGGCTAAAGAATGCACGAACAAATCACCTGATCCTGTGCACACTTCATTTTTGGCCAAAATTTCCAATCCTGCCCTCCAACGACTTAGAGATCACATTTCCACTTCTTTACTCCTCTATAAACTCTATATAAGAAGAGGCAAGCCGAGAGAGAGAGAGAGAGAGAGAGAGAGAGAGAGAGAGAGAGAGAGAGAGAGAGAGAGAGAGAGAGAGAGAGAGAGAGAGAGGACGCTCCCATTGCAAGAATTTCAGATCTGAGATTTCCACCCTTCTTCTGCAACTTGTTTCGATTCTCTCAATTCCTTGGTGTTTTCTTCAAAATTCTTGTGGATTCAGCTTCAGTAAAAGGAGTAGATCAAGTTATCACCATTTGCTCGCATATGGAGTGAAGGAGACAGTAGAACACTTTTTTCCTTGAGGTAATAATCCTAAACTTCAATTTTCGAGATGCACTTGTTTATTGAGGTGTTTGAGCTTGGATTAGTATTCATTGATGTTGGTGGAATGTTTCTGAAGCTTTATAGTGTTTGATTTGGTGAAGAATGCATGTTTGAGTACCCTGAAACTTTTGAGTCAGAGTGATTTTCTCATATTCATGGCTTAATTGTGAACAATGTGGTTGATGTTTCGATTTGATTCAAATTGTATAATGAAGTATGAAATGCTGGCTTTAATTTGCGCTTGATTTCATGAAAAATGATGTAGAAGTGAGTATGTATGATAGATCTGAACATGAGCCCTAGAACAGGTCTTGCGCCCGTTTTTGGTTTGGTCCAGAGGTTGAAGATGATGTGGTGGCGTATTCTGATTGGTCCATTTGAATATTTGTTTTATTTGAATTATTTGTTTTATTAGGAATTATGTTTGATTTTATTTTGTGATCAAAACATTTTCAAAAATCATAAAAATTTTACCGTAGGCCAATAACATTTTCTAGTATTTGTCATAGTTTTCTTGGAATTTTTTAAAAATGTTTTGATTGGTTTAAAATTTCATAGGTTTAATTATTTAATTGTTCAAAGATTATTTTTATTTTAATAGTTCCTTTGATCTAAAAATCCCATAAAAAATGTTTTGAACTCATAAAATAATGTAGAAATTGATTCTGAACTTGGTTTAGCATATTTTCTTTTTTTGATTAGAATTTTAATTTGAGAAGTTAATTTTAAATTTTTGCTTTATAATTTTTTATTTTAATATTTCCTTTAATTCAAAAATTCTCAAAAAAAAATCATGCAAGCTTGTTTTTAATCATGGAGTCTGAATATAATTTCATTTTTGACCTCTTGGTGATTTTTGGCTAGGGTTTGCATTTTTGCCCTTAAATAATTGTTTAATTGTTAATTGTTTGTTTAATTTTTTATTTTAATATTTCCTTTAATTCAAAAATTATACAAAAAATCAGGGATGTGTGTTTTTAATTTTAATATTTGAATATAATTTTGGTTGGACATTTTTCTGACTTTTTGATTAAAGTTCTATTTTGAGATGTGATTATTTATTTAATTGTCTCATTGTTTGAATTTAATTTCATTTGTGACTTTTCTTCAATTCAAAAAAATGTGAAAAAATATATTTTCTGACATTTAGGGTTCCTTGTGATTTGTATGATCTTGGTTTAAATTGTTTGAATTTTGATCTTACTTAGTCAATATTTAAGATTGAAAGTAAAAAATAAGGGTTTTTTTGCTTGTAGTTCAAGTTTCATTTTCAAAACCACTATGCCCTAGATTTTCAATAGAATTCAAGTCTTGATTAGGGTTCATGAATGTGTTGAGGATCTGAAAACTATTTTTCTTGAATTATTTAACTTGGTTTGACATTTTTCCACAAATTATTTTGGAAACTTGTCTAGTTTGGTAGTTTTGCCAACTAGTCTTGAACTTTGGGCCTCATTTTATCTCATCCTCAATCATTAATGAATATAAGATTGGCTTTCTGACTTCTATACACTTCAAATATGCCAAGAGATTTTTGGTTTGAATTATTGAAATCACTTTCTATTTTTGATGTATTTTTGAAGTGAAGGTACCCAATTAATGTTGCATATCTTGTTGCAATTTGTTTGATGGCTAATGAACTTGAGTGAGGCCTATAATTAGGCACCTAATGATCATGTTGATTCTGATTGTCTATGATAACTCAATCCATTTCATTTTATGCCTCATGTTTAAATGTTTGAACCTTCTAATGCATTGTGTGGGATTCACCTTCTATTGTGCATGTGAGTTGTGGTTGAATTAATTGTACATGATTGAAATGTGTTTGCCCTGACTTCTATGGTCTTTAATGTATTCTTTTCAAGCTCCTATGATCCTTGACTGATATTCAATTGTCAATTCAATATGGTGATAGAAAGGAGCAACATTCCTCTATTTCTTCTGACCTAATTGTGCATGTGCCTGTTTCTTCTTGTCTATCATGTCTAATACTTGATAAATGTTATCATGTTGTGCTCACGTCATCATATTGCATCCATCCCTTATGGGAGTCATCATTCACCTTATGGAATACTAACTTGTCTGTTGAATGTGCGAGGTACTCTGAGAAAGTTTCCACTTTTGGCTTAATGCTATTGTGTTTCACTTTATTTGTGGAACACAATTTATTACATTGGCACTATTCTCGTGGTTGGCATGTTTGATGGTTTATGCGGGATATATATACCTATGATTGTGAATGCTATACATTGCCCACCGGATTTATTCATATATGATAAATTGCTTACATACTGATGGTGTAATTTTTGACTCGATTTGTCTACTGATGCCAGCTTGCTTGAACTTCTATGGGTTTCTTTTTATTATTGCTCAGTTGCTACAGATAGTTATCCGTTTGGTATTTCACTATTTCCTTTCTTCCACTTTCATTTTGCATAGTTCTTTGATTGCATGATGGGACCTCTGTTGCTGATATATGTCAGGAGGCCCTCTGGTTTTTGTCTGATGCATGTGTTGTGTTGATTTTGATCGATGAGTCACTCAATTTAGAAATTGAGATCACGACTTCGCTGTCATTGCATGTTCCCAATAGGATGTTTATTGCTCATTTTCTTTAATTTTTGATCGATGAGTCACTCAATTTAGAAATTGAGATCACGACTTCGCTCTCATTGCATGTTCCCTATAGGATGTTTATTGCTCCTTTTCTTTAATTGTTGATCGATGAGTCACTCAATTTAGAAATTGAGATCACGACTTCACTCTCATTGCATGTTCCCTATAGGATAGTTTTGTTAAGCTTCCTTTGACATGTGGATTAGGGTAGGGTTTTCCTTTATCCTCAACCTTAGGGTCAACCATTGTAGGATAAACATTAGGGATAGTACTAGGCAGATTTCCCTTAGTTATTTTTCCTTTCTATGCATTTCGCATCTTAAAACAAAACTGTTTTCTTGGCAAATCATAAAACACTTCTAATAAACTCAAACCCTTCTTCAGAGTAAAAGATACAAACCAATCTAACTTTGTTTGTGTGCCTCTTGGCTATGCTTTTAAACCTGGTTAATCGATGTTTCGCCATCTTTGCCATGATTGTCTGTGTTATCTTTTAGCCGATGTTTCGCCATCGTACATTTGTTTGAAGCTGATGTTTCTCCATCGCAAATGTTTTTATCCTACTTTGATTCTCAATATCATTGTTAGGTGTGATATTTTTGCTATTTGTTTTATTGATGTTTTGCCATCTATACCATGATACCTTATTATCTCTTAGCCGATGTTTCGCCATCGTACATTTGTTTGAAGCCGATGTTTCGCCATCGCACATGTTTGTTATCCTACTTTGATTCTCAATATCATTGTTTAGTGTGATATTTCGCTATCTGTTTTATTGATATTTCGCCATCTATACCATGGTACCTTATTATCTCTTAGCCGATGTTTCGCCATCGTACATTTGTTTGAAGCCGATGTTTCGCCATCGCACATGTTTGTTATCCTACTTTGATTCTCAATATCATTGTTAGGTGTGATATTTTGCTATCCATTTTATTGATGTTTCGCCATCTTTTCCATGATATGTTGTTATCTTGAAGCCGATGTTTCGCCATCGCACATGTTTGTTATCCTACTTTGATTCTCAATATCATTATTAGGTGTGTTATTTTATCATTTAATGTCTCACCATCTTTGACATGTTACTTTGTCGTCATTTAGTTGATGTTCTACCATCTCATTTGTTTGTTGTTTTATTCGACGTTTCGCCATCTTGTTTGTTTTGCTGTCTTAATTAAAAAATACAAACCAACCAAAACACATAAGCTGAACTACGGCTGCTCTGATTCCTTAAAAGGGATACGTAGGCAAAGGGGTAGAGCCCAACCGAGCCTAACTTTTTATTTTCCCTACATTATTTTCCTTTTTCTTTAGCATGCATTCCCTTTTCAGTTTTGAGCCATAGACGTAGGATTTGACCACACCCATTAGATTAGACAACAAGAGTGGATATCGTAGAGTACTACGGGCGTGTGGGGTGCTAACACCTTCCCCTCGCGTAACAGACTCCCGTACCCGATCTCTCGGTCGAAAGACCGTGATTTCTCCCTTTTCAGGTTTTCTCGATGTTTACCTTTCCCTTTTGGCGGGTTAAAATACGTTCGGTGGCGACTTCATTGATGTTTCATTAACATCCAGATGATAGGTTCCGACCGCACGGTTTCAGCTGGCGACTTCACTGGGGGCAGGTTGACCTCTTGCTGGTCCATCCCTGAGTCGATCCTAGCTCTCGTTTGTTTTCTTTTTGGGTGTTTATTTTACCGCTTTGCATATTTATCTGTTTGCATTGCATCCTATGTGCGCTTTACTTTCTGCATACTGGATTTGGCTGGACTGTTTGGATTCTGGTTTTCTTGGTGGGTGGGTTGTTCCGCGAGGTAAAAGGCCTCGTACCCAAGATATGAGTGAATTCCAAAGGAACTAGGAATAGAGTGGCTGTGGAGGCTATGAGGCGGATGCTTTGTAGACCTGACCATGAGACCCATGACTTCAGAGGTAGTTCGGATAAGTGTTATCGTATGATGATATCGACATTCGAGCTCTCATACTTTGATTTGGCTTTTTACCTTACCTTGACCTAGACTACACCCGTGATAGGGGAGGGAAAACTTTTCTTACAGGTACAGGTACCGTTGGTGACTTTGTGTGGCGAAGGTGACTCAGGTTCCCATGATAGTTTTGAAGCTTTGGGATTTTATTTTGATCTTGAGTGGTGCTGTTCTGTAATGGTCCAACCATGATCCAGTGTGAAACTTTGATCCTGTCATGTTGCATCATAGCATATTTATTTCTAAAAAGTAATGTAAAAAAAATAACTAGCATGCGCATGTCATTTTCCAGGGACATTCAAGAGTCTTCTTTCTATCAAGAAATGGATGGCCTCCCTTCAGATGAGTTTGATTCAATTCATGTTAAAGAGCCCACCAATCATACTTTCTGTTATCAGACTCCTACTATTGATGTGTCCGAATTGAAGAAGTTGAGTTCTTATTTGAAGGGTGATGTTCTGAATAATTTCAACAAAAATTATGGCAGTTTGTTACTAGTCCTTAACACTCCAGTTCACCCAATGGCTTTGATCACTCTCTTCCAGTTCTATGACAAGGAATTACGATGTTTTACTTTTCAAGATTATCAACTGGTTCCCACACTAGAAGAGTACGTGTACCTACTTAATATCAAGTTATCCGATGAAGTTCCTTTTGTCCAAGTGCCAGAGAAGCTGAAGTTCAAAGTTATTGCTGAAATTCTTCATTTGAGTTGGAAAGAGGTGAAAGACAATTGGAAATCAAGTGAGGATACTACAGGGTTTTATTTGGATTTTCTAGTGAAGAAAGCTGAGGACTGGGCAAAGAAAGGGAATTGGATTCACTTCAGCTCTCTGTTTGCTCTCATGATATACGGGATCGTCCTCTTCCCTCGCAAAAGAAATTTTGTGGATTTAACGGCTATTTGTGTTTTTAGAAATAAGAACCTGATACCGACACTCTTGGCATATACTCTTTATACCATTCATTTCAGGCATGGAAAAGGTGGTAATGTAAGTTTATGTCATTCAATATTGTACCAATGGTTTAAATTGCACCTACCAGTAAGTGGCCCTTTCGTGGATACCAGGCATTCTCTTCGATGGTCATCAAGACTTGTCAACCTTACTTCATTTGATATCCGGTGGAATTATGACATGGGGGAAGTACGGAGTGCTATCACTAGCTGCGGAGATTTCCCTAATGTTCCCCTCATAGGAACCAAGGGGTGTATCAATTATAATCATGTGCTTGCGTATCGTCAATTAGGGTATGCAATGGATGGACCGCCAAAGGTAGAAAAGGTGTCTGAATCAGCGTATTTTGTTAGAGGAAGTGACCCTGTGATGTTGAAAAGAGTGATAAATGCTTGGAAGAGAATTCACAAAAAGGATAGAACCACGTTGGGAAAGAAGGTTCCTATTGCTAGGATTCCTTACTTGGAATGGATTAGAGCCAGGGTTAAGATTTTACGGTTACCATTTGCAAGGTTGGCTCCTATATGTGAGCAACCTCCTATTGTTCTGGGTAACATAGTGCCTACCGAGATGTTCGCCCAGGTTCATGTTGATAACATTCAACTTCGTGCAAAGGATCGTGAGGCAGGGATGAAACTCTATTGGGTAGATTAAGAAAGGGCTGACTTAGCTCGCAAACTTAAAGAAGTTCAAGAGGAAACTGCTGATGCGACCAGTTTTAGGAAGAGATCTCATGCTGAAATGGAAGAAGAATTGAGTAAGACTCAGCAAGAGTGTCAGAAGCTTCAGGTATCTGAAACCAGCTACAGGAAGAAGATTCAGAACCTGGAGAAACAACTCAAAGACAAAGATGCTCAGCTTAAGAAGGAAGTAGCCCAGAAGCGTGTCGTAGAAGATCGGTTCCAAGAGAGTAAAGTGGTCGCATTACAACTTTTGAAGGAGAAAGCCAGACTTGGAGAGTACTGTCAAAATCTTGAAGCATGTCTTGTTCTGGAGATTTAGTTCTGTTACTTACTTTTGGTGTATTTGGTCACCCCCAGAATTGTTGGAAGGGACCATTTGATTGTTGTTATTATTCAGTTTTTTTGTTTAGACATGTATTTAGTTGTTCATCATTATACTCTTAATTGTTCGAAGTCACTTGAATATATTTTCTTTTGTTTGTAAATAATTGGAGTGTTTGTCTTATTGTCCTTTTTCCTTTGATTATATGCTTGTTTATCTTTGGTCGCACGCTGTAGTTGATGAATAAAAAGACTCTTGAATACCGGGAAATGACAAACATATCATGCACATCATGCATTTCATAACATTACAGGTTATCTCAAGACAGTTCTTATTCTTCTGCTTTTCTTATTCAGAATTCAAGATGACTACTCATCGGTATTCCACCAGAAACAATTTGCCAAGACATATGGAACAAGTTCAAGATGAACTCGCTGAAATAAGGGCCCAGATGGCTACTTAGATGACCCAGTTCATGGAGGTCATCACCAATGTGAATCGCCGACAGGAGGAACTGGCTGCCATTGTCAACAACTAACGCGGCTATCCAGGGGATGTTGGAAATCAAGGGCTCTATCAGGACATTTCTGTAGGATTGGGGGATGCGCAAGGTCAGCCTGCTGGAAATTTTCACGGGATGCCTGGAAACCCTTTTGTGCGCAACATGGGGCAGTTTCCCCCATCTCCGGGACCTCGTCTTATGGGGAACAGAAGAGTTAATCAAGGGGGTGTAAGGAATTATCAGGAGCAGGATTATGACTTTGATCAGGACGAAGATCAGTTCTCTGTTCGGCGTTCAGAGCCGGAGGTTCAGGTTGAGGATATGAAGTATCGATTGTTGGAAGAGCGTTTGAAGGCTGTGGAAGGGCAAGGAGTCCTTGGTATGGATGCTAATGATCTCGGGTTGGTGTCTGGGGTGAAAGTTCCTCCGAAGTTCAAGCCTCCAACGTTTGAAAAGTACAATGGAACATCATGTCCTGTTACTCATGCAACTGCTTATTTCCGAAAGATGTCGGTGCATACTGAGGATCAGGGGCTATTGATTCATCTTTTCCAGGATAGCCTATCTAGGGCATCCCTCGAATGGTACATGAAGTTGGAGAAAACTCATATTCGTTGCTGGAATGATCTTGCTCGGGCTTTTGTTAAACATTATCAGTAAAATATGGATATGGCGCCTAATCGCACTCAATTACAGAATATGTCACAGGGACCAAAGGAATCTTTCAAGGAATACGCTCAGAAGTGGCGTGAGTTGGCTGCGAGGGTTCAACCTCCACTCATGGAGAGAGAACTCATTGATATGTTTATGAGTACCCTGCAAGGGTTGTTCTATGATCACATGATAGGAAGTACTGCAGAAGGATTTGTAGACTTGGTTATTCTTGGTGAAACGATTGAGGTAGGTTTGAAATTGGGGAAAATTCAGATTGGAGGTTCTAGTGGCTCATCCGGGGGCAGTAAGAAACCATTCAACACTTACCCTAAGAAAAGGGAAGGCGACGCAAGTGTGGTTTACTCTCATAGAGGAAGAAGAGAGGATCGTCAGCACAACAAATCAATGTTGTTTCTATTCCTGTTAATGCTCCTCCGCAGCAGAGACCGAATGCAGTGCCTTAACAACAGAGACAACAAGATGCTCCCAGTTGATATAATAATCAACAACAGAGATAGTCGAGAAAATTCGATCCCTTGCTAGTATCTCTTACTGAGGCACTCCACCACCTGCTTGATTTGAAGTTGATCAGTTTGAGAAATATGCCACCACCACCTGCAAGACTTCCTGTTAACTATGATGCTAACGCAAGATGTGAATTCCATTCAGGTGGAGTTGGTCATTCTACTGAAAATTGCTTTGCATTGAAATGCAAGGTACAAGACTTTTTGGATTCTAAGGAAAATGAGTTTACTCCAGTGACTGGTCTGAATGTTACTCAGAATCCAATGCCTAGACATGGAGAGGGTGTTGTTAATATGATTGACGACAATGGTGAAATTTTGAATTTAGTCATGAATGTGGAACAAGTAAATACTCAGTTGTGGTATGTTAAGAGGTATTTGCTTGACAATTCTATTTTCCTGGGTTGTACTTCAGAGTGTGCCAAGTGTAGAGAGCAACCCAAGGGTTGTGATGATTTAAGATTCGGCATCCAGTTACTGATAAAGGAGGGTTCTCTGCAATTCGATAGAAAACCGAGCTACCACAAGGTTACCGAAGAAGATGTTGCTGTGGTATCTATTCCTTACACCCCTGCGCGCATTCCTGCCCCATCTAGGGAACCCCCTTTGATGATTACGGTACCTGGTCCCATGCCGTATACCAGTGAGAAGTCCATCCCATGGCATTACGGTGCCGATGTTTATTACCATGGGGTGAAGCAGGAGATTAGTACTCGTTCATCTGAGGAAGAACCTGCTGAAGATAATGAAGAAGAAGTTCATAACTTTTCTAGTGTGGGTCGAATGACTAGAAGCGGGAGAGTATTTGGTCCTTCCAATGTGCAAGATGCGGCAGATGCTTCTGCAAGAGAAAAAGGAAAACAACAGGCGATGATTGGTAATCCAAGGGTTATGCCAGCCAATGTGACTCAACCAATTCCTATACAGAAGCTTCTTCAGTTCCCGATGAGGTTGAAGAGTTAATGCGAATTATCAGAAAGAGTGATTATAGCATAATTGATCATCTGAGCCATACTCCTTCTAAGATGTCTATCTTGTCTCTGTTTATTTATTCAGAACCTCACAGAAATGCTTTGATGAAATTGTTAAAGAATGCATTCGTGCCACATGAGATAATAGTCAACCAGTTTGAGAATGTTTGTGCTAACTTATCTGTCGGGAACAGTCTGGGCTTCAAAGATTTTGATCTTCCTCCGGAGGGGCCAGACCATAACAAAGCGTTGCATATTTCAATGGAGTGCAGGGGCACTACTTTATCCCGAGTTTTGGTGGATACAAGATCGTCTTTGAATGTACTACCGAAGTCAGCATTGATGAAGATTGATTATTCTGGATTAGAGTTGCACCCTAGTGATTTGATGGTGATGGCGTTTGATGGGTCTCGAAGGTCAGTGTTTGGGGAAGTGGAGTTACCAATCAAGGTTGGTCCTTGCACCTTCACGACTACTTTTTTTGTGATAGATATACAACCAGCATATTGTTGTTTGTTGGGGCGTCCATGGATTCATAGAGCAAGAGCAGTTACTTCCACGCTTCATCAGAAACTCAAGTATCCTGCAGAGGGAAAGGTGATAAATGTGTGCGGCGAGGAAGAGTACATCGTGAGTCATTTGACATCATTCCTCTATTTTGAAGTTGAAGGCGAAATACATGAGACTCCATTTCAGGCGTTTGAGACAGTTCATGCCGTCAATGTTCCTCCTCCAGAGGAGAAAAGGAAGTCTGAGACTGTTATGTCTTCTCTCAAGGATGCAAGCTATGGTGGAAAATGGTAACCCTGAAGGTTGGGGTCGGGTGCTGGACGTTACTCCAAAATTTAATAAATTTGGTCTTGGTTTTAGCCCAGGTCAGCAGAGTTCAACTCCCAAAGCATCTAGTTTATCTACTCCTGTGATGTTTTCCCGTCCTTGTGCTACTCAAGAAGGGCACGTCAATGCAGTTGGTGATGATAGGGCTTATGGGTACAATATCGAAGATTGGATTCACCCGAGTATTCCAGGCCAGACACTCAACAATTGGACTTCTGTGGATGTTATCCAAGTTTCAAGCGCTGAGGAGTAATTTTCTTGTTTCTTTTATTATCATATCATAATTCCTATGCTCTGCCCAAGGCGTAGTGGATCATTTGTGTAGGGACACCATGTTTATTTTCAAGTTTATCATGAAATAAAGGATGTTCTTGCATTCAAAATTTTGCTTCGTTTCTTTTTTATTTAAATGGCAATGTTTCTCTTTTCACACACTGTCACTAAAAAATGCCAAAATGTCATTCATGCAAATGCACTTCCACCACTGATCATATTGATAACGACTCTGCTATGGCTCATTATGATTTTGATACTCCTATTTATCAAGCTGAAGAAGAAGCGTATGAGGATTGTGATTTACCCGAGGAATTAACAAGATTGTTAAAACAAGTGGAGAAGGTTATCCAGCCAAATCAGGATTCGATTGAGGTGGTGAATATTGGCACAGAAGAGGTAAGAAGAGAAGTCAAGATAAGGGCAGATCTCGAAGAAAGTATGAGGGTCAGATTAATTGAGCTACTCCGTGAGTATTCTGATATCTTCACTTGGTCTTATGAGGATATGCCTGGGTTGGATACAGACATAGTGGTGCATCGACTACCTCTCAAAGAAGGTTGTTCCCCTGTCAAGCAAAATCTCTGAAGAACTCATCCTGAGATGTCCAAGAAGATCAAGGAGGAGGTCCAGAAGCAGATGGATGCGAATTTCTTAAAGGTCGTCAATTATTCTCCATGGATTGCAAATATTGTGCCTGTGCCCAAGAAGGATGGTAAAGTCAGGATGTGCGTGGATTATAGGGATTTAAACAGGGCCAGCCCTAAAGATGATTTCCCCCTTCCGCATATTGATGTGTTGGTCGATAATACTGCTCATTCCAAAGTGTTTTCGTCCATGGATGGCTTTTCGGGTTACAATCAAATTAAGATGGCACCGTAGGATATGGAGAAGACAACATTTATCACGCCTTGGGGAACTTTCTGTTATAAAGTGATGCCGTTTGGTTTGAAAAATGCTGATGCAACATATCAACGCGCCATGGTCACTCTCTTTCATGATTTGATTCACAAAGAGATTGAGGTATATGTGGACGATATGATTGCTAAGTCTGACACGGAAGAGGAACATCTTGTTCATCTGGAGAAATTGTTCAGGAGACTGAGGCAATTCTTGTTAAGGTTGAATCTGAATAAGTGCACCTTTGGGGTGAGATCTGGCAAGCTGCTGGGTTTTATTGTAAGTGAAAAAGGTATCGAGGTGGACCCGACCAAGGTAAAAGCGATACAGGAAATGCCTGAACCAAGGATAGAGAAGTAAGCACGTGGTTTCTTGGGAAGGTTGAACTATATTTCTAGATTTATTTCTCATCTCATAGCCACCTGTGAACCTTTTTTCAAGTTGTTGAAGAAAAGTTAGACAGTGAAATGGAATGAGGATTGTCAGAAGGCCTTTGACAAAATAAAGGAGTATTTGCAGGAACCTCCGATACTCATGCTGCCAGTGGAAGGAAGACCACTAATCATGTATCTAACTGTGTTGGAGAGCTCAATGGGTTGTGTCCTCGGTCAGCACAACGAGACAGGGAAGAAAGAGCAGGCTATTTACTACTTGAGTAAGAAGTTTACAGAATGTGAGTCGAGGTACTCATTGCTAGAAAAGACTTATTGTGCGCTTGCTTGGGCCACCAAACGTTTGAGGCAGTACATGTTAAATCACACCACTTACTTGATATCCAAAATGGATCCAATCAAGTATATTTGAGAAGCCAGCTCTTACAGGCAGGGTAGCCCGTTGGCAGATGACACTCACCGAATATGATATCTAATACATTACTCAAAAAGCAATTAAGGGTAGTGTACTGGCCGACCATCTTGCTCATCATCCCATGAAAAATTATGAACCGATGAAGTTTGATTTTCCAGATGAGGAAATTGTGTATATTCAGGATTGTAATAAGCCAGACCCAGACGAAGAACCCAAGCCGGGATCACGTTGGACGCTTGTTTTTGATGGTGCCTCCAATGCCATGGGCAACGGTGTTGGAGCTATTATCACTTCCCCTGAGGGATACCACATTCCTTTCACGGCTCATGTTTGTTTCGATTGCACTAACAACATGGCCGAGTATGAGGCTTGCATTTATGGCATTGAAGCGGTGATCGACCTGCGCATCAAGTTTTTGAAAGTTTACGGGGATTCCAATCTTGTTATCAGCCAGATTAATGGAGATTAGGAGACTCACCATCAGAACCTAATTCTGTATCGTGAGCATGTTATGAAGTTGATTCCGTACTTCGAAGAGATCACATTTGAACACATTCCTAGAGAAGAAAATAATCTAGCTGATGCATTGTCAACTTTGTCCTCCATGTTCAACGTTAAGTGGGCTAATGAGGCACCATCCATTACTATCAGAAGTTTGAGTGAGCCAACTTTCTATTTTGAGGCTAGTTTGGAATCAGATGGTAATCCTTGGTTTTATGATGTTAAACGATATCTCGAAACACAAGAGTACCCTAAAGAGGCATCCGTCACAGATAAGAAGTTCTTGAGAAGATTTTCAGCCAAGTTCTTTCTCAGTGGTGGTGTGTTGTATAGAAGGCATCATGACGGTTTACTGCTCATATGTGTTTACAAGAAAAAAGCAGCTAGAATCATTGAAGAGATACACGAAGGTGATTTCGGGACCCATTCCAACGGGCATACCATGGCTAAAAAGATTTTGCGAGCAGGTTATTATTGGTCCACCATGGAGACTGATTGTTACAATCATGCACGGGTTTGCCACAAATGTCAAGTCTATGCTGACAAGGTGCATGTGCCGCCAATACCTTTGAATGTCTTGACTTCCCCTTGGCCATTTGCAATGTGGGGAATTGATATGATCAGAAAAATTAAACCGACTGCATCCAACGGGCACCGTTTCATTCTGGTTACCATCGATTATTTTACAAAATGGGTCGAAGCTGCACCCTATGCCAATGTCACCAAGCAGGTGGTAACTCGGTTCATTAAGCACAATATTATCTGTCGCTACGGAGTGCCTGAAAATATCATTACCGATAATGGGTCTAATTTGAACAACAAAATGATGAAGGAGCTTTGTGAGTCCTTCAAAATCAAGCATCATAATTCTTCCCCATACCGACCAAAGATGAACGGTGCTGTCGAAGCGGCCAATAAGAATATCAAAAATATCATACAGAAGATGGTGGTAACCTATAAAGATTGGCATGAGATGCTGCCTTTTGCTTTGCACGGTTATCGCACCACTGTGCGCACTTCGACTGGGGAAACCCCATTTTCATTGGTTTACGGTATGGAAGCATTATTGTCGATAGAAGTCGAGATTCCCTCTCTTAGGGCCATGAGGGATGTTGAGCTGGATGAAAGTGAATGGGTACAGAATCAGATGGATCAGTTGGAACTTATTTACGAGAAGAGGTTGACGGTTGTATGTCACGGTCAAGTATATTAGCAAAGGATGAGGAAAGCTTTTGATAAGAGGGTATAGCCCCAGTGTTACAAGCCAGGTGACCTTGTGCTAAAAAGGATAATTCTCCCCCAGGGAGATCCCAGGGGCAAGTGGGTTCCGACTTATGAAGGTCCTTTCGTGGTCAAAAAAGTTTTCTCTGGAGGAGCGATGATGCTCACAACTATGGATGGAGAGTACTTCCCTCTCCTTGTGAATGCTGACGTAGTTAAAAAATACTTTGCATAAAAAAATAAAAATAAAAAAACAACCCGCTAAACTGAAAACCCGAAAGGGAGGTTTAGGCCAAAAGAGGGTGTCCTAGTGAATCGAAAACCCGAAAGGGCGATTCAGGAAAAATTCAGGGACTTAAAGCAAATGACTATGCTCGATATGAGATTCTTTGTTTCTTTCCTTCATTCTGTCACCTGGCATAAGCTCGAAGCTAATCCAAGAATGATCTGTCTGAAAGCAGGAAGATGAAAGCGTGAGAGTCATAAGAGTCATAGAAGAGCCGGGACTTGATGGATATTCACATTCACATTGCCATTTGTAAACAGTTATTTGCTTTTATTTTGTAATTTCTTGTTTCTAAATGTAAATGCCTTTTTCACAGGCTGATTTCTCAAAATCAATAGAATAATTTCTTTTAAGTATATGTATACTTTTATTTTCTCCCTTTTTACTATTTTGTTTGCAAAAACGTCTAATATTTTTGATAAGCATGTGCTTATAAACTTCGTGGGCCTTACACGGAAATGGTAATCTAAGTCATGGTTAGTTGATCGCTTGAAATGCGAATAACAAACACAACTACTACTGTGCAAGGGGCATGTTTGGTTCTATGTTTGATGATATTCTCATTCACTTTACTGGTGGATGCCTTGCCAGTTTGCTTCACAACTCCGTGCTATTGGTAAAGGTCATGGGTCAGGGTAATATCAAGATTACGGCAGGTCGGCGAGATCAGCAAACCTAGTTGGAGATATTTCCTCCCCATAATGGTTTTTATTATGTTTCTTTGCCGCACTTTCATGTGTTATCTTGATTGATTATTTTAGCATTTGTCTGCATATAGGATTTAGTTTATGGCCGAATGTCAGTCTTGATGCATTGAATATTTTTGCCTTGAAAAAAATTGTTTCATTTTACTTAATTCATCCAGTATCATTCTTTAATCGATTTTTCGGGCATTTTGATACCAACTGTGCCAATTCTTTTGCTTAGCCAAGAGTTTGGAGGAAGGAGTTTAGCTAAAAACGATGACTGTAATGGTATGCTTTTGAGTAGAACCCCGTTGATGATGTACATGCATTGTTTCAATCCCAAAACACCAGAGATATAAGGGAGTTAGACCCTCGTTAACCCCTCTGAGCCTTCGAAGTAGGAGTTTCTTTTCTGTTAAAAAAAACCTTTTTTTAACCAGGGACATGGTAGATGTTCAGTTAATTTGACCAAGCATTCAAATTTCAGAAGGAATGTACCATCTGAGGATCACCACATTTTATCTTTCGCATCATGAGATCAGGAAAAATGTCAAAACCACGATGTTCATTTCCTCAGAAAACCCTGAGGTCGAGATCGAATCGATACAATAGTGGGTATCTCTCGCCGACCAAGGAACGGGGCATTTGTTTTCTTCAAAAAAAAAGAGAGAAAGAAAGAAAAAGTTCAAAGATCTAAAGTCACATTGACTTGTTCGAGGTGGAAAGCATGAACAAGAAAGAAACAAAAAGCCCTGCTAAGTCGAAACTTGAAAACAAGTCGCTTAGGCAAAAGTTAGGGCGTCCTGCTGGACTCCAAAAATTGAAATTCAAAACATTTTGTCCAGGAAAAAGTTAGGGAAAAGAAGAGCCTAAAAGGCTGAAAAAAAGAGATTATTCAATAAGATTTCCATCAAAATAAGAGGAACAATAATATAAAAAAAAAACAAAAGCAGCAGAAGTTAAGTGACAATCATGTTGGAGAATTTGTCGTGATCACTCAACCGTTATAAACCCTTTTGAAAGGTGAATGCTTGTGATAAGTCAGCTGAACTTAGGACAGGAGAATATCACGAAGGGGGTGGGCACCAAATAACTTGAGCCTTGAAAAAAAAATTCTAAAAAAAAACCTCGAACCAGGCCACGTTACAACCTCTAAAAGTCCTAACTGAAACAAGGGTTTAACTCGAAAGCATACTACAACAGGATAACATTTCCTAAACTCCAAAATATGTGTTGCATATTCATGTTGGCATCTTATCACCCGCATCTTGACTCGTTTTTTTTATATAAAAAAAAAAGAAGAAAAAAGGGGGAAGAAAAGTTTTGAAATTTTTGCACCCTAGCCAGTGATTCGTTCACAACAGAGATGCGACACTTTGTTAAGTTTTTCAACTTTAAGGCTTAAATAATCGTCGCATCAGATCTGTCATTCCCAAAATAAACATTTTTCTGCATGCAAAACTTTTGTTTGACCTCAAAAAGAGTTTACACATTGAACACCTGTAAAGAGCTTAATGATTGTCAGGAAGGGAATATTTGGTTTTCTTCTGTTAGACAGAGCCCGTGTATGAATAGGACTTTACCTATCCCCAGTGAAGTTTCGTTTCTGCAGCGAAGTTTTGTTGCCCAAAGAATCTTCTTTTAAAGGAATTTCATTCTGAGACCCCAAATTTGAGGATGTCGTATATCCCCAACGGAGATCCCTCGCCATGACCTCTCGTTCCCCAGCCAGTCTGTTGATTGGGGCATCCGTATGTTAAG